>JAPXFY010000025.1:40930814-40970814 GCA_030674185.1 Monoplex corrugatus | reverse complement strand
TTGTCAAGTGTGAATATAAGATCACAAACAAACACCAAATACAAAACTAGGAGGAAAAGATTGAAAATTCCTTGCTGCTTCGTCCAGCGGACTTTTTCTCTCTCCTTATTTTGTATTTGGTGTTTGTTTGTGATCTTACATTCACACCTGACAAAGGCCAGTTGACCGAAAATTTGCGCGTGTCTTGTCTTGTTGTATTAAATGCGCGTTCTGATTCCATTTGCGTGTTTTTCTGGTTCCTGTTTGCTTGAACGCGGGCAGTCACATTTGTTTTTGAAACTTTAGTAAACTTAAAAGGTTTGTGATAGAAAAAAAACAACAGGGGGGGTGGGGGGGGGGGTTCCACGCTCAAAAGCTGCAAAAATGATTTATACAAGAAAAAAAAATACAAGTATACATTTACAGATGAACTTTTTAATATTAACAATGGAAATGCCGTTTGAAATCGCCGTGGAAGAATTGCCAAACGAGCAAAAAACAAACAAACAAACAAAAAAGACAAATAGAGAGAGAGAGAGAGATTATTGACATTTTCAAAATAGTCTGGTCTGGAATCTAGAACAGTCTGTAGCACGGATGTATTTTTTGTATTGTTTGACGCACGTAGGAAGCCAACGCTGTTCTATGCTGCTGAAACGGAAGGGGAGGAGAAGGGAGGGCACCTTACAATCATTGAGTCTGTTCATTTATTTGCCTGTAAGGAATTATTGGGTACAAAGCTCAAAACGACTAATACATTTTCTCACGGTGATACAGACAGAAGTCCTTTGTGCATAATCAGCACTCTTTGTAATGTACGCTACTGGTTCACATCACAAAAGACGGATGATAGTAATAATAACAATGATAATAATAATAATAATAAAATATCATCATCATCATCATCATCATCATACAAATGAAATCAACGCACACACTCTCATTTATTGAAACGTTCACTCACAATGTCAAAAGCTCAAGGGCACAAAGGACACATACACACCGGGTGGAGGAAGACAGGAGAGGACTGGGACGAAGGGGTGGACAGGTAGACTTGGAAATTTCTGCTGGACAAAAAAGTAAGTCTTCAAGTGAGACTTGAAGGAAGGCAGAGTATGTAACTGTCGAAAAGACAATGGAAGCTCATTCCTAATTGTCTGCTCCAGACACGGAAAATGATTGGCGACCGACTGTGCAACATCTGTACCGAGGAATTAGTACAAAGTAATGTCATAAACAGAACGGAGAGGTCATGAATATACGATGCATATTAACCGAACATTTCTTTTGCAATGTGAACCAGATTCTGATAATGGCAGTGAGAAAGAAGTATGTGCTTAAGACAGGGCAGTGCTGGTAAAGAAATAAAGGCTTAGAACTGGGCACTGCTGGTTAAAGATCCCCAGACAAATACAGGTTTCAGAGATGTGGATGTATGGAGCCGGACATGAGGAGATATTCTAGCAAGCATTCAAACATAGACTGATGAATTGTTGCCACAAAGAGTTCTAGATGCAACACTGACGACATGTTTTCTTTGCTTCGGGTTACTGCAGCAAACAGAAAATTACCTGTCAAAGTCGGACGAAAACAACAACAACAACAACAACAACAACAACAGCAACAACAACAACAACAGCAAAACAGCATTTGTCAGATTCAGAGAGTCTGAAACTTAATTATACAATATGCTACAAATCCTTTCTGTTGACCATTTATGTTCATTTTGTGAACACATAGAGACAAACAGAGCGCACTTGTTCACTCTGTAAAGACTACACACACACACACACACACACACACACACACACACACACACACACACACACACACACACACACACACACACACACACACACACACACACACACACACACACCACACACCCCTCGTTCCCCCATTTACTCCGTCCGTCCATGTGTGTGTGTGTCTGTGTCTGTGTGTGTGTGTGTGTGTGCATGTGTGTGTACGAGCGCTCACGTGTGCTATGAGACAGACAGAGAGGGGGGGAGGGGGTAGTGGTGGCGGTGGAATGGGATGGATACTCGAAAAAAAAAATCGAACAACAAACAAAAAGTGGTTGTCTGATACCTAAAAGTGGAACCACTCACCTTGATGACCGCAGTACACGCACTCAGACAGAAGCAATCCCCCTGCCCCCCCCCCTCCCAGTGGGGAGAGGGGGGCCGAGGGAGAGACAAGAAGAAACCCCCTATATTGACACCCTGCCGATATAACCGACCATGGGATGTATTAAGCAAATAACGTGTATGTTATTTTTGTGATGAGTTTTCTTTTTCTCTCTACAAGACCGATTCATCACACTCGGATTATTCCATATGTGCTCGAACCTAATCTGCCAGCAGTAATCTGGCAGACTCCCTGAGCCTGGGCAAAACCCTATGCACTGGCAAGGCCGTTAAACTTGAAGTCTGGTGGGGGAGGGGGGAGGGGGGGGAGAAGGGATCCACGAAACTATAGGCTGACACCATCAGAGTGATTCACATAAGTCACACTTGAAGGGAAACATCTGCTCTACATGTACACAATAATTATCCCCCCTACCCTGTCTTTCAAAACGAGACGAGACAATCAGATTTCTCAAGCCCTGGACAGAGCGAGAAAGTAACTGAAAATAAGACAGAAAAGCAACTCAACGCGCGCGCGCGCACAAAACACACACACACACACACACACACACACACACACACACACACACAACACACACACACACACACACACACACACACACACACACACACACACACTGACACACACATACAGAGAGAGAGAGAGAGAGAGAGAGAGAGAGAGAGAGAGAGAGAAAAGAATGACAGAATGGTTCAAACATTCGCATGCCAATAATCATACTCGAGGTTCCAAGTTCTTTCGCCGTTGAGGCCTCGACTTTTCGCCTCAGTTTGATCCGAAAATCGAACAGGACGTCTGGTAGTCCTTCGGAAGGCGACGATAAACGAGGCAGACCCGTGTGCCTTCTGATCTGCGCACACTAAAAGATCCCACGCCAGTTGACAATCGTGGAGAGCAGGGCATTTACCTGGCTGCCCCGATATAAAACAAATTGGAGACATAAGATCGATTTCCCAGGTCCCTCCCCTTGAAGGTCAATTAGCCTTCTTGCTTTGGTAAAGAAATGGATGGTGCTGCATTGTTGCGGCGCGCTCTCAAAAGGGAAAGCAGTCCGTGTTGCACATGATGAATCTAATGTGATGAAAGACATGAACATAACCATGAAATCTCTCTCTCTCCTTTTTTCTCTCTGTCTGTGTCTGTCTGTCTGTCTGTCTCTCTCTTTCTGTCTCTCTCTCTCTCCTTCTCTCACTCTCTCTCTCTCTGTGTCTTTCACTCTCTCTCCTTCTCTCTCTCTCTCTCTCTCTCTCACACACACACTGACACAGACAGACAGACACACACACACACCACACACACACAACGCATGCACACACACACACACACACACACACACACACACACACACACACACACACACACACACCTCACTGTCTGTCTGTCTGTCTGTCTCTCACACACACACACACACACACTCTCTTTCTCTCTTTCTCTCTCTCCCTCACACACACACACACACACACACACTCTTTTCTTTCTCTCTCTCCCTCACACACACATTCATCTCTCTCTCTTTCTGTCTCTGTCTGTCTGTCTCTCTCTTCTCACACACACACACACACACGCACACACACACGCGCGCACGCGCCCGCCACACGATAGATAGACCTGTCTGACATACTCTGCTGTCTGTGCTCACCATGACGCAATTACATCCCTTCTTTTGATACAGCAAGACACCTTCATGCATACAGTACTCTTTTTGCCACCTTCATGCATACAGTACTCTTTTTGCCACCTTCATGCATACAGTACTCTTTTTGCCACCTTCATGCATACAGTACTCTTTTTGCCACCTTCATGCATACAGTACTCTTTTTGCCACCTTCATGCATACAGTACTCTTTTTGACACCTTCATGCATACAGTACTCTTTTTGCCACCTTCATGCATACAGTACTCTTTTTGCCACCTTCATGCATACAGTACTCTTTTTGCCACCTTCATGCATACAGTACTCTTTTTGCCACCTTCATGCATACAGTACTCTTTTTGCCACCTTCATGCATACAGTACTCTTTTTGCCACCTTCATGCATACAGTACTCTTTTTGCCACCTTCATGCATACAGTACTCTTTTTGCTACCACACGTTCTCCTCGGATATCACCAAAATGGAATTTCACACGGCAGTGCTGACTGTGGCGTCAGTATAACGTAATGCAATAATCACACATGCATACCCTACACCGGGCGCCGAAGTCAATTGGTTAAATGTCGGACCTTCAGTCGGAAGTTCCTGCGTTCCATCCTCCGCCAGGACACCTCCACTTGGTGGGTAAAGGGTGAAGGGTTTTTCGCTTCTACAGCAAAGAAAACAAACGAGACAGTCTTGATGGAGGCAGACACAAGTAGATCACTCATAAGGAAGATTAGGAAAAGACAGGCAACATTTATAGGCCATTTTATGAGGAAGGGGATTTGAAGCACCTGGTCACAACGGGAAAGCTGGAGGGAAAGAGAGCACCAGGTTAGACCCAGGGAGGAAATGCTAGACGGACTTGCAGAGTGGCTGAAGACGAGGAGGGTGGAGGAAATGCTTGGGGCAACGAGAGATAGAGACAGATGGAAGTCCATGATCGCCGACGCCATGCGGCAGGGCACATGATGATGATGATGATGACCAGCTCAGTATGTGTGCTGACCTGTCAGCGCTTATTTCCCCCTCCGTGTGTATACATGTGTGCGGAAATCAGATATGGGTGTTAAAAATCTTTGTAAGTCATGTCACTGGCTGGCTTATAGAAATACGAAAATGCTCACAATGCACACCCACCGGAGACGAAATGTTCAGACTGTGTAGCAACATACCGTCCGAACAGTGTGATTAAAATTGAGATGCACACATGATCCGAGAAAAGTCGGAATGCTATTTAAAAAAAAAAGCAACAAACAACCAGCCAGACAAAAACAACAAACAACAACAGTTGTGTTCTGTAAATCCCTTGTGTGGTAAATTGGTCGGAGTGGTCAATGCCTGGGGCATCTCCTTGTATTGTGTGCGTTAACGCATTGATATGCGTATTTAAGTTTCTGTTTCTGTTCTTTTTGTTTTATCTCTTGAAGTATTGCGTAGTTTTTGAAACAGTTATAGCCCTGATATGGCTCTATGCAGTCGGCTGGGCTTCAAACAAAAATAAACAAGTCTTTAAAACTGGGGAAGAAAATACGGTAAAACAGCGAGAAAGGGTTGATGGATACAAGGACAGATTAGGATCTTTGGTAGAGGGCGAGTTCAAAGAAATCTAGGAGGATCCGGGATAATGAGTCCCACGCGAAATATTTTTGTTCTGATAATTGAAATACAAGCTATATGGTACACTCCATTGATGGAATCATGTGATTTGCTTTAAACATAAAAAAATATTTATCATAAGACCGTACTTGTCTCCTTAACAGCAGTTCGACACTTTGATAGTTCAGGGGTGATTTCAGGAGGCCCTGGAACTTCCCCCCCCCCATCCCACCCCATCCCAATTATCCACCCTTGGGTCCCAAGAATGATTGAGACTCTTGTTCCCTTACCCCCCCCCCCCCTACGGCCCCTTTTTAATGGCAGTCTGTGAAACCACTCATACCATACAAGCACTCCAACACACCAGCAAACAAACCATGTTCATTCTGTCATGCATTATAGCCATCTGTGAGGAACAGCAGTCTAACATGGACCAGTCGATATACTTTACCGAGGATCTGTCACACGAGATAACGTGCTACTCTGGCACAGCCATACAGGTGGGTCCTGCTATTGTGATGATTGCAGGTCTTGGGATAGTCCAGACTGTGACAGAGTTCCGTACCACTGGGGGTCCCGCCGCTGGGTCAGACGAATGATGTTGTCGCTGTACAACGTCAAACTCACTATAATCTTTTTTTATGCACGAGGATCCTTCAGTCGCATTGTTAGACGATTATTGGCCTGGCTGTACAGAATCACCCACCAAGGGACAAGTCTTCTGTTAGCAAACAGTCTCCTGCACAGACTGATGCATGTTGATTGTGTTGTGGTCTTGATTTCCGAGAATAACTTAAACAGCTTTTTTTTCTTCACAAAGATTGTTGACATGTGTTAACAGATACTATTCTTTCGTCAAACTAGCATATCTAGCTCTAAAACGTGAATAGATCTGTAGATTGTACGATAATGTATGATTCTACAGCCGTTACTGGAAATGAATGTTACTTTACCTGTCCTATCATGTATAGTTGTAACATTCAAGACAAAAATAAATCAGTGTGTGTTCCCAGCGTAAGGAACAATTTACCTTAGTCATTTTTTTTAATGTATCTTGTGAGTTTCTTCGTATTCTGTTCCATATATATTTTGTTTCTTGCGTTGTTGATATGAAGTGTGTCACTTATGTGACATATCTGCACATCGCCAGTGCGGGCATTCAAGCCCACACAGAATACAAAACACATATCCGTAAATCGCTCAGTCATATGCAGGAGACAAGCCTTAAAGCTGATATACTATTTGGGGAGAGAGTGGAGAGATAACGAAAGGGAGAGAGAGAGAGAGAGACACGTGGGGGGGGGGAGGGGAAGGGACGGAAAGAGAGACAGAGAAATCTATCTATCTATCTATCTATCTATCTATCTATCTATCTATCTATCTATCTATCTATCTATCTCTATCTCTCTATCTAATGTCTGTCTATGTATCTATTGTATGTATCTGTGCACACACACGCACGCACACACACACACACACACACACACACACACACACACACACATCTATCTATCTATCTATCTATCCATCCATCTATCTATCTCTTAGATAGATAGATAGAGAGAGACAGAAACAGAGAGAGAGACAGAGATAGAGACAGAGTGAGTTAACAAGAAACACCTGAGGCTGCTGGATGGGTCCCAGAGCAACAACACCACGCTACTTATCGGACAGTCATGTCCCAGCTCCTGTCTCCACATAACAAAACAAAACAAAACAAGTATGAATATTTTCGTTTGAAAACCGCATTATGTCTTATAATAATGGTCGTAAGACAACCGAGGGGAAAGCCATTTCGGTCTAAATATGCACAATGTGAGAGCCTTTCAGTGCTAATATTCCTTAAATGCTTTATGATATCTGTCAAGCGTTCGAGACACAATTTCTTTGCGCCTCTCACAGGAATAGTGTGTGTTTCTTGAGCATACGAATGGCCATTTCGAGACAGTGGTGTATGTGGAGGGAGGAGGGGTATGGAGGAAGGTGAGAGTGAGAGATTTCATCTTGATTTTTAACTTTGGTCACAGTACATGATATATAGACCCACCCACCCAGGCTCGCCTCCCACCCAAAGCAAAACAAAACAAATCCAACAACCAACCAACCAACCAACCAACCAACCAACCAACAACAGCAACAACAAACAAATATACATACAACCAAAGAAAAAAACAACAACAACAACAACACCCCCCCCCCCCCCCAAACAATTGGGGGAAAAAAACATCACAACGAAACGAAAACAAAGAAAGAAAGAAACAACAACAACAACAACAACAAAAACCAACAAGTACTACTACAACTACCGATACTTCAGTTACCATCGCTGCCACCACTACCATTACTACCAGCACCGTTGATGTCTCTTATACAACCACCCCTCCTCCCGCTTCAGCCATGTCTCTTATACAACCACCCCTCCTCCCGCTTCAGCCATGTCTCTTATACAACCACCCCTCTCCCGATTCAGCCATCTTCATTCCCGTCACCACCAGCACCATCGTCATTTTCACTGTTAGTAGTGTTATTAGTGAAAGTCATAATAAGTAAAAACACGAACTGAACTAATGTTATATGACGTTAGAAGCAAAATAAGCAAGTGTATAAGGAATAGTTTGGCGGGGGGGAGGGGGGGGGGCAAAAAGGTAATGGTACAGACAACAATAATGGAACATGGCTGTATGTAGATTTTTAATTCTGGACGGGTCAGAATTTGGTGAACTAATTTTGATAATATGATCGCCTCATATGCCAAACATTATTTTCAGCATACTTGGTCTTAAAACAGTTGAGCGTCCACCTTCACAACAGCAAAATTAAATTACCTAGCTGAACAGACAATTTCTTTTTTTTTTTAAACTGCAGGAAGCGTTACAGATATTGTCAATGTCACCACATAAAGACAAGAACCATCATCTCTACTACTGACCGAAACTTGAGAGAGAGAGAGGGGAGAGAGAGAGAGGAGAGAGAGAGAGAGAGAGAGAGAGGAGAGAGAGAGAGAGATGTGTGTGTATATGTGTGTCAGAGAGAGAGAAAGAGAGAGAGATGTGTGTGTGTGTCAGAGAGAGAGAGAGAGAAGGGGGTGTTGGAGTGGAGTAGGGGATTTTTTTTTTGTATCAGGATATTACCGGCCATTTCAGGACAGTGTGTCGATCCCTGGAGAACAGGCCGTGTTTTCAGCTGTTAAGCACAATCAGTTTATGCCACAAAATTACTGAACGTTTCCAGTGCAAGTGGTTATGGTTTTTGTGTGCCGCTTGTTGAGAATTGTCTACGCAGAGTTACTTCTTCTTGTTTTTAGTTTGTCATGGTTTGCACAAGGTTGTGTATGTATCACGGGACTAGTTCGTTCAGCATTCATTTATAACAGTTTGTTTTGTTTTGTTACGATTTTTTCAGCAGTGTTCTTTTTCTTTCTTCGACTCAGATGTTCTTCAGCAAAATTATGTCGTTCTCCCCATGTTGCTGTCATATTTTATAATGCTTTACACCATTTTGTCAAGTTTATCACAGGTTTTGCTTGTTCAGTATTCATTTATGATACTCTTATTTTTGGATTCAGAGTTTTTTTCCCTTCATATTTGTATCATTCTCCCAATTGTATTTTCTCACATGTTGTAAAAGTGTATTTCTCTTGTCATGTTTCTAAATCAAGTATTACAACAGCCCTGTCAATCGTATCTGAAATCGTGTCACTGTTTCAATTCTTAACAAAAATGTTTGGGTGATTAACGTATCAATTTTTGTCACAGTTAGTGGTAGTGACCTACAGTTTGGACTATGTGCAAGTTTGATTCTTTTATCGCACTAGTATTTAGAATTCTCTGGCACATTATTCTGTGTGATAAAATACGTACAGTTGTTATTGGCCAAAATGAAGTATGCTAGCATTAGTAATCGATTATCAATAATTGAAAATGAGGCAAAGAAGGGAAAGGAAATTGTAAAATTTGTATTTGATAAAATATATATACAATTGTCAATGATCAAAATGAAGAATGCTAGCATTGTTCATGGATTATTGAAAATGGAAAAGGAGGCAAATAAGGGAAGTTGAAGAAAACAAAGCAGAAAACAGGACCATTTGGCATAGTGTCTAACACTAAATTCTCTCTCTCTCTCTCTCTCTCTCTCTCTCTCTCTCTCTCTCTCTTTCTCTCTCTCTCTCACGCGCGCGCGCGCACGCACGCACACGCACGCACACATACACACACCTCTGCTTACCCTTCCCTCTGTTCCAGCTACAAAGTGCATCTAAACAACAAAATCCCAGGACAACAAACAGAAAGCAGTTGTCTGTGGCCAAAAAAGTGGAACCACTCAACTTGATGACCAAAGCACACGCACCCAGACAGACGAAAGGAAATTAAGATCGTCAGACCATGTTAATAATTTCACACTGAAGCAGAATGTTAGACTATGTTGATAATTTCACACTGAAGCATAAAGTTAGACTATGTTGATAATTTCACACTGAAGCACAATGTTAAGAGAAACTACACTTATGTTGATAATTTCACACTGAAGCACAATGTTAAAAGAGACTATGTTGATAATTTCACACTGAAGCAGAATGTTAGACTATGTTGATAATTTCACACTGAAGCAGAATGTTAGAGAGACTATGTTGATAATTTCACACTGAGGCAGAGTGTTAGAGAGACTATGTTGATAATTTCACACTGAAGCAGAATGTTAGAGAGACTATGTTGATAATTTCACACTGAGGCAGAATGTTAGAGAGACTATGTTGATAATTTCACACTGAAGCAGAATGTTAGAGAGACTATGTTGATAATTTCACACTGAGGCAGAATGTTAGAGAGACTATGTTGATAATTTCACACTGAGGCAGAATGTTAGAGAGACTATGTTGATAATTTCACACTGAAGCAGAATGTTAGAGAGACTATGTTGATAATTTCACACTCAAGCAGAATGTTAGAGAGACTATGTTGATAATTTCACACTGAGGCAGAATGTTAGAGAGACTATGTTGATAATTTCACACTGAGGCAGTATGTTAGAGAGACTATGTTGATAATTTCACACTGAAGCAGAATGTTAGAGAGACTATGTTGATAATTTCACACAGAAGCAGAATGTTAGACTACATTGATAATTTCACACTGAAGCAGAATGTTAGAGAGACTGGGTTGATAATTTCACACTGAACCAGAATGTTACACTACATTGATAATTTCACACTGAAGCAGAATGTTAGAGAGACTGTGTTGATAATTTCACACTGAACCAGAATGTTAGAGAGACTAAGTTGCTAATTTTACACTGAAGCAGAATGTTAGAACGACTATGTTGATAATTTCACACTGAAGCAGAATGTTAGAGAGACTAAGTTGCTAATTTTACACTGAAGCAGAACGTTAGAGAGACTGCGTTGATAATTTCACACAGAAGTAGAATGTTACACTATGTTGATAATTTCACACTGAAGCAGAATGTTACACTATGTTGATAATTTCACACTGAAGCAGAATGTTAGAGAGACTATGTTGATAATTTCACACAGAAGCAGAATGTTAGAGAGACTAAGTTGCTAATTTTACACTGAAGCAGAACGTTAGAGAGACTATGTTGATAATTTCAAACTGAAATAGAATGTAAGAGAGACTATGTTGATAATTTCACACTCAAGCAGAATGTTAGACTAAGTTGCTAATTTTACACTGAAGCAGAACGTTAGAGAGACTGTGTTGATAATTTCACACTGAAGCAGAATGTTAGAGAGACTATGTTAATAATTTCACACTGAGGCAGGATGTTAGAGAGACTATGTTGATAATTTCACACTGAAGCAGAATGTTAGACTACATTGATAATTTCACACTGAAGCAGAATGTTAGAGAGACTGCGTTGATAATTTCACACAGAAGTAGAATGTTACACTATGTTGATAATTTCACACTGAAGCAGAATGTTAGAGAGACTATGTTGATAATTTCACACTCAAGCAGAATGTTACACTATGTTGATAATTTCACACAGAAGCAGAATGTTAGAGAGACTATGTTGATAATTTCACACTGAAGCAGAATGTTAGAGAGACTATGTTGATAATTTCACACTCAAGCAGAATGTTACACTATGTTGATAATTTCACACAGAAGCAGAATGTTTGAGAGACTAAGTTGCTAATTTTACACTGAAGCAGAACGTTAGAGAGACTATGTTGATAATTTCACACTCAAGCAGAATGTTACACTATGTTGATAATTTCACACAGAAGCAGAATGTTAGAGAGACTATGTTGATAATTTCACACAGAAGCAGAATGTTAGACTATGTTGATAATTTCACACAGAAGCAGAACGTTAGAGAGACTATGTTGATAATTTCACACTGAAGCAGAATGTTACACTATGTTGATAATTTCACACTGAAGCAGAATGTTAGAGAGACTATGTTGATAATTTCACACAGAAGCAGAATGTTAGAGAGACTATGTTGATAATTTTACACTGAAGCAGAACGTTAGAGAGACTATGTTGATAATTTCAAACTGAAATAGAATGTAAGAGAGACTATGTTGATAATTTCACACTGAAGCAGAATGTTAGACTAAGTTGCTAATTTTACACTGAAGCAGAACGTTAGAGAGACTGTGTTGATAATTTCACACTGAAGCAGAATGTTAGAGAGACTATGTTGATAATTTCACACTGAAGCAGAATGTTAGACTAAGTTGCTAATTTTACACTGAAGCAGAATGTTAGAGAGACTGTGTTGATAATTTCACACTGAAGCAGAATGTTAGACTAAGTTGCTAATTTCACACTGAAGCAGAATGTTAGACTAAGTTGCTAATTTTACACTGAAGCAGAACGTTAGAGAGACTGTGTTGATAATTTCACACTGAAGCAGAATGTTAGAGAGACTAAGTTGATAATTTCACACAGAAGCAGAATGTTAGACTACATTGATAATTTCACACTGAAGCAGAATGTTAGAGAGACTGTATTGATAATTTCACACTGAACCAGAATGTTATACTATGTTGATAATTTCACACTGAAGCAGAATGTTACACTATGTTGGTAATTTCACACTGAGACAGAATATTAGAGATAGTATGTTAATAATTTCACACTGAAGCAGAATGTTAGAACGACTATGTTGATAATTACACACTAAAGCAGAATGCTAAGAGAAACTATGTTGATAATTTCACACTGAAGCAGAATGTTAGAGAGACTGTGTTGATAATTTCACACTCAAGCAGAATGTTACACTATGTTGATAATTTCACACTGAAGCAGAATGTTAGAGAGACTATGTTGATAATTTCACACTGAAGCAGAATGTTTGAGAGACTATGTTGCTAATTTCACACTGAAGCAGAATATTAGAGACTATGTTGATAATTTCACACTGAAGCAGAATGTTAGAGAGACTATGTTGTTAATTTCACACTGAAGCTGAATGTTAAGAGAGACTATGTTGATAATTTCACACTGAAGCAGAATGTACATGTTAAGAGAGACTATGTTGATAATTTCACACTGAAGCAGAATTACAGGAGTTGAAGGAAGAAGAAGATGTCAAAAGAGTGCAGAAGGCAGTCCAGCAAGGTCAACAGGGGCAATGGACAACATGGGACAGTGCACTCCAAAGAAGTCTCAGCTGGAACGATATGTGGCACATGGCTCCTCTAAGGATAAGCTTCCTCCTCAGATCTGTATATGACCTGCTCCCCTCGAATGCAAACTTATTGAAATGGGGGAAAGCAGACGACCCAGCATGTCCGCTCTGTCAGAAGAAACAAACAGTGGAACATGTCCTAAGCTCTTGCAAAGTAGCGCTAGCCCAAGGAAGGTATACATGGAGGCACAACCAAGTTCTGAAAGTGATCACAGATGTGGTTAGCGAAAAAAACCATGACCCCAAACGCACCAATTGCTATGACAACGTTCTACAAAGCAGGAGGGAAACAGGTCTGGCCCGAAAGGGCTATGACAACCAGCACATTGCCAAAGGGTCTTCTGGATGGAGCAGTCGACTGGGAGTGTACAGCAGACCTCCCAGAGTGGAGAAATTACCCAGATGTCATCAGCAAGACAGGCATGAGACCAGACATCGCTCTCCACTCTGACTCCTCGAAACAAGTGATTCTGATAGAACTCACTGTGCCATACGAAAGCAGAATGGAAGAAGCACATATCTACAAGACCGAAAAATACGCCGGTCTTGCCAGCACCCTGAAGAAAGCAGGTCTGCGGGTCAAAATCTTCGCCATAGAGGTCGGGGCAAGAGGGCTTGTGGGCACCTCCGCTTATGATCTCATGAAACAATTCGCCATTTCTGGGAAGAAGAGGACTAGAGCCCTTAAAGCGATGGCAGAGGCAGCAGAAAGGAGCTCAAGCTGGATCTGGGCAAGGAGGAACCAAAAAAGTGAACTTCATAAGGATTAAATTCCCTACAGATGATGTGTGCCCCGTTAGCACATTGGTAAAACCGCGTACCGCAGTTCTGAAGCGCAGAATCGCCCAGGTTCGATCCCCGGCGTGGAAAAAAAAAAAAGACAACAGCAGAAGGGCATCCAGGAGTCATGACCTGGATGTGGCCCGGCCCCCCGAGAGTGTAAGGAATTCAGGGCCGAAACACTTGTCTAAAGGGGGTTACTTCTCTGAAGACCTTCTGTTGTCTAGCTCTCCCTAGAGTTTCTTTCTACCTTAGACTATGTTGATAATTTCACACTGAAGCACAATGTTAGAGACTATGTTGATAATTTCACACTGAAGCAGAATGTTAAGAAAGACTATGTTGATAATTTCACACTGAAGCAGAATGTTAAGAAAGACTATGTTGATAATTTCACACTGAAGCAGAATGTTAGACTATGTTGATAATTTCACACTGAAGCACAATGTTAGAGAGACTATGTTGATAATATCACACTGAAGCAAAACAAGTCAGGTTGTTTTAAAAATTTCACAGTGAAGCAAAACCAGATCGTCCGAATATGTTAAACATTTTACAGCGAAGCTAAATAAGATCGTCAACCAAATTCAGATTGTCAGACTATGTTCATCATTTCACAGTGGAGCAAATTCTGATCGTCAAACTATGTATATCATTTCACAGTGGAGCAAATTCAGATTGTCAGTCTATGTTCATCATTTCACAGTGGAGCAAATTCTGATCGTCAAACTATGTATATCATTTCACAGTGGAGCAAATTCAGATTGTCAGACTATGTTCATCATTTCACAGTGGAGCAAATTCTGATCGTCAAACTATGTATATCATTTCACAGTGGAGCAAATTCAGATTGTCAGACTATGTTCATCATTTCACAGTGGAGCAAATTCATATCGTCAGACTATGTTCATCATTTCACAGAGGAGAAAATGCAGATCGTGAAACTATGTTCATCATTTCACAGTGGAGCAAATGCAGATCGTGAAACTATGTTCATCATTTCACAGTGGAGCAAATTCAGTTCGTCAGACTATGTATATCATTTCACAGAGGAGCAAATGCAGATCGTGAAACTATGTTCATCATTTCACAGTGGAGCAAATTCAGTTCGTCAGACTATGTATATCATTTCACAGAGGAGAAAATGCAGATCGTCACACTATGTTCATCATTTCACAGTGGAGAAAATGCAGATCGTCACACTATGTTCATCATTTCACAGTGGAGAAAATGCAGATCGTCACACTATGTTCATCATTTCACAGTGGAGAAAATGCAGATCGTCACACTATGTTCATCATTTCACAGAGGAGAAAATGCAGATCGTCACACTATGTTCATCATTTCACAGAGGAGAAAATGCAGATCGTCACACTATGTTCATCATTTCACAGAGGAGAAAATGCAGATCGTCACACTATGTTCATCATTTCACAGAGGAGAAAATGCAGATCGTCACACTATGTTCATCATTTCACAGTGGAGCAAATGCAGATCGTCACACTATGTTCATCATTTCACAGAGGAGAAAATGCAGATCGTCACACTATGTTCATCATTTCACAGAGGAGAAAATGCAGATCGTCACACTATGTTCATCATTTCACAGAGGAGAAAATGCAGATCGTCACACTATGTTCATCATTTCACAGTGGAGCAAATTCAGATCTTCAGACTATGTTTATCATTTCACAGTAGAGCAGTTTCAGATCTTCAAACTATGTTCATCATTTCACAGTGAAGCCAAATCAGACTGTCAAACTATGTTGAAAATTTTATAGTGAAGCCAAATCAGATCGTCAAACTATATTTATCATTTCAGAGTGAAGCCATATAAGATCGTCAAGCTATGTTGAAATTGTACAGTGAAGCCAGATAAGATTGTCAAACTATGTTGATGATTTTACTGTGAATGAAATTCAGATCGTGAAACTGTTGATCATTTCAGAGTAAAGCCAAGTAATGTCGTCATGGTATGTTGGTAATTCACAGTGAAAGAAAGTAAAGTCATCAAACTGTGTTGTCAATTTTGCAGTGGCGCCAAATAAGATTGTCAAACTGTGTTGATAATTTCACAGGGAAGCAAATATGATCGTTAACCTATGTTGATCATTTCGCAGTACAGCCAAATAAGAATGACAGACTGTTAATGATTTCACAATTAGATTGTCAAATTGTGTTGATAGTTTCACTGTCAAGCAAAATGAAATTGTCAAACTGTTGATAATTTTTGCAGTGGAGATAAATAAGATCGTCAAGACATGTTGATAATTTCACATTGAAAGAAAATTAGAACGCCAAACCATGTTAACAATTTCATAGTGAAGGAAAATAAGATCGTCAGAGTCTGTTGATAGTTTGATAGTGAGACAAAAGAAGATTGTCAAGCTATGTTGGTAATGTCACAGTGAAGCAAAATAAGATCGTCAAATTTATCGATCATTTCACAGGGAAGCCAAATCATTGTTAGACCATGTTGATAATTTCACAGTAAATATCAGGCTGTGTTGATCGTTTCACAGCAACGCAAATTAAAATCGTCAAATTGTGTTGATAATTTCACCGGAAAGCAAAATAAAATCGCGAAATTTGTTGTATTTTACAGTTTCACATTAAAGCGAAACAAGATCGTCAAATTATTTTGACAAGTTCACAATGAAGGAAAATAATATCATCAAACTATGTTGATGATTTCATAGTGAAACCACACGGTCAGGCTATACTGAAAAATTCCTAGTGTCCAAGGAGTGTGCATGATTTAAAACAAAAGGGATAATATTTTCGGGACTCTGAAACTTCTTAAAGATTTTGCATTCTTTCGTTATTTTGGTTACAGCCATTCTTGAGCAGCGTCTGTTATTAGGCAGAAATAGGTGGTTCCTTTTGACGGAAAACTTTCCTAGAATGTAAAAATTCATCAAGGGCAGGACTCTTCCTGGAATGTGTGGTTGTCTGTGAAAGGAAAACCTTATTTCCTCGTTTTCTTTATTTACATCCGGGCGGGAAAAATCGAAGAAGAATCAATAACATGTAGGGGACTACACGGAAAACGATTTTATTTGCACATCATTCGATCTACAAACGGTTCACTACTCGTAGCATCGACTGAACGTTTTGGGAATAAAAATGGAGGCGATATGGTCGGACATCGAGCTTGGACAAACTTTTGAAGTGAATAATTCTTGAAGGTAAGATTGGACAGAAAAAGTTGTAGGAGAAGAGATCCTCGGGTCGATGCATAAGAAAAGTTAAAGCTCCAGGACGTGCTTGTTGCTTCCTCTGTCTCCGGGAAATAAACTACACAAGCAGAGGAAAAGTTGCACTTGGAAGATCATGATCGTGTGTGCTTAATGTAACACATCACTTTGGTGAAACTTGGCCGGAAAAATTCTGTGCTTGAAGGCGTGCTTATTGTTGTTGTTTTCATTCAAGGGGGTGTAAGTGTATGACGTGGAACAAAGAAGAAAAAGTAGTGACAGTTCATAAATTGTAGTCGAGGAATTACAGCATTATGCAAGTTTGTGTGCCTCAAAATACGCCAGATTTGAAGATTTTCAATTAGAGGGAAGTTAAAAAAAATTTCCGTACTGTCCCAAGATTTCCTCCTCCTCCTCTTCTTCTTCTTTCCTTCCTTCTTTCTTTCTTTCTTTCTTTCTTTCTTTCTTTTCTGAGTTGGTTTAGTCCCATCTTGATGCAAAGAGACCAATATTTGATGATGTGTTTTGAGGTGAACAAGAGAGAGAGAGAGAGACAAACAGACAGACAGACAAACAGACGGACAGACTCATACACACGCGTGCACGCGCGCACACACACACCTACACACACACACACACGCACACACACACACACACACACACAAACACAAACACACACACACACACACACACACACACACACACACACACACACACACACACACACACACACACACACACACACAAGGCGAAGGAGAGAGGTAAATAGGATCACATGCACATACACACAGCCGTCCTTCACTGAATACCAAATAACTTCCTTCTGTTCAAAGAAGGTTTTAAACAAAGATGGTTTCGGAATGTCGGTGCCGTTCTGTCGCCACTCTCGCTCTCTCCAGGGATCAACATCCGAAATTTCACACGACAGTGCTGATTGTGACGTCAGCACAAGCTAACGTAATAACAACACAGTTATACCCCCCTACCGTCCCGTTCTTTCCTGATAGACTGTTTTTTATGAGTTCCGATCTTTCTCGGACTTGAGTATGCACGTTGTTTTGCCCCATGCTATTTGCAGGCGGTACGTTGCTGCATAGTCTGCGTAGTCCGTCTTCGGTGGGTGTGCTGTACTGGGTGTTTTCGTGTTTTTATAAGCCACCAGACACTGAAATGACTTCCAGAATTTTCAACCTGCGAATTTAATGTTCTGCAAGCCAAAACAGCATTCAAGAAGAGGAAAAGCATTCTTACTAACAAATGATTGTCAATTAACAGCAGGAAGAGAGTTCTTGAACGTTATATAGAATTGGTAATGTTATACGGTTGTGAGGCGTGGACAGTCAACACGCAAAGCTAGAACAAGGTTGAGGCAGCCGAGATGTGGTTTCTAGGAAGAATGTTGAGAGTTCCATGGACAGCTAAGAAAACAAGACGAGACAGTCCTGATGGAGGCAAACACAAGAAGATGATTGATAAGGAAGATTAGGAAAAGACAGGCAACATTTAAAGTCCATTTTATGAGGAAAGGGGAATAAGAGCACCTGGTCACAACAGGAAAGCTGGAGGGAAGAGAACACCAGGTAGACCCAGGGAAAAATATTGGACGGACTTGCAGGGTGGCTGAGGACAGAGGGTGGAAGATGTGCTTGCAGCGATAAGGGATAGATACATATGGAGGGCTATGATCGCCAACGCCATGCAGCAGGGCACTTGATGATGATGATGATGATGTTTATACACAAAACGAAGGATGGTGACGGTGGTAGTTAAGTACTGACAAGCGTGCACTCATGTTGATCGGAAAAATCTCCACCCACTAACTACCAGTCGGGAGGTACCCAGGCGGGATCAAACCTTAGACCTTTTGTTGGATAGCCTGTCGTTTTACCCACTGTCATTACATCTTTTCTTATGCTTGGTGGATGTAGAGGTGATTTGGACTGACCATTGTCGAACTTTATCAAGCGTTTTGAGGCACCATTCTACCCTTTCCTTCCTCTTCTTATCACTTAGTGGTAACCCAAAGAAACAGAAATGTTTGTGCAAGATGTTTTCAGCTGCAAAACTTCCAATGTTTAAGATATTATTGCATCTCTCTGACTCTACTACTACCACCACAACATCTACCGGTATTACTGCAACTAGTGCTGTTGCTGCTGCTGCTGCTTCTAGTACTACTACTACTGCTGCTGCTGCTGTTCCTTCGACTAGCACTGATGCTGTATCTGTTGAAACTGTTTCTATTACTACTACTACTACTTCCACTACCACTCAGACACCCATACTACCACCATCATTAGTACTACTAGTAGTACTGCTGTCACTGTCACTACAATCTATACCACTTCTGCAAATTATAACCACCACTACGGCAAGTTACGTAACAATAATGAAGTGTTTGGTCAGTTGGTTAGGTAAAATGTCTGTTTTCAGCGGTGGGGTGTTTGGTCAGTTGGTTAGGTAAAGTATCTGTTTACAACAGTGGGGTGTTTGGTCAGTTGGTTAGATAAAATGTCTGTTTACAACAGTGGGGTGTTTGGTCAGTTGGTTAGATAAAATGTCTGTTTTCAACGGTGGAGTGTTTGGTCAGTTGGTTAGGTAAAATGTCTGTTTACAACAGTGGGGTGTTTGGTCAGTTGGTTAGGTAAAATGTCTGTTTACAACAGTGGAGTGTTTGGTCACTTGGTTAGGTAAAATGTCTGTTTACAACAGTGGGGTTTTTGGTCAGTTGGTTAGATAAAGTATATGTTTACAACAGTGGTGTGTTTGGTCAGTTGGTGAGATAAAGTATCTGTTTACAACAGTGGAGTGTTTGGTCAGTTGGTTAGGTAAAATGTCTGTTTACAACAGTGGAGTGTTTGGTCACTTGGTTAGGTAAAATGTCTGTTTACAACAGTGGGGTTTTTGGTCAGTTGGTTAGATAAAGTATATGTTTACAACAGTGGTGTGTTTGGTCAGTTGGTGAGATAAAGTATCTGTTTACAACAGTGGGGTGTTTGGTCACTTGGTTAGATAAAGTATCTGTTTACAACAGTGGAGTGTTTGGTCACTTGGTTAGATAAAATGTCTGTTTACAACAGTGGGGTGTTTGGTCACTTGGTTAGATAAAGTATCTGTTTACAACAGTGGAGTGTTTGGTCAGTTGGTTAGATAAAGTGTCTGTTTACAACAGTGGAGTGTTTGGTCAGTTGGTTAGATAAAGTGTCTGTTTACAACAGTGGATCCATGGAGTGTTTGGTCAGTTGGTTAGATAAAATATCTGTTTACAACAGTGGAGTGTTTGGTCAGTTGGTTAGGTAAAATATCTGTTTACAACAGTGGAGTGCTTGGTCAGTTGGTTAGATAAAGTATCTGTTTACAACAGTGGAGTGTTTGGTCAGTTGGTTAGGTAAAATGTCTGTTTACAACACTGGAGTGTTTGGTCAGTTGGTTAGATAAAGTATCTGTTTACAACAGTGAAGTGTTTGGTCAGTTGGTTAGATAAAGTATCTGTTTACAACAGTGGGGTGTTTGGTCAGTTGGTTAGATAAAGTATCTGTTTACAACAGTGGGGTGTTTGGTCAGTTGGTTAGATAAAGTATCTGTTTACAACAGTGGGGTGTTTGGTCAGTTGGTTAGATAAAGTATCTGTTTACAACAGTGGGGTGTTTGGTTAGTTGGTTAGGTAAAATGTCTGTTTTCAACGGTGGAGTGTTTGGTCAGTTGGTTAGGTAAAATGTCTGTTTACAGCAGTGGAGTGTTTGGTTAGTTGGTTAGATAAAATGTCTGTTTACAACAGTGGAGTGTTTGGTCAGTTGGTTAGATAAAATGTCTGTTTACAACAGTGGGGTGTTTGGTCTGTTGGTTAGGTAAAATGTCTGTTTACAACAGTGGAGTGTTTGGTCAGTTGATTAGATAAAGTATATGTTTACAAAAGTGGGGTGTTTGGTCAGTTGGTTAGGTAAAATGTCTGTTTACAACAGTGGTGTGTTTGGTCAGTTGGTGAGATAAAGTATATGTTTACAACAGTGGGGTGTTTGGTCAGTTGGTTAGATAAAGTATCTGTTTACAACAGTGGAGTGTTTGGTCACTTGGTTAGATAAAATATCTGTTTACAACAGTGGAGTGTTTGGTCAGTTGGTTAGATAAAGTATATGTTTACAACAGTGGGGTGTTTGGTCACTTGGTTAGATAAAGTGTATGTTTACAACAGTGGTGTGTTTGGTCAGTTGGTTAGATAAAGTATATGTTTACAACAGTGGTGTGTTTGGTCAGTTGGTTAGATAAAGTATATGTTTACAACAGTGGTGTGTTTGGTCAGTTGGTTAGATAAAGTGTCTGTTTACAACAGTGGGGTGTTTGGTCAGTTGGTTAGGTAAAATGTCTGTTTACAACAGTGGGGTGTTTGGTCAGTTGGTTAGATAAAGTATATGTTTACAACAGTGGGGTGTTTGGTCAGTTGGTTAGATAAAGTATCTGTTTACATCAGTGGAGTGTTTGGTTCTGTTTCTGTTCTATAATCGCTAAACCTCCCTTCAGGAGTATCGCAGCGATGTGTGGTGGCGCTGTTATCGACGCGCTGTCGGAGGAGATTTGAGCCTCGATTTGAAGGATGTAACAGTCGGGCTCTCCACTACTTCTGCAGGAAGGTCGTTTCAGGGTCCAATGGTATTGGTTAGATAAAGTATCTGTTTACAGCAGTGGTGTGTTTGGTCAGTTGGTTACATAAAATGTATGTTTACAACATTGGCGTGTTTGGTCATTTGGTTAAAGCATCAGCTCAAGACACGAGAAACACATGTTCGAATCACGGATCAGATAGAGATTAACTTCCACACCCACACACCCCCTCCTCCATTCACTGAGATCTAAGTAGTGTTGGTCTGTCGAATGAGACGATAAACCGAGGTTCCGTGTGCAGTACGCAATCTACACATGTTAAGGATCCTGCAGCATGCAACAAAGAGTTTGTCCCTGGCAAAATTCTCTTAAAAAATTCACTCTCGTAGATAAACGTAAAGGCAGGAAGAGAGAAAACAGTGGTGACGCGCTTTTTCTGGGGCAAACGGCCTCATTTTTATACATGGTTAATCCATTGTGACGATAAATAGATACACAGATCAACAAACAGATATAAAGATGAATAGAAGAAATAAGGACAGGAACTAGAATTTAACATGATATATTTGTGAATATATAAATAGATGAATAAACTAATAAGTAATAAATAAGTAAATAAATGAATGAATACATAAATAGATAAATAAATGTATAAGTATATAAGTATATAAATAAATGAATTTTAAAAAATAAAATGAATGAATGAATAAACAACCCAGGAGAGCAGCCTGAACTCCTCATGATGAATGCATAATTGAATGAATGAATGAATGAATGAATAAATAAACAATAAAATAAAAAGATAAATAAATAAAGAAATAGACAAATAAATAATGAATAAATCAATAAATAAATGAATAAAAAAAAAGAGCAATAAAATGAATGGAGAAGCCAGAATTTCCTATGCAAAATTCAGTGTGACAATAAACAGATGAGAAGATAAATGAATGAAGTAGATAATTAAAGAAAGCAAGCAAGAAGGAGACAAAGAAACAAACCACAAAAAAATATAAATAAATGAGAAGGGCAGGCTGAACTTTACATACAACGTAAATCCATTGTGACTACACATCAACAAACAGATAAATGGAGAGCTAACTAAACAAAAGGAATAAATAAATAAATAAATAAATAAATAGAGAAAGACGGACAGCAGCTTGAATTTTACATGGTAAATCCATTGTGATAATAAACGAGTAAAAAAGACAATAATTTCGTGCAGTTACTTGCAGGCCACTTTAACCAGGAGTGTTGTATAGACCAATTGCCCGCTGTTTGGCCATTACGGATGCAAACACGGCTTGCTCTCCAGGGAGTTGTACACATAGCCGCTAACTGGGCTTTGGGTATGCTGATGGAGCAAGGCTCACCATCCCTGTGAGGTAAACACGCTTACAAGCACATCAACACACACACTCACTTATATGCATACACACGCACGCTCGCGCGCACACACACATACACATACACAGACACGCATATGCACACATACACACACGCACACATACACGGATTACACACACACGCACGCACGCATCCCAAACACACACATACTGACACAACCACACACAGACACACTCACACATTCATTCACTCACACACACACACACACATACACACACACTCTCTCTCTCTCTCTCCTCTCTCTCTAACACACACTCTCTCTCTTTCCTCTCTCTCTCTATCCCTCTCTCCCACACACATACACACACGCGCGCGCGCGCCGGTGCTTACCCGCGCACACAGATAACTTGATAACTCTTGCACAGATAACTCTTGCTCATACGGACACACAGACATACGCACACGCCCATGGCCATGCCCATGCCCATGCCTACAAACACATACATGCATGCATACATACATACATACATACATACATACATACATACATACATACATCATACATGCATACATTCATTCATACACACACACACACACACACACACACAACACACACACACACACACACACACACACACACATTCGCACACCTATAAACACATGCATGCTCACGCGCGCACACACACGCCCGCGCGTGGGGGAGGAGGGCTGGCTCTGAAACGGCCACTTGTATGCTGATGAAAGATGCACCCTCCGCTTGATAGAGATACACACACACACAAATTGTATTCCGTGTTTGCTCTACGGACTGGGCTGGTCAGTGTGTGTGTGTGTGGGGGGGGGGGGGGGTCTGTGTGGGGGTCTGTGTGGGGGTCTCGGCCTCTCCCTCTCTCCCTCTCTCTCTTTCTCTCTCTGTGTTGTGTGAATGCTCATTTGGAAACACCATTTTTGCTGCTGCAGTGAAAAGGAATCAATAATGGAAATTTTGCCCAGCAGAGTGTCTCTGCTTTAGTTTACGATTGGAGGTATTGGGAAAGTTTCAGATGGTAAATGAAGAATTAATACATTCTCGCTCTCTCCTGCTGTCTCCCTCTTTCTCTATGTCTCCCTTCCTTCCTTGAAACGAGTTTGTTTCTGATCAAATGGGTAACAAAACTGTCTGTGAAAAATTGTTTCCTCAAAGATTTCCGAAAGAGAGAGAGAGAGAGACCTGTGTGTGAAAAATTGTTTCCTCAGAGAGAGAGAGAGAGAGAGAGAGAGAGAGAGAGAGAGAGAGAGAGAGGAGGAGAGAGAGAGAGAGAGAGAGAATTGTGTGTGAAAACTTGTTTCCTCAGAGATCTCCCAGAGAGAGAGAGAGAGAGAGAGAGAGAGAGAGAGAGAGAGAGAGAGAGAGAGAGAGAGAGAGAGAGAGAGAGAGAGAGAGAGAGAATTGTGTGTGAAAAATTGTTTCCTCAGAGAGAGAGAGAGAGAGAGAGAGAGAGAATTGTGTGTGAAAAATTGTTTCCTCAGAGAGAGAGAGAGAGAGAGAGTTAGTTATCTGTGAAAATTTGTTTCATCAAAGATTTCCCTCGCAGACAGAGAGACGGAGAAAGAGAGAAGAAAAGAAGAGAGAGAGAGAGAGAGAGAGAGAGAGAGAGAGAGAGAGAGAGAGAGAGAGAGAGAGAGAGAGAGAGATTCACTACAATGTAATTCAATATCTCCTCGACTTAGTTCATCAACTATCATAAATCGTTCTTGCATGTACATTGCGATTCTCGAAACTCATGTGGACTCACTGCGCATTATATTTTAATCAGATTATGTGTGGAGCACAGAGAACTCAAGCTGTTAGATGAGCTGACCACGTTCCATTCTGTTATTGTACATTCTGCATCTTTGGTAATCATACGTGCTGGGTGTTTTCACGTTTACATAACCCGGCCACTGACATGACATAAAGGATCTTTAACGTATCATCATCATCAGGTGCCTTGCCGCATGGCGTTGGCGATCATGGACTTCCATCTGTCCCTATCTCTTGTTGCCTCAAGCATCTCCTCCACCCTCCTTGTCTTCAGCCACTCTGCAAGTCCGTTTAATATCTTCTCCTTGGGTCTACCTGGTGCTCTCCTTTCCCTCCAGCTTTCCTGTTGTGACCAGGTGTTCCAATTTCCCTTTCCTCATAAAATGGCATATAAATGTTGCCTGTCTTTTCCTAGTCTTCCTTATGAATGATCTACTTGTGTCTGCCTCCGTCACGACTGTCTCGTTTGTTTTCTTTGCTGTCCATGGAACTCTCAACATTCTTCTTAGAAACCACATCTCGGCTGCCTCAATCTTGTTCTGGCTTTGCTTGTTGACCTTTAACGTATATAGTTAACATTTTGTATACGTATAAACGTGAAAGGGGTTTTTAAGCACTGACAGGTCTGCAAACATGTCTGTGAGTGGGACATAGCTGTGGAGTTGTTGTGGGTAGGATATGTAGCTATGGGTGGGGAATAGTAGGGATGTTTGCGTATAGGATATAGCTATGAAGCTGTTTATGGATAGGATATAACTAGAGGTGGGAAGTAGTAGCGATGGAGCTGTCTTTGGGTGGAGAACAGCTATGGAGCTGACTGTGAGTGAGGAATGGATATGAAGTTGTGAGTAGGAAAATAGCAATGGGTGTGGGAATAATAATTATGGAGCTTTCTTTGAGCGGGGAACAGTACGTGTCGGTAGGATATAGCTATGGAGCTGTGTGTCGCTCTTTAATGCACAAGTTGTGTGCGCTAATCTCTCAGAAGTCTAGCAGAGATTAATGTATGTTAGAAAAAATATGAGTGTACTCTCGGAGTTAAGTCCGGGACGTCTTGCTTGGTAGGCAGGCGCTGTATAACCACAAGGCCAGGAAAAACTTCTGACATGTGTTCCTATTTCTGTGACTTTACACGGTATCTTTTGAGTAGAAAAGTGCACGAACTTCCCTCAGAATGCCCACGTGTGAGCAGCTGTGAGTGTTGGCTGACTCATCATTCTGCATTTCTGTCTCACATTTGGTACTGGTATTTTGCTATTTTCTTTCTGTTGGTCGCAACGAATTTTACCGTGCGATTTACGAGCTGATTTCAAAAGGGCTTCACCCGTTATTGTTTTTCTCTTTGTGTTTTGGTTTACCCGTGAGAGTGGATTTTGTCTATGGAATTTTGCCAGGGTCGCCTCCTATGTTGCGTTGATGTTGTTAAATGTGCGCTGAGCATTCTGCACACGGGACATCGGTCTGTCGGCTTATCCAAACGATAACAGTCAAACCGTCGACGAAGGTCAGTTGCAGAGTGGGGGATGGGGTGGGGGCGGGAGAAGAAGAAAAAAAATCCATGTCTGATCGGGATTGTGGCAGACATTAATGTTTGACCTCTGAAGCGTTTGAATCAAGTGCAGACGCACGACAAATCTGGCGCTCATTCCAAGAACACAGTGTACTCTTGGGGTGCAGGAAATGTAAGCAAAAGTGAAGATTACGAACAGAAGGAGAATGAGGCGGGAGGTGACCTGTTGCATTTTCAGAACGTAAATTAAGGTCATTCTACAGCTGGAATGGGCTAGATTAAGGAAAAGGGTAACAGCCTGTTTTAGGTGTTTTGTTTTCTTTGGTTTTACTGTGTGGGAAATCTAATAAGATGCTCTGCCCTGCTTACTCCAATCTAGTCCCTGCTCGTTCAAGAAAGATTTTTCATTTCAGTTTTAGAATCGATGGGCTTGTGTCCCAGCCTGTGATCAGCGTGCAGGGTGTCTGCACTTTCTCAAACATGTCTTCAGTAGAAATAAATTGGTAATTGGAAGACCAGAGCTTTAATTTCGGCACGCTGTTAAAGAACCTGCACAATAGAATGACCAGAACTTACGTTATTCCACGATCAATTCATTTTTTTTTTTAATTCCAAAAAACTCAGCTTGGAAAAAAAAAGTGTGTGTGTGTGTGTTGTATGTATGTGTGTGTGTGTGTGTGTGTGTGTGTGTGTGTGTGTGTGTGTGTGTGTTTGTGTTGTGTGTGTGTGTGTGTGTGTGTGTGTGGAGAGGTGTGTGTGTGTGTAAAGTGTGTGTATGCGCGCACATGAGGTATAGGGAAAGTCTGTATATGTGAAATTGGAGGGTACATGTACTTGTTCATTTGGATATGTGTGTGCGTGCGTCTGTATCTGTGTGTGTGTGCACGCGCGCGCGTGAGTTAATTAGTCTACTTTCGTCAAATTTTTATTTATACCACCTGTACATTGTGAAAATTGGCTTTTCCTTTGTTTAGAATGACGTAAACCTGCCGTTGTTTTTTTATTTATATGAGGATTGGCTGTCACTTTGTTTCAAACCACAACTGTTTTACTTTGACTCACAAATAACTGCTGGTATCAAGCTATACCTGACAGGAAAGAGGGAGGGAGGGAGGGGGTGTATAACAGAGAGGTCACAGATATTCCATGATATTGTTCCTTTTGCAGAAACGTTCATCAATGTTATGAGGGTGGAGCAATAATGCGATTGAAGGGAGACCCCCCCCCCACACACACACAGAGTCTGTCCGTCTCTGTCTGTCTTTGTCTCTCTCTCTCTCTCTCTCTCTCTCTCTCTGTTGTCTTCTGTCTGTCTGTCTGTCTCTCTCTCTGGACCTGAGGATTCAAGAGTGCCGATTTCTTGGATCAGAGATCGTGAGGAATTAAAACAGTGAATTTTGTTGTCAGTTGGTCACTTGGTGTGCACGTAACCTGAAACATTTTTTCTTAGAAACCACATTTCAGCTGCTTGAATCTTATTCTGACTTTGTGTGTTGATAGTCCAAGCTTGGCACCCACACAACAGTGCATGCATTGTCTCATAGCTGCTACACATCTGCATGTTCCCTGCAGTCTAACTGAATATATTTGTCACTTCACACGGAGTATGCAGTCATACATTATGGGCATTGCAGCCAATGCAGATATGATTCGATATCAAGCTGGGCAATTATGCAAGGCTTAGAGCCACTTACCCCATCATATGCAGACAAAGGCCAGCCTGTAGACACGTACGTGCAGAATTTGGAGATGACCCTAGAGAAATGCAATGACGCGTTAATAATGACTGGTTTACTTCACACACACACAGACAGACACACACACACACATACGCGCACGCGCGCGCACACACACACACACGCACACACGCACGCACGCAAGGATGCGCACGCACATGCACAGCATCGAAAATGCTTTCCTGATAACTGCAAATTAATGCCATATGCCTGCAACCTCAGCACATGTACACATACACACACACACACACACACACACACACACACACACACACACACACACACACACACACACACACACACACAGAGAGAGAGAGAGAGAGTATTAAAGCAAAGGCAGAAAGCATACGTTATCCAGATAGAAAATTTATTCAAAGCTAAGTATCGCATATTCCTCTTAATTAATATTGTATTGTATTATATTAAATTGTATTGTATTGTATGGCAATGCATTACAATGCCTTGCATCGCATCACATTGTATTGTATTGTATTGTATTGTATTGTAATGTAATGTAATGTATTGTAGTGACCTTATTGATTTACCCTTTGGAACTTCGGGCTGCTCACCCCGGGGAGAGCTCGTCACTGCGTTACAACGCTACCCATTTTTTCCAGTCATTTTTCTATGCGTATAAAATAAAGTTTACCCATGAAAGTGGATTTTTCCACAGATTGAAACTAGGGGCAATCTCTTTGTCTCTGTGGGTCTTTAACGTGCGATGAGAGCCTGCTGCACATGGGACCTCAGTTTATCGTCTTATTCTAAAGACTATAGCATCCAGATCACCACTACTTAAGATCTAGTAGAGGGGAGAGAAAAATCATGGTCCTGTCCGGTTCAAACCTGGGTTTCTGGCGTTCATGATATGTTCTTTAACCACTGGACCCACGCTCCATTCATTTCCCGTCAACATGTAGCAACTCTGAAATGTAGATACAGGAGGTGTGTACCCAGGGAAATCAAATAAGGAAAACACAGTTAACTGTTTCACTTTGCAACCAGAGTAGAAAAAAAAAAAAGATAAGCGAATGATGTTTGACAAAATCTTTTAAGAAAAGAAAGAAAAAGAAAGAAAATAGAATAATTAAGGGAGGGAAGAAAGAAAAGAGAAAAAAAGAAAAAGAAAGAAAGAAAGAAAGAAAAAGAAAAAACAATCAAAGGGAAAAATCACCTCTTCTGTAACTGTTGTGGTCCCCAGCTGTCTCACAGAAGTCTGTAATGTTTCCTGTGTCGTGTTTTCTCTGTGAATCCATAGTGACGTTCTGATTTAGGTTACAGTAAGGACTGGGGGGGCGAAAATTGTGTTAAAACAATACATGTATTCACCTGACGTGTAACTTGAAGTGGTCCCGTGTGAGCAAGAGAAGTCTGTAATGTTTCCTGTCTCGTTTACCTCTCTCTCTATACGTGTCGGTAACACGGAGTTGTACAACATATAAACCGCCTACATGTGGCGGCAGATAGACTTTCTTTGTTATGGCTTTCTTCTTTGGTCTGGCAGAACGGATCAATTTTCACCAGTGCAGTGTAACTGAAAAACGCCCTTAATTTAACCCATAAATGTAGAAGTTCTTGTGTGGTAGTAAAAGTGGGTAAACGTTGGATTACTATCGGGATGGTCTTGTGTTCGATCCGACTGGACGCCTCTTCCACCTGATGGGATTTGTTTCGATCTCCCAAGTCTTAGACCTGCCGGTGCCTAATTCCCATTCGTGAGTATACACATCCAGAGTATTGAATACACACGTTAAAGATCCTTCAAAATCACGGCAAAGTCTGCTGGCGTATGGAAATATGAAAACATCTATATGCATGCCCATACAATAAAAACAATACACAGACACACACAGGGACACACCAACACACAGGGACACACACACACACACACACACACACACACACACACACACACACACACACACACACACACGCAAACACACACATACACACACAAACACACATACACACACATACACACACACACAAACACACACATACACAAACACACACATACACACACAAAACAACACACACACTCACACAGACATACAGACACAAAAACAAACAAACACACACACACACACACGCACACAGCACGCACGCGCGGCGTACACAAAAAAAAAACACATCCACACCATAACACACAGTGACATACTGCGCGCGTGCGCTCACAACACACACAACACACACACACACACACACAACACACACACACACACACACACACACACACACTTACACACACTTACACACTCATCGAAATGACACACGGTGTTGCACTCGATAGAAAATTACGCGACGTTAAATTAAGAGGCACTTATTCCTCATAATATGCAGACAGGAACCAGTAAAGCTTACATGTAGACATGGAAGGTTCACCACGGGAAATCAAATAACACACATACAACGAGGCGGCATGGGAAATCAAATGACTGACATACAATTGCTGCTTCACGTTGCAACAAAACCAGGAAAAAGAATTGTCAATCCCAAGGCAAAAATCAGCACTTCTGTAACCAAAGTGATCCCCGCTGAATCAGTGATGTCTGTAGTGTTTCCTGTCTGTTTAATCTTCTCTGTGCATGTGGGTAACATTCAGTTTTTGTCTGATTTACGTTACAACAAGAACTGGGGTGAAAATTGTTAAAAAAAAAAAAAAATCGCATGTGATGTAACCGAAGTGGTCCCATACAAGCAGAAGAAACCTGTTAAGTTTCCTCTCTTGTTCGTGTGTGACGTACATTTGTGACGTAAAGCTCTGCAACATGAAAGGTCAGAATCCCACTGCAGATAAATTTTTTTGTTGACTTCCCCTTTGGGTTTGAAGGAGATTCAGTATCATTGCTAACTTTTAAAAAAGTTAGAATTGAAAAAAAAAAAAAAGACAACAAAAAAGGAGAAACCTTTGAATCATGTGTACAACGGAAGAGTAACGAATTATGGTTTATAATTCAGTTTTCACATCAAGTAAATTTTCATGAATTTTTTTTCGTTCTGTGTTGTTTTCATCATGTAGCTTTGAAGTTGCTGTAACATGGATTGATTGTAGAGTGAGTGTTCTTTACACGCTCCCAAAATTTGGTGAGAGAGACTGAGAGAGAGAGAGAGAGAGAGTATGTATGTATGTATGGGTATGTATACATACATAATATATATATATATATATAATATATATATATATATGTATGTATATATTTGTATGTGTGCGTTCAGTTTCATTTAATGTCTATCCATTTAATGTGATATTAGTATGTGTGCTAGTGTGTGCGTGTTCGTGTGTATGTGTGCACGCGCACAGACTTCCAGTCTCATGTAATACATACACAACTTTCTTGTTTTTTCCTTTCGTTGTTGACATTTGGATATATTCTCGTGAGTTTTAGCTTACGGCATGGTAGATAATGAAATACTATCAAAGTGAGCAAACCATAACTATTGAAAAGTTTGCCTGTTTGAACTGGGAAGGCAGTCTTTCGCAATTCGTCCTGTTTGCCTGAGTAATCTTGTTGATATTATGTACTTTCTAATTCCCTTCCACCTAAAAAAAGATATAAATGTTCAAGCACGCACGTACAAGCACACGCACGCATGCACTCACGCACGCACACACACACAAACACACACACACACACACACACACACACACACACACACACACACACACACACACACACACACACACACACACACGTGATAGATAGACAGACAAACAGACAGACAGACAGATAGCGTGAGTTTGAGTCATTATCTACAGAAAAGAAATCAGAAAATATAGCGCATGCATTTCCGGAGATTCTAGGTGTGGCAGTTTTAAAGCAAAAACATGCATTGATTTGCTTTTGAATTGGTGCAGGGGAGTTCAGTGAAAACATTATGCGGCCATAGAACTTTATTCTCTGATCTGCTGTGAGAACACTACAAAGTACTCACGTGAACCCATTCGCGCACTCACATGGATGTGCACACACACATGAAGGTTGACCTCCAGCTCTGTCTCTTCCTCTCGCTTACACACACACACACACACACACACACACACACAACACACACACACACACACACATACACACCACACAAAACACACACCACACACACACACACACACACCACACACAGCACCAACGCACACACACACACACACACACACACACACACACACAAGCACGCACGCACGCACGCACGCCCCCCCCCCCCCCACACACACACAGCAATAAAACGTTTTCTTTCTTATGCACGCGCACACAAACTCACACACATAAAATCACACACACGCAAACTCACACACACAAAACTCACACACACGAAACTCACACACATAAACTCACACACACGCAAACTCACGCAAACAAAGACACACACGCACGCGCGCACGCAATACTGCTTTTCTGTCTTACACGGGCGCACGCACGCTCGCTCGCACACATGTGCGCGTACATACACACACGCGTGCGCAAACACACACACACACGCACACACGCGCACAGAAACACACACACACACACACACACACACACACACACACACACACACGCCGTGAGTTAACCCGAATCATTATTTACCCCGTATGTGGTATATTAGAACAAGAAGACAAATCAGGCAATGATGACATACAATCCTCCAGAGCCTAGGTGTGTCCTCTTTTGTGGAAATCCAGTTCAGAGAAATTTTTATTGAAAACATGATACCGCCATGCAGCTTCATATTTTCGCTCAAGTAATTGAACAAATCAGCAGTTTAGCAAAGAATACATTCAATCTCCTATGTCTTCCACCGAGAATTTTAAACAACACACAAAATTAGAAGAATAAGAGAAGCACACATAATGGTTATTTTGAAACAACAACAACAACAACAACAACAACAACAACAACAACAAAACCAAAGACACAGGCGAATGCAGACAGACACAAAAGGAAGGACAAGAAAAACAGCAACAAACGAACAAACAAAGAAACAAACACAAAACATCAGTGTAGAAATAAACTTACTGACACGCGCTGGAGTCACGTAGCCAAGTGGGTAAACTTCGGATGTTCAGTCTGGTGGTCCTGGGTTCGATTCGAGGCTCTCGTGGGGAATTGATGGAGTTTTTTTTTTTCTTTTTCTTCCCCCCCCCCCTCCCCCCCCCCCAGTTTCCCAGATCACACATGCCAACGCTTTAATCTCTTTTTGTGTGTACGCATGCAAAGTATCAGACGATGCACGTTAAAGATCCGGTAATTTATATCAGTAACTGGGATGTGCAAAACACGAAAATACGTAGCATGGGTAACTACCGAAGACTGGAGATTGCATACTGTGCAGCAAGAAACCGCCTGCTCAGTGCGGGCAAAGCAGCGTACTATACATATACAGGCAACCTAGAAAAATAGTACGCTTAAAACACCACGGAAGGCGGTCAGGTCTCACAAATTTTCGATACATGTCTTGTCAAAAATGAAACAAGAAATAAGTAATAAACAAACAAACAAACAAACAAACAAACAAACAAACAAACAAACAAAACATTCAAACAACAACGGAAAGACACAGAGACAGTAAGAAGGAAACGAGAAAGCGATAGCAAATAAAACCAAACCAATATCTTGACAATCTGCCAGGTATCTTAGGTACAGTCATTACGTGCAGGAAGCGGTTACTGGCTGAAACTCTTGTGATATTTATTTCCAACGCAAAACCGCCACGGTAGGTCTTCTACTTTGATTGCGGAAACAAGGTGTCCCATTTCTTTCCGCAACAGAAATGGAAGAACACTACGCGGGTATTTCAGTGGAGACAGAATGGCTGTATCCCTTTTTCTAAAACGTTGAAAAAATATGGGAGAAAAGAAATAGAGGCAGTTAGCTTTTACTGTACAGCCTTGGAAAGTGTTCTGTTTCCATGAACAAGAAAACCGGGAGAAGAAATGAATGCATGTACTTTTTTTTATACTAAATATAGCTGAGTCGAACACTAATAATTATACAGGCATTTCATGATGTAAACATGATAGACAAGCATTGAAAGAGACGTGGTCCACCCTCATCGTATTACAATCTAACTCTGGCACTTCACATGCGTCATTGTTCAGTCCGTGATAATAATCATGACTCTTACATAGAACGATATCCCAGAACAGTTAAGTTCAGAGTGCTTTGCAGCGATCAGGTAAAAAGAAACAAAATAATAGAAAAAAAAAGTACTTCTTCTTTATTTAAAAAAAACATTCAACCCTTTTTTAAGTTCATTTCTAAGAAGACACAAAGACAAATTCAAGAAGACAAATGGAAGAGTAATTACGATAAAACTAAGATTGAACAAATTACGATAACAATAAGATTGAACAAAGATAACATACATGTATCGTATTCACAAACCATATGCCATGCACATACTTGCATGAACAATAATAACTTGCATGAAACATAATAAACTGAAAGCATAAAACAGAAATGATCAATAACACACACAGGTAGTTGTTTTTTTTTCAGCACGATAATTATTTTCATGCACGATACAAATAACATCGTATGTATTAGACACGAACAGACAATAATATCATGTTTCTGTTGTAAGTGACGACTCATGGCTTACAGGGACGGGGATTCTCGTCGGATATGCGGATATCAGCGCTTAGATTTGATTTTATCAAGATTTTGCGCTATATAAATATTGTAATTATTATTATTATATCCGCGGACAAAATTCCCCACGTGGGGATGCCGGGGGCTCTTTCGGTTAGTATCCTCACGTTGTGGAAATTCTGTGCAAGACGTTTCCTCTTTTCTGTCACTTTCTTTGTTTCTTTCTTCCTCCTTTTGCTTTTTTCATTTCTTCCTATCATATTTTGCCTTGCTGGTCCATTCACCTTTATGCGTTCGATAAAAGTCTTCCGCACTTTCTCTTAGGATTGATAATTGGATACATGTATTGAGTGCAATTTTGGCTCCGGGGAAAATGTGATCTGCGGAAACAATTTTAGGTAATTTAGGCCGGTTTTTATGTATCAAAGTTCCTTAGTTATGTTTAATTTGTATTCAAGTATAATTATTTTTAAATCCCGTATGTGATAATTGGACGGAGTGGTCAACGTCAGGGACATCTCCGGAAATTGTTTTTTGCGAATGCATCGATATGCGTACCTAATTTTCTTTTACTTTTCTTTTCCTTCCTGTTGAAGTATTGTATAAGTTTTAAAATGGTTATAGCCCTGATATGGCTGTAGACAGTCGGCTGGGTTTTAAAGAATTAGATAATATAAATCCACGGCAAATACAATTAGTTCGATCGGTTTACACAGATCCCTTTTTCGGAAATTCCATGTCCAGCTTCTTCTTTTTTTGTTTTCAAATTAGAGTGAAGTTTGATGAGTATAATTTATGATTTGATATGTGCATGCACAGAAATAAACTAATGCAGAAAATAAATTTTTCAAGGAAACCTGAATGTCTAGTACGATTTTTGAAAGTGAGCACTCGGATTTCCTCGTTTTTCTTTTCAGCTGTTCCCACCCCTGAATGATTAACATAACATAACATAACATAACATAACATAACATAACATAACATAACATAACATAACATAACATAATATAACATAACATAACATAACATAACATAACATAGCATAACATAACATAACATAACATAACATAACATTTACAAGGCACCAAATCTTGATTCAAGAGTCAAATCGAGGGGCGCACTCACATTACCCACCAAAACAATCACCAACAAAGATAAAACCTTTAGGACACAAAGCTCAGGCTAATTTAAGGGGTGGGGGTGGGGGGTCGTCCTCCCTTTGTCTCTCTCTCTCTCTCTCTCTCTCTCTCTCTCACACACACACACGCACGCACGCACGCACGCACGCACGCACGCACACACACACACAAGATGCTGAGCTAGGGCTCTCTCAAAACTGTTCGGCGAATGACCCTTGACCCAAGTTGTCATTCTCCCTGTCTCTGTTTCTGTCTGTCTCTCTGTCTGTCTCTCTGTCTGTCTGCCTGTCTGTCTGTCTGTCTATCTATCTATCTATCTATCTATCTTTGTCTGTCTGTTTGTCTGTCTGTTTGTCTATCTGTGTCTGTCTATCTGTGTCTGTCTATCTGTGTCTGTCTATCAGTGTCTGTCTGTCTGTCTGTCTGTCTGTCTCTCTCTCTCTCTCTCTCTCTCTCTCTCACACACACACACACACACACACACATACACGCACACGAACAACACATTTTAAAAGAATAAATCACCAGAGTAGAAGGATTGAGGATGTGGACACGAATGAAAGAACTGCTGGGAAAAGAATTAAAAACAACGAATGAACAAACAAACAAACAAACAAACAAACAAACAAACAAACGTTTTGTGAGATTGGATGTGAATAGAGGTAGGGACAGACTGTGTCAAACAATGAATGGCAATGAGTTCCAAATTTTAACAGCAGAGGGGGGGGGGTAGGGAAGTAAAAGCCCTTCCGCCATGTTTTTCTCTTTTACACTCTGGGACTCGTAAGGTCTGTCGTCAGAGGCGGAAAGGAGAGACCGATAAAGAGCATCAATCGAGGGCTGCCCGGATAAACCTCGTATCACGATTTCAGCATTTTTTTCAGTAGAGCCGTTAGCAAGTTTGACGTTGAAACTCAAATGTTTCCATGTTAATTTGACCCCTAAAATTAGTGTCTCTTGAAACTTTGTCCCTGTCTCTATATGTTCACGGAAGTTTAAAGACTGCAAATATTTATTTTATTCTGTGTATAGCAATCTTTGTGAAGAATGTAGTAAATAGCAGATTTATGTGGTTCCAGAAACAGAATGCTTTGGTCGAACAGTGCCCGTATAAACCTCGTAAGAATTTGTACACTGTTTATCCGGGTCATGGATATGGTGTGTTATATCAGATAGAATGGCCTGTCTGAGAGCAGTAACTCAAGTCGCTGGCAGGAATTCTGTTGAGGTGGCCTGTGCCAGGTCCCGGATAAACCTCGTAGCTAGAGCTGCTGTCTGGTGACGGTACTGACGTATAGAATTATCAGCCCGGAAATACCTATTACATGGATATGCGATGTTCAAGCAGACCATTGTGTGCCTGGGAATTTCAAAAAGCCTTACATTAAAAGAACTTAAAACCAATAACGGCCTTTCAAGAAGTAAAACAAAGTGACTGATTAGTGTCTAATTTGAGTATGAAACTCGTATTTATTGCTCGCTTGGTGCATTGTCTACTATTACAAGCTTTGGTGGTATAGGCTTACCAGGCAGTGTTTTTGTAAGTGTTGTGCAACCAGCAAAATACAATGCAAGTGATTCAGAATAATAAGAGCATAATGCATGCGAAAAGAAGATAGAGTGATGCTTCAAACATGATAAAAGATCTTGTGTTTTTCGTGATAATTGAAGTGAACAGAGTGAAAAACCCATGCGGAGAACAAAACTGAAACTCACTGCGTCATCAACAGCAAAGGCGGTAGTTCGATCTCATGAAGCAAGTATCCAGTCATAAATGTTAATGAAATTTGTCTCAGCGAGTCAAACAACAGGACACCAGCTTCAACGTCGCACTACGTGTTCATGCCACATCGCCATGAATACACAATGAATGAACCAAAATGTTATGTATCCAGCCTACATAACTAGGTCAAAATATATCCACAACAGTGTAGGTACATGTATCCAAATCAAACAAAACACCGAGTCACATTACATAGTTTTACGCTGGCAGAAAGATGCCTAGAGTCGCACAGTGCACATGGTTCTGGGAGCATGGGACTAAAAGTCGTACAGGATTTTCTTTTTAAATGTTTTGGGCCTCGGCCTAGTCCGAGTCTTCGTCCTCCTCTTGGATGTCCGGCTCTGGCAGACGATCCTTCGAATTTGGAGACGCAGGCAGGAGTTTGTAGTAGGAGTGGTGCTCCTCCGGGATCACCATGGAGGTACAGAGGTACAAAAGATCTGTTTTCTTCGCCTGTGATATTGGCAGTTTCTGGCTGTAGAGGTGTGGGATTTCTGTGAATGGAAGAGTACGGCCCCTTTTGCCTCGTCCGGCAACATTAATTGTTTGGTAACTGTCCTGTTCAAATGAAGTCTTGTAGAACATCTCCTCCTCTTTGCCTCTCTCAAAGCGCAGTGCTTTCATGTGCAGCCAGTTCACCTTCTGTCCAGTGATGTCGGTCTTGGTGTTGCGAAGTGTTGCAGCCGCCAGTGTTTTGAAGTCAAGGATGTCTGTGTGCTTGATAGGTACAACCACGTATTGCCTCGACCGTCTGGCCATCCGGAGGATTATGTCCCATCCGCTGGGGGTGTAGATGGGTGTACTCTTTTTAGCTATTGTGATGGCAGCATGCATAGAATCGCATTCCATCTGAGTATGGCCACTTTCTAGGTACTTGTGGGTGATGACCTTGATGTTTGGGATTGTCCTAACTGCGTGAGCAAGAGCAGCTGCGAGATATTGATTTCGATTCTGTCCAGCACAGCAGTCTGAAAAGATCGTTACTTCCTCCACACAATCTGGAAGAGAATTGAGGTAAAAGAAGATGCACGTTGCAATCTCACAAGCACCTCTTCTGCCCTGAGACTCGTCCCACGTGTAGCATGTCCCTTCCCCGTCAGCTAAAGAGTACACAGTAAAATTATAGACAGAGAGTTTTCTTCTATAATACAACTGACTGACAAGTCCGCATGGTGCTTGGAGAACTGCCTGTAGGTCAATTGTTACCACATGCTTTCTGCGATCCTCTTTTGCTTCTGCCTTGTCCTTGTTCTTCTCGTCCCGCGCCTGCTCTTTTCTGTTCTGATGTTCCCCGAAACCCCTTCTTGTCGTCTTCTGTAGCCAGTTCTTTGACCTTCTTCATGGCGAACGCCGCACACAGAGAACATTGGTCCTTTTTGGGGACATGGAATGACAGGTTATATTCCCTATTAAATATTTGTCTGTACTTTTTTGTTGAAACTGGCTTTAGGCCCTTAGCCTTGCATTCCTCAAGGTACAGGTCGTGCATTTTTTTTACTGTCAACCCTGGCTGCAGGTATCTGCGCTGTGAGTCCTTCCTGGTATAATGTGACTCCACGGTGGGAAAGGATTCGATGTGACGTCTGACCCCTTCAACAGTTTCTTCACTGTACTTGTTGTGTGGGCTGCTCTTTCCTCGGCGTTCCTTGCCAGTGAAAGTGCCACTCGCACTGTTCTTTAGAGCATGATCAACATAGCTTTCTCCAATTGCCAGTGTTGCCAAAAAAAATTTCTTGCAAACTCGCTTTTCCTGACCATCAATCGGAAAAAAGTAGGCACGGCATCTCTGACGTTTCTTGGGTACTGGCTTATTGTCTTTACCCAGAATACTGATGGTTTCTCTGTCTCTAACATTGGCACAAACAAAGTCTTTTTGGCGTTCATAGGAGCCTAAGGCATAATATGTCTTAAAGAGGTCTTGCCGATGTTCCTTGGGGATCTTCTTGTTGCAATCATACCTGCACTTGCTGCAGTCTATGTCTTGAACAGATTTGGCCTCAACAGTTTTTCCAGCCTGAGACACATACTCCTTACCTTGTAAATGTAATGTTTTTCTTACATTTTGTTTCCGTCGTGCGGGGTTTGACGTTTTCTTCCTTGAAAGAATTTTTTTGGGAGGAGTATTAAAGCAGCCTTGCTTTCTTGGCGTGATGTTGAATTGGTCTGTTTGCTCTTTGTCGTCCTGGATGGGTAAGCTAGACCCTTCGTCTGTGTCTGAGCTTATCCCATCCATGGTCTGGTGAATTGGTGTTGATTGATGCGTGGGTGTTGATTGATGCCTGGGTGTTGACTGATGCGTGGGGTTTAACTCTTCGACCTCATCAGCAGAGGGAATAAAAGCTTCATGTTGATACCCCAGGTCTTTGGCCATTTTATGACAAGCGTCATAATGACTTGGTTCGTGCACTGTGAAGGCTAGTGTGATTGGTTCGTCCTGCTGCCAGTTTGCTTCATTTGATGGAGTAACATTCATGACAGATTTGAACCTGTCACTGGAGAAAATACGGACATTTCTCTCAGACCAGTCAGCCAAAACC
>JAPXFY010000025.1:40925814-40928314 GCA_030674185.1 Monoplex corrugatus | reverse complement strand
ACACACACACACACACACACACACACACACACACACACACACACACACACACCCTCTGCCGCTCTGTTGTGTAAATCTCTGTTTTAGTTAAAACAGAATATTGTAAAAGAAACAGGGTGAGGCATAATGTGGAATAGAGTGGAACTCTTTTCAAATACTCATCATTATCACTATACTATGTGCCATGCCGCATGGCGTTGGCGATGTTTGGCCCTCCATACGAATGTATTTTTGGTTTCTACAAATCTATCTTCTGCTCTTTCTGTCTCCATTCACCCTGTGGAAGTGTGATGTTTTCTCCCTTGGTGTAACGGGTGTTCTTGTTCTTTCTAGCTTTCCTGTTCTGACCGAGTTTTGAAATATCACTTACCTCATAAGATGTCCAGTGCTAGAAACGTTGCTTGTCTTTTCCTAATCTTCTCCATTAACGTTCTTCTTGTGTTTGCTTCTCTCAAGACTGTCACGTTTGTTTTCTTTGCTGTCGATGGAACTTTTACTTCGTTGCCCCTAGCATCTCCCCCACCCTCCTCGTCCTCAGCCACTCTGCAAGTCCGTCCAGCATTTTCTCCCTGGGTCTACCCGGTGCTCTCTTTTCCTCCAGCTTTCCCGTTGTGAACAGGTGCTCCAAAACCCCCTTCCTCATAAAATGGCGTATAAATGTTGCCTGTCTTTTCCTAATCTTCCTTTTGAGTGATCTACTTGTGCCTGCCTCCATCAAGACTGTCTCCTTTTCTTTGCTGTCCATGGAACTCTCAACATTCTTCTCACAAACCACATCTCGGCTGCCTCAATCTTGTTCTGGCTTTGTTTGTTGACTGCCCACGCCTCACATCCGTACAACAGTATTGGTTCTATATAACACTCAAGAACTATCTTCCTGATGATAATTGATAAGTATTTGTTGGTAAGAAAGCTTTTCATTTTCTTCAATACTGTTTTACCTTGGCCAGTTCTACTGGATATTTCTGATGTGCATCTGCCGACACACCCGCGCGTACGAGGAGGAGAGAGAGAGAGAGAGAGAGAGGAGGGAGAGAGAGAGAGAGAGGAGAGAGAGAGAGAGAGAGAGAGAGGGAGAGAGAGAGAGAAGAGAGAGAGAGAGAGGGAGAGAGAGAGAGAGAGGAGAGGAGGAGAGAGAGAGAGAGAGGAGAGAGAGGAGAGAGAGGAGAGAGAGAGAGAGGAGAGAGAGAGAGAGAGAGAGAGGAGAGAGAGAGAGAGAGAGAGAGAGAGAGAGAGAGGAGAGAGAGAGAGAGAGGGAGGAGAGGAGAGAGAGGAGAGAGAGAGAGAGAGAGAGAGGGAGAGAGAGAGAGGAGAGGAGAGAGAGAGGAGAGAGAGAGAGAGAGGAGAGAGAGAGAGAGAGAGAGAGAGAGAGAGAATGAATTGCAGTTTTAGAATTTCAGACACAATACCCAAATCATAAATTACAAACGAGAAACACAACGCTAAAGGAAATTTCCATTATTGATCTGTGTGTTTACTGCAGAAGGTAACGTGGTGCTTCATAGATGATGATGTCTGAAATGGTGAGTACAACATATGAACAGCTTGCACCGTATAACACTCAGACAACGCCCACCCCCTCCTCCTAGCGTCCCACATCCTCTGCCCCACCCCCACCCCCAAAGCCTAACGCTCTGGGATGAAACAAAGGGACTTTTCTTGAACTCAGCTATATAAATCGGTACTAACCCACAAAGACTTAACATTTTTCTTGGGAGCAGCATTATAAGGTCATTGCAAACCCAACTTTCATCATCATCATCATCATCATCATCATCATCATCATCATCATCATCATCATGATGAACCCAACTTTACTGTTCAGAAAGCTGTAGCGTGAGAGAACACGACCTTGGCAAAGAACCTCCGAAAGATCATGCGAATCTCTTGACCCAACTGTACTATCTCCAGGCAACAACGACCTGTCCAGTGCAGTCCAGAAAATACGAAGACGGAGGTGGATTGTTTTTTTTGTAATAATTTCGCTGGATTTTGGAGTACGCTCAAGAAGGGTTCATCCCACTCGGACAGTTCCATATGCGCTCCCCCTAGATTTGCCTGCAAATTATCTGGCAGATTCCCCCAGGCAGCACAAACCCATGTGCACTGGCAAGACCTTGAAATGGGGAGAATGGAGATAAATGTATGAAACAACTAAGCTGTCACCACCAAAGTGATGGAAACTTTCAGAGAAGCAGCGAACAGGCAGCTTTTGATGACTCAAGCTGGGATTGAACTCGAGATATCAGGTCTTGAGTCCATGGCTCTATCAAAACAAACCAAGCATCCCGCGTAAAGACATTTACGTGACGCACATGGGGTTGGAACCCACGAACCCCACGTCATTAGTGTGGTGCTGTAACTAACTGAGGTAACAAGCCAACGTAAAGAGATTTACGTGACGCACATGGGGTTTCAACCCACGAACTCCGCTTCATCAGCACAGCGCTCTAACCAACTCAGCTAACGAGCCTCCGCCTACTGACAAACCTTTGTAAAC
>JAPXFY010000025.1:40893314-40920814 GCA_030674185.1 Monoplex corrugatus | reverse complement strand
AGTACTCTTTTTGCCACCTTCATGCATACAGTACTCTTTTTGCCACCTTCATGCATACAGTACTCTTTTTGCCACCTTCATGCATACAGTACTCTTTTTGCCACCTTCATGCATACAGTACTCTTTTTGCCACCTTCATTGCATTAACAGTACTCTTTTTGCCACCTTCATGCATACAGTACTCTTTTTGCCACCTTCATGCATACAGTAACATCTTTTTGCCACCTTCATGCATACAGTACTCTTTTGCCACCTTCATGCATACAGTACTCTTTTTGCCACCTTCATGCATACAGTCTCTTTTGCCCCCTTCATGCATACAGTACTCTTTTTGCCACCTTCATGCATACAGTACTCTTTTTGCCACCTTCATGCATACAGTACTCTTTTTGCCACCTTCATGCATACAGTACTCTTTTTGCCACCTTCATGCATACTAGTAGCTCTTTTTGCCACCTTCATGCATACAGTACTCTTTTTGCCACCTTCATGCATACAGTACTCTTTTTGCCACCTTCATGCATACAAACTCTTTTTCCCCACACGTTCTCCTCGATATCAACAAATGGAATTTCACACGGCAGTGCTGACTGTGGCGTCAGTAAACGTAATGCAATAATCACACATGCATACCCTACACCGGGCGCCGAAGTCAATTGGTTAAATGTCGGACCTTCAGTCGGAAGTTCCTGCGTTCCATCCTCCGCCAGGACACCTCCACTTGGTGGGTAAAGGGTGAAGGGTTTTTCGCTTCTACAGCAAAGAAAACAAACGAGACAGTCTTGATGGAGGCAGACACAAGTAGATCACTCATAAGGAAGATTTAGGAAAAGACAGGCAACATTTATAGGCCATTTTATGAGGAAGGGGGATTTGGAGCACCAGGTCACAACGGGAAAGCTGGAGGGAAAGAGAGCACCAGGTTAGACCCAGGGAGAAAATGCTAGACGGACTTGCAGAGTGGCTGAAGACGAGGAGGGTGGAGGAAATGCTTGGGGCAACAAGAGATAGAGACAGATGGAAGTCCATGATCGCCGACGCCATGCGGCAGGGCACCTGATGATGATGATGATGACCAGCTCAGTTGTGTGCTGACCTGTCAGCGCTTATTTCCCCTCCGTGTGTATACATGTGTGCGGGATATCAGATATGGGTGTTAAAAATCTTTGTAAGTCATGTCACTGGCTGGCTTATAGAAATACGAAAATGCTCACAATGCACACCACCGGAGACGAAATGTTCAGACTGTGTAGCAACATACCGTCCGAACAGTGTGATTAAAATTGAGATGCACACATGATCCGAGAAAAGTCGGAATGCTATTTAAAAAAAAAAGCAACAAACAACCAGCCAGACAAAAACAACAAACAACAACAGTTGTGTTCTGTAAATCCCTTGTGTGGTAAATTGGTCGGAGTGGTCAATGCCTGGGGCATTCCTTGTATTGTGTGCGTTAACGCATTGATATGCGTATTTAAGTTTCTGTTTCTGTTCTTTTTGTTTTATCTCTTGAAGTATTGCGTAGTTTTGAAACAGTTATAGCCCTGATATGGCTCTATGCAGTCGGCTGGGCTTCAAACAAAAATAACAAGTCTTTAAAACTGGGGAAGAAAATACGGTAAAACAGCGAGAAAGGGTTGATGGATACAAGGACAGATTAGGATCTTTGGTAGAGGGCGAGTTCAAAGAAATCTAGGAGGATCCGGGTTTAATGAGTCCCACGCGAAATATTTTTTGTTCTGATAATTGAAATACAAGCTATATGGTACACTCCATTGATGGAATCATGTGATTTGCTTTAAACATAAAAAATATTTATCATAAGACCTTACTTGTCTCCTTAACAGCAGTTCGACACTTTGATAGTTCAGGGGTGATTTCAGGAGGCCCTGGAACTTCCCCCCCCCATCCCACCCCATCCCAATTATCCACCCTTGGGTCCCAAGAATGATTGAGACTCTTGTTCCCTTACCCCCCCCTACGGCCCCTTTTTAATGGCAGTCTGTGAAACCACTCATACCATACAAGCACTCCAACACACCAGCAAACAAACCATGTTCATTCTGTCATGCATTATAGCCATCTGTGAGGAACAGCAGTCTAACATGGACCAGTCGATATACTTTACCGAGGATCTGTCACACGAGATAACGTGCTACTCTGGCACAGCCATACAGGTGGGTCCTGCTATTGTGATGATTGCAGGTCTTGGGATAGTCCAGACTGTGACAGAGTTCCGTACCACTGGGGGTCCCGCCGCTGGGTCAGACGAATGATGTTGTCGCTGTACAACGTCAAACTCACTATAATCTTTTTTTATGCACGAGGATCCTTCAGTCGCATTGTTAGACGATTATTGGCCTGGCTGTACAGAATCACCCACCAAGGGACAAGTCTTCTGTTAGCAAACAGTCTCCTGCACAGACTGATGCATGTTGATTGTGTTGTGGTCTTGATTTCCGAGAATAACTTAAACGGCTTTTTTTCCTCACAAAGATTGTTGACATGTGTTAAGAGATACTATTCTTTCGTCACACTAGCATATCTAGCTCTAAAACGTGAATAGATCTGTAGATTGTACGATCATTTATGACACTACAGCCGTCACTGGAAATGAATGTTAATTGATGTACCTGTGTTAATTGATGTACCTGTGTTAATTGATGTACCTGTCCTATCACTTCTAGTTGTACCATTCAAGACAAATAAATCAGTAAGCGTACCCAGCGTAAGGAACAATTTACCTTAGTCATTTTTTTAATGTATCTTGTGAGTTTCTCGTATTCTGTTCCATATATTTTGTTTCTTGCGTTGTTGATATGAAGTGTGTCACTTATGTGACATATCTGCACATCGCCAGTGCGGGCATTCAAGCCCACACAGAATACAAAACACATATCCGTAAATCGCTCAGTCATATGCAGGAGACAAGCCTTTAAAGCTGATATACTATTTGGGGAGAGAGTGGAGAGATAACGAAAGGGGAGAGAGAGAGAGAGAGAGAGAGAGAGAGACGTGGGGGGGGGGAGGGGAAGGGACGGAAGAGACAGAGAAATCTATCTAATCTATCTATCTATCTATCTATCTATCTATCTATCTATCTATCTTATCTATCTATCTATCTTCTATCTATCTATCTATAGTCTGTCTATGTATCTATTGTATGTATCTGTGCACACACACACACGCACACACACACACACACACAACACACACACACACACACACACACACCACACACAAACTATTTAGTATAACATATTTGTGTGTATTATATATACTATCTAATCTATCTATCATCTATCTATTTCTACTCTCTATAGATAGATAGATAAGAGAGAGAGAGAGAAACAGAGAGAGAGACAGAGATAGAGACAGAGTGAGTTAACAAGAAACACCTGAGGCTGCTGGATGGGTCCCAGAGCAACAACACCACGCTACTTATCGGACAGTCATGTCCCAGCTCCTGTCTCCACATGGAACTATTTAGAAAAAAAAGGAGAGTGGGGGTGGGGGGGGGGGGGCTGTCCAGCGAAATAAACATAAAAAAAAACAAGTATGAATATTTTCGTTTGAAAACCGCATTATGTCTTATAATAATGGTCGTAAGACAACCGAGGGGAAAGCCATTTCGGTCTAAATATGCACAATGTGAGAGCCTTTCAGTGCTAATATTCCTTAAATGCTTTATGATATCTGTCAAGCGTTCGAGACACAATTTCTTTGCGTCTCTCACAGGAATAGTGTGTGTTTCTTGAGCATACGAATGGCCATTTCGAGACAGTGGTGTATGTGGAGGGGGGAAGGGTATGGAGGAAGGTGAGAGTGAGAGATTTCATCTTGATTTTTAGCTTTGGTCACAGTACATGATATATAGACCCACCACCCACGCTCGCCTCCCACCCAAAACAAAACAAAACAAACCCAAACCCAACCACCAACCACAACCAACAACCAACCAACAACAACAACAAACAAATATACATACAACCAAAGAAAAAAACAAAACAACAAAACAACCACAAACAATGGGGAAAAAAAACATCACAACGAAACGAAAACAAAGAAAACAACCACAACAACAACAACAACAAACAACAAGTACTACTACAACTACCGATACTTCAGCTACCACGCTGCCACCACTACCATTATACTACCAGCACCGTTGATGTCTCTTATACAACCACCCCTCCTCCGCTTCAGCCATGTCTCTTATACAACCACCCTCTCCCTTAGCCATGTTCTTATACAACCACCCTCCTCCCGCTTAGCCATCTTCATTCCCGTCACCACAGCACCATCGTCATTTTCACTGTTAGTAGTGTTATTAGTGAAAGTCTAATAAGTAAAAACACGAACTGAAACTAATGTTATATGACGTTAGAAGCAAAATAAGCAAGTGTGTACAGGAATGTTGGGGGGGGAGGGGGGGGGGCAAAAAGTAATGGTACAGACAACATAATGGAACATGGCTGTAGATTTTTAATTCTGGACGGGTCAGAATTTGGTGAACTAATTTTGATAATATGATCGCCTCATATGCCAACACTTATTTTCAGCATACTTGGTCTTAAAACAGTTGAGCGTCCACCTACACCAACAGCAAAATTAAATTACCTAGCTGAACAGACAATTTCTCTTTTTTTTTTAAACTGCAGGAAGCGTTACAGATATTGTCAATGTCACCACATAAAGACAAGAACCATCATCTCTACTACTGACCGAAACTTGAGAGAGAGGAGAGAGAGAGAGAGAGAGACGAGAGAGGAGAGAGAGAGAGAGGAGAGAGATGTGTGTATATGTGTGTCAGAGAGAGAGAGAGAGAGAGAGATGTGTGTGTGTGTCAAGAGAGAGAGAGAGAGAGAGAGAGAAGGGGGTGTTGGAGTGGGGTAGGGGATTTTTTTTTGTATCAGGATATTACCGGCCATTTCAGGACAGTGTGTCGATCCCTGGAGAACAGGCCGTGTTTTCAGCTGTTAAGCACAATCAGTTTATGCCACAAAATTACTGAACGTTTCCAGTGCAAGTGGTTGTGGTTTTTGTGTGCCGCTTGTTGAGAATTGTCTACGCAGAGTTACTTCTTGTTGTTTTTATTTTTTCATGGTTTGTACAAGGTTGTGTATGTATCACGGGACTAGTTCGTTCAGCATTCATTTATAACAGTTTGTTTTGTTTTGTTACGATTTTTTCAGCAGTGTTCTTTTTCTTTCTTCGACTCAGATGTTCTTCAGCAAAATTATGTCGTTCTCCCCATGTTGCTGTCATATTTTATAATGCTTTACACCATTTTGTCAAGCTTATCACAGGTTTTGCTTGTTCAGTATTCATTTATGGGTACTCTTATTTTGCATTCAGAGTTTTTTTCCTTCATATTGTATCATTCTCCCAATTGTATTTTCTCACATGTTGTAAAAGTGTATTTCTCTTGTCATGTTTCTAAATCAAGTATTACAACAGCCCTGCCCATCGTATCTGAAATCTTGTCACTGTTTTAATTCTTAACAAAAATGTTTGGGTGATTAACGTCTCAATTTTTGTCACAGTTAGTGGTAGTGACCTACAGTTTGGACTATGTGCAAGTTTGATTCTTTTATCGCACTAGTATTTAGAATTCTCTGGCACATTATTCTGTGTGATAAAATACGTACAGTAGTTATTGGCCAAAATGAAGTATGCTAGCATTAGTAATCGATTATCAATAATTGAAAATGAGGCAAAGAAGGGAAAGGAAATTGTAAAATTTGTATTTGATAAAATATATATACAATTGTCAATGATCAAAATGAAGAATGCTAGCATTGTTCATGGATTATTGAAAATGGAAAATGAGGCAAAGAAGGGAAGTTGAAGAAAACAAAGCAGAAAACAGGACCATTTGGCATAGTGTCTAACACTAAATTCTCTCTCTCTCTCTCTCTCTCTCTCTCTCTCTCTCACACACAGCACCACACACACACACACACACACACACAACACACACACACCTCTGCTTACCTTCCCTCTGTTCCAGCCACAAAGTGCATCTAAACAACAAAATCCCAGGACAACAAACAGAAAGCAGTTGTCTGTGGCCAAAAAAGTGGAACCACTCAACTTGATGACCAAAATACACGCACCCAAACAGACGAAAGGAAAATAAGATCGTCAGACTATGTTGATAATTTCACACTGAAGCAGAGTGTTAGACTATGTTGATAATTTCACACTGAGCAGATGTTAAGAAACTATGTTGATAATTTCACACTGAGGCAAGTGTTATAGATACTATGTTGATAATTTCACACTGAAGCATAATGTTAGACTATGTTGATAATTTCCACGCTGAAGCAGAATGTTATAGATAACTATGTTGATAATTTCACACTGAGGCAGAGTGTTATAGATACTATGTTGTATAATTTCACACTGAAGCAATTTATAGAACTATGTTGATAATTTCACACTGAAGCAGAGTGTTAAGAACTATGTTGATAATTTCACACTGAGCAGATGTTATAGATACTATGTTGATAATTTCACACTGAGCAGAGTGTTAGACTATGTTGATAATTTCACACTACATCCTGAGCGAATAGAACTAGTTATAATTTCACCTGAAGCAGATGTTAAGAACTATGTTGATAATTTCACACTGAGAGCAGAGAGTATAGATATTGATAATTCACACTGAGCAGAGTTTAGACTATGTTGATAATTTCACACTGAGGCAGAGTGTTTAGAACTATGTTGATAATTTCACTGAGCAGAGTGTAGACATGTTGATAATTTCACTGAGCAATGTAGACTATGTTGATAATTTCACACTGAGCAGAGTGTTATAGATACTATGTTGATAATTTCACACTTGAGGCAGAGTGTGTAATAGATACATAATGTTGATATAATTTCACACTGAGGCAGAGTGTTATAGATACTATGTTGATAATTTCACACTGAGGCAGAGTGTTGATATGGATACTAATGTTAGATAATTATTCACACTGAAGCAGAATGTTAAGAACTATGTTGATAATTTCACACTGAAGCAGAGTGTTATGAGATACTATGTTGATAATTTCACACTGAGGCAGAGTGTTATAGATACTATGTTGATAATTTCACACTGAGGCAGAGTGTTATAGATACTATGTTGATAATTTCACACTGAGGCAGAGTGTTATAGATACTATGTTGATAATTTCACACTTGAGGCAGAGTGTTATAGATACTATGTTGATAATTTCACACTGAGCAGAGTGTTATAGATACTATGTTGATAATTTACCACACTGAGGCAGAGTGTTAATAGATGAGCTATGTTGATAATTTCACACTGAGGCAGAGTGTTAGAAGACTATGTTGATAATTTCACACTGAAGCAGAAAGTTAAAAAGACTACGTTGATAATTTACACACTGAAGCAGAATGTTAGAGAGACTATGTTATAATTTCAAAACTGAAGCAGAATGTTAGACTATGTTGATAATTTCACACTGAAGCAGAATGTTAGAGAGACTATGTTGATAATTTCACACTGAAGCAGAATGTTACACTATGTTGATAATTTCACACAGAAGCAGAATGTTAGACTATGTTGATAATTTCACACTGAAGCAGAATGTTAGAGAGACTATGTTGATAATTTCACACAGAAGCAGAATGTTAGACTACATTGATAATTTCATACTGAAGCAGAATGTTAGAGAGACTGTGTTGATAATTTCACACTGAACAGAATTTACACTATGTTGATAATTTACACAGAAGCAGAATTTATAGACTATGTTGATAATTTCACACTGAAGCAGAATGTTAAGAAGACTATGTGATAATTTCACACTGAAGCAGAATGTTAGAGAGACTAATGTTGATAATTTCACACATGAAGCAGAAATTAAGAGAGACTATGTTGATAATTTCACACTGAAGCAGAATGTTAGAGAGACTATGTTGATAATTTCACACTGAAGCAGAATGTTAGAGGAGACTATGATTGATTAAATTTCACACTGAAGCAGAATGTTAGAGAGACTATGTTGATAATTTCACACCTGAAGCAGAATGTTAGAGAGACTATGTTGATAATTTCACACTGAAGCAGAATGTTAGAGAGACTATGTTGATAATTTCACACTGAAGTAGAATGTTAACTATGTTAGATAATTTATCACACTGAAGCAGAATGTTAGACTATGTTGATAATTTCACACTGAAGCAGAATGTTAGAGAGACTATGTTGATAATTTCACACTGAAGCAGAATGTTAAGAAAGACTATGTTGATAATTTCACACTGAAGCAGAATGTTAGACTATGTTGATAATTTCACACTGAAGCACAATGTTAGAGAGACTATGTTGATAATTTCACACTGAAGCAAAAGAAGTCAGGTTGTTTTAAAAATTTCACAGTGAAGCAAAAGCAGATCGTCCGAATATGTTAAACATTTTACAGCGAAGCTAAATAAGATCGTAAACCAAATTCAGATTGTCAGACTATGTTCATCATTTCACAGTGGAGCAAATTCTGATCGTCAAACTATGTATATCATTTCACAGTGGAGCAAATTCAGATTGTCAGACTATGTTCATTTCACAGTGGAGCAAATTCTGATCGTCAGACTATGTTCATCATTTCACAGAGGAGAAAATGCAGATCGTGAAACTATGTTCATCATTTCACAGGGAGCAAATGCAGATCGTGAAACTATGTTCATCATTTCACAGTGGAGCAAATTCAGTTCGTCAGACTATGTATATCATTTCACAGAGGAGCAAATGCAGATCGTCAGACTATGTATATCATTTCACAGAGGAGAAAATGCATATCGTCAGACTATGTATATCATTTCACAGAGGAGAAAATGCATATCGTCAGACTATGTATATCATTTCACAGAGGAGAAAATGCATATCGTGAAACTATGTTCAACATTTCACAGAGGAGAAAATGCAGATCGTCACACTATGTATATCATTTCACAGAGGAGAAAATGCATATCGTCAGACTATGTTCATCATTTCACAGAGGAGAAAATGCATATCGTCACACTATGTATATCATTTCACAGAGGAGAAAATGCATATCGTCACACTATGTTCATCATTTCACAGAGGAGAAAATGCATATCGTCAGACTATGTATATCATTTCACAGAGGAGCAAATGCATATCGTCACACTATGTTCATCATTTCACAGAGGAGAAAATGCAGATTGTCAGACTATTTTCATCATTTCACAGAGGAGAAAATGCAGATTGTCAGACTATGTTCATCATTTCACAGAGGAGAAAATGCAGATCGTGAAACTATGTTCATCATTTCACAGAGGAGCAAATGCAGATCGTGAAACTATGTTCATCATTTCACAGAGGAGAAAATGCAGATCGTGAAACTATGTTCATCATTTCACAGTGGAGCAACTGCAGATCGTGAAACTATGTTCATCATTTCACAGTGGAGCAAATGCAGATCGTGAAACTATGTTCATCATTTCACAGAGGAGAAAATGCAGATCGTGAAACTATGTTCATCATTTCACAGAGGAGCAAATGCAGATCGTGAAACTATGTTCATCATTTCACAGAGGAGCAAATGCAGATTGTCACACTATGTTCATCATTTCACAGTGGAGCAAATTCAGATCTTCAGACTATGTTCATCATTTCACAGTGGAGCAGTTTCAGATCTTCAAACTATGTTCATCATTTCACAGTGGAGCAAATTCAGATCTTCAGACTATGTTCATCATTTCACAGTGGAGCAGTTTCAGATCTTCAAACTATGTTCATCATTTCACAGTGAAGCCAAATCAGACTGTCAAACTATGTTGAAAATTTTATAGTGAAGCCAAATCAGATCGTCAAACTATATTTATCATTTCACAGTGAAGCCATATAAGATCGTCAAGCTATGTTGAAATTGTACAGTGAAGCCAGATAAGATTGTCAAACTATGTTGATGATTTTACTGTGAATGAAATTCAGATCGTGAAACTGTTGATCATTTCAGAGTAAAGCCAAATAATGTCGTCATGGTATGTTGGTAATTCACAGTGAAAGAAAGTAAAGTCATCAAACTGTGTTGTCAATTTTGCAGTGGCGCCAAATAAGATTGTCAAACTGTGTTGATAATTTCACAGGGAAGCAAATATGATCGTTAACCTATGTTGATCATTTCGCAGTACAGCCAAATAAGAATGACAGACTGTTAATGATTTCACAATTAGATTGTCAAATTGTGTTGATATTTTCACTGTCAAGCAAAATGAAATTGTCAAACTGTTGATAATTTTTGCAGTGGAGATAAATAAGATCGTCAAGACATGTTGATAATTTCACATTGAAAGAAAATTAGAACGCCAAACCATGTTAACAATTTCATAGTGAAGGAAAATAAGATCGTCAGAGTCTGTTGATAGTTTGATAGTGAGACAAAAGAAGATTGTCAAGCTATGTTGGTAATGTCACAGTGAAGCAAAATAAGATCGTCAAATTTATCGATCATTTCACAGGGAAGCCAAATCATTGTTAGACCATGTTGATAATTTCACAGTAAATATCAGGCTGTATTGATCGTTTCACAGCAACGCAAAGTAAAATCGTCAAATTGTGTTGATAATTTCACCGGAAAGTAAAATAAAATCGCGAAATTGTGTTTTACAGTTTCACATTAAAGCGAAACAAGATCGTCAAATTATTTTGACAAGTTCACAATGAAGGAAAATAATATCATCAAACTATGTTGATGATTTCATAGTGAAACCACACGGTCAGGCTATACTGAAAAATTCCTAGTGTCCAAGGAGTGTGCATGATTTAAAACAAAAGGGATAATATTTTCGGGACTCTGAAACTTCTTAAAGATTTTGCATTCTTTCGTTTTTTTGGTTACAGCCATTCTTGAGCAGCGTCTGTTATTAGGCAGAAATAGGTGGTTCCTTTTGACGGAAAACTTTCCTAGAATGTAAAAATTCATCAAGGGCAGGACTCTTCCTGGAATGTGTGGTTGTCTGTGAAAGGAAAACCATATTTCCTCGTTTTCTTTATTTACATCCGGGCGGGAAAAATCGAAGAAGAATCAATAACATGTAGGGGACTACACGGAAAACGATTTTATTTGCACATCATTCGATCTACAAACGGTTCACTACTCGTAGCATCGACTAAACGTTTTGGGAATAAAAATGGAGGCGATATGGTCGGACATCGCCGAGCTTGGACAAACTTTTGAATAAAAGGAAGTGAAAAAATTCTTGAAGGTAAGATTGGACAGAAAAAGTTGTAGGAGAAGAGATCCTCGGGTCGATGCATAAGAAAAGTTAAAGCTCCAGGACGTGCTTGTTGCTTCCTCTGTCTCCGGGAAATAAACTACACAAGCAGAGGAAAAGTTGCACTTGGAAGATCATGATCGTGTGCGCTTAATGTAACACATCACTTTGGTGAAACTTGGCCGGAAAAATTCTGTGCTTGAAGGCGTGCTTATTGTTGTTGTTTTCATTCAAGGGGGTGTAAGTGTATGACGTGGAACAAAGAAGAAAAAGTAGTGACAGTTCATAAATTGTAGTCGAGGAATTACAGCATTATGCAAGTTTGTGTGCCTCAAAATACGCCAGATTTGAAGATTTTCAATTAGAGGGAAGTTAAAAAAAATTCCGTACTGTCCCAAGATTTCCTCCTCCTCCTCTTCTTCTTCTTTCCTTCCTTCTTTCTTTCTTTCTTTCTTTCTTTTCTGAGTTGGTTTAGTCCCATCTTGATTCATTCATACAAGAGACCAATATTTGATGATGTGTTTTGAGGTGAACAAGAGAGAGAGAGAGAGAGAGAGAGAGAGAGAGAGAGAGAGAAGACAGACAGACAGACGACAGACGACAAACTCATACACACGCATGCACGCGCGCACACACACACCTACACACACACACGCACACGCACACACACACACACACACACACACACACACACACACACAAACACAAACACAACACACACACACACACACACACACACCACACACACACACACACACACACACACACACACACACACACAAGGCGAAGGAGAGAGGTAAATAGGATCACATGCACATACACACAGCCGTCCTTCACTGAATACCAAACAATTTCCTTCTGTTCAAAGAAGGTTTTAAACAAAGATGGTTTCGGAATGTCGGTGCCGTTCTGTCGCCACTCTCGCTCTCTCCAGGGATCAACATCCGAAATTTCACACGACAGTGCTGATTGTGACGTCAGCACAAGCTAATGTAATAACAACACAGTTATACCCCCGTACGTCCCGTTCTTTCCTGATAGACTGTTTTTTACGAGTTCCGATCTTTCTCGGACTTGAGTATGCACGTTGTTTTGCCCCATGCTATTTGCAGGCGGTACGTTGCTGCATAGTCTGCGTAGTCCGTCTTCGGTGGGTGTGCTGTACTGGGTGTTTTCGTGTTTTTATAAGCCACCAGACACTGAAATGACTTCCAGAATTTTCAACCTGCGAATTTAATGTTCTGCAAGCCAAAACAGCATTCAAGAGGAAAACATTCTTACTAACAAATGATTGTCAATTAACAGCAGGAAGAGAGTTCTTGAACGTTATATAGAATTGGTAATGTTACACGGTTGTGAGGCGTGGACAGTCAACACGCAAAGCTAGAACAAGGTTGAGGCAGCCGAGATGTGGTTTCTAGGAAGAATGTTGAGAGTTCCATGGACAGCTAAGAAAACAGACGAGACAGTCCTGATGGAGGCAAACACAAGAAGATGATTGATAAGGAAGATTAGGAAAAGACAGGCAACATTTATATGACATTTTATGAGGAAAGGGGAATAAGAGCACCTTGTCACAACAGGAAAGCTGAGGGAAGAGAGCACCAGGTAGACCCAGGGAAAAATATTGGACGGACTTGCAGGGTGGCTGAGGACAGAGGGTGGAAGATGTGTTTGCAGTGACAAGGGATAGATACATAACATATGGAGGGCAATGATCGCCAATGCCATGCAGCAGGGCACATAATGATGATGATGATGATGTTTATACACAAAACGAAGGGTGGTGACGGTGGTAGTTAGGTACTGACAAGTGTGCACTCATGTTGGTCGGAAAAATCTCCACCCATTAACTACCAGTCGGGAGGTACCCAGGCGGAATCAAACCTTAGACCTTCTGTTGGATAGCCTGTCGTTTTACCCACTTAACTTAAAACACCTGTCATTACATCTTTTCTTATGCTTGGTGGATGTAGAGGTGATTTGGACTGACCATTGTCGAACTTTACCAAGCGTTTTGAGGCACCATTCTACCCTTTCCTTCCTCTTCTTGTCACTTAGTGGTAACCCAAAGAAACAGAAATGTTTGTGCAAGATGTTTTCAGCTGCAAAACTTCCAATGTTTAAGATATTATTACATCTCTCTGACTCTACTACTACCACCACAACATCTACCGGTATTACTGCAACTAGTGCTGCTGCTGCTTCTAATACTACTACTACTGCTGCTGCTGTTGTTCCTTCGACTAGCACTGATGCTGTATCTTTGAAACTGTTTCTATTACTACTACTACTAGTTCCACTTCCACTCAGATATCCATACTACCACCATCATTAGTACTACTGTTAGTATTGCTGTCACCATCACTACAATCTATACCACTTCTGCAAATTATAACCACCACTACGGCAACTTACGTAACAGTAATCAAGTGTTTGGTCAGTGGTTAGGTAAAATGTCTGTTTACAACAGTGGAGTGTTTGGTCAGTTGGTTAGGTAAAATGTCTGTTTACAACAGTGGGGTGTTTGGTCAGTTGGTTAGATAAAGTATCTGTTTACAACAGTGGAGTGTTTGGTCAGTTGGTTAGATAAATGTCTGTTTACAACAGTGGAGTGTTTGGTCAGTTGGTTAGATAAAGTACTGTTTACAACAGTGGAGTGTTTGGTCAGTTGGTTAGATAAAATGTCTGTTTACAACAGTGGAGTGTTTGGTCAGTTGGTTAGTAAAGTTTCTGTTTACAACAGTGGAGTGTTTGGTCAGTTGGTTAGATAAAATGTCTGTTTACAACAGTGGGTGTTTGGTCAGTTGGTTAGGTAAAGTTTCTGTTTACAACAGTGGGGTGTTTGGTCAGTTTGTTAGATAAAGTATCTGTTTACAACGGTGGGTGTTGGTCAGTTGGTTAGGTAAAGTTCTGTTTACAACAGTGGGGTGTTTGGTCAGTTGGTTAGATAAAATGTCTGTTTACAACAGTGGAGTGTTTGGTCAGTTGGTTAGGTAAAGTTCTGTTTACAACAGTGGGGTGTTTGGTCAGTTGGTTAGTAAAGTTTCAGTTTACAACAGTGGGGTGTTTGGTCAGTTGGTTAGATAAAATGTCTGTTTACAACAGTGGAGTGTTTGGTCAGTTGGTTAGTAAAGTGTTGTTTACAACAGTGGGTGTTTGGTCTGTTGGTTAGATAAAATGTCTGTTTACAACAGTGGAGTGTTTGGTCTGTTGTGTTAGATAAATTCTGTTTACAACAGTGGAGTGTTTGGACAGTTGGTTAGATAAAATGTCTGTTTACAACAGTGGAGTGTTTGGTCAGTTGGTTAGATAAAATGTCTGTTTACAACAGTGGAGTGTTTGGTCAGTTGGTTAGATAAAATGTCTGTTTACAACAGTGGAGTGTTTGGTCAGTTGGTTAGATAAAATGTCTGTTTACAACAGTGGGGTGTTTGGTCAGTTGGTTAGATAAAGTATCTGTTTACAACAGTGGGGTGTTTGGTCAGTTGGTTAGATAAAGTATCTGTTTACAACAGTGGGGTGTTTGGTCAGTTGGTTAGATAAAGTATCTGTTTACAACAGTGGGGTGTTTGGTCAGTTGGTTAGATAAAGTATCTGTTTACAACAGTGGGGTGTTTGGTCAGTTGGTTAGGTAAAGTATCTGTTTACAACAGTGGGGTGTTTGGTCAGTTGGTTAGATAAATATCTGTTTACAACAGTGGGGTTTTGGTCAGTTGGTTAGATAAAGTGTATGTTTACAACAGTGGGGTGTTTGGTCAGTTGGTTAGTAAAGTGTCTGTTTACAACAGTGGAGTGTTTGGTCAGTTGGTTAGTAAAAAGTCTGTTTACAACAGTGGAGTGTTTGGTCAGTTGGTTAGATAAAGTATCTGTTTACAACAGTGGAGTATTTGGTCAGTTAGATAAAGTATATGTTTACAACAGTGGAGTGTTTGGTCATTGTTAGTAAGATAAAAGGGTATTCAGTTGTTAGACTACACAGTGGAGTGTTTGGTCAGTTGGTTAGATAAAATGTCTGTTTACAACAGTGGAGTGTTTGGTCAGTTGGTTAGATAAAGTATCTGTTTACAACAGTGGAGTGTTTGGTCAGTTGGTTAGATAAAGTATCTGTTTACAACAGTGGAGTGTTTGGTCAGTTGGTTAGATAAAGTATCTGTTTACAACAGTGGAGTGTTTGGTCAGTTGGTTAGATAAAGTGTCTGTTTACAACAGTGGTGTGTTTGGTCAGTTGGTTAGATAAAGTATCTGTTTACAACAGTGAGGTGTTTGGTCAGTTGGTTAGATAAAGTATCTGTTTACAACAGTGGGTGTTTTGGTCAGTTGGTTAGATAAAGTATCTGTTTACAACAGTGGTGTGTTTGGTCAGTTGGTTAGGTAAAATATCTGTTTACAACAGTGGTGTGTTTGGTCAGTTGGTTAGATAAAGTGTCTGTTTACAACAGTGGGGTGTTTGGTCAGTTGGTTAGATAAAGTATATGTTTACAACCGTGGTGTGGTTTGGTCAGTTGGTTAGATAAAGTATATGTTTACAACAGTGAGGTGTTTGGTCAGTTGGTTAGATAAAGTATATGTTTACAACAGTGGGGAGTTTGGTCAGTTGGTTAGATAAAGTATCTGTTTACAACAGTGGGTGTTTGGTCATTTGGTTAGATAAAGTGTCTGTTTACAACAGTGGGGTGTTTGGTCTGTTGGTTAGATAAAGTGTCTCTTTACAACAGTGGTGTGTTTGGTCTGTTGGTTAGATAAAGTGTCTGTTTACAACAGTGGGGTGTTTGGTCAGTTGGTTAGATAAAGTGTCTGTTTACAACAGTGGGGTGTTTGGTCTGTTGGTTAGATAAAGTGTCTGTTTACAACAGTGGGGTGTTTGGTCAGTTGGTTAGATAAAATATCCGTTTACAACAGTGGGGTGTTTGGTCAGTTGGTTAGATAAAGTATCTGTTTACAATAGTGGAGTGTTTGGTCAGTTGGTTAGATAAAGTGTCTGTTTACAACAGTGGGGTGTTTGGTCAGTTGGTTAGATAAAGTGTCTGTTTACAACAGTGGGGTGTTTGGTCAGTTGGTTAGATAAAATATCTGTTTACAACAGTGGGGTGTTTGGTCAGTTGGTTAGATAAAGTATATGTTTACAACAGTGGTGTGTTTGGTCTGTTGGTTAGATAAAGTGTCTGTTTACAACAGTGGAGTGTTTGGTCAGTTGGTTAGGTAAAGTATCTGTTTACAACAGTGGAGTGTTTGGTCTGTTGGTTAGATAAAGTATATGTTTACAACAGTGGTGTGTTTGGTCAGTTGGTTAGGTAAAATATCTGTTTACAACAGTGGGGTGTTTGGTCAGTTGGTTAGATAAAGTATATGTTTACAACAGTGGTGTGTTTGGTCAGTTGGTTAGATAAAGTATCTGTTTACAACGCTGGAGTGTTTGGTCAGTTGGTTAGATAAAGTGTCTGTTTACAACAGTGGGGTGTTTGGTCAGTTGGTTAGGTAAAGTATATGTTTACAACAGTGGAGTGTTTGGTCAGTTGGTTAGATAAAGTATCTGTTTACAACAGTGGAGTGTTTGGTCAGTTGGTTAGATAAAGTGTCTGTTTACAACAGTGGGGTGTTTGGTCAGTTGGTTAGGTAAAGTGTCTGTTTACAACAGTGGAGTGTTTGGTCAGTTGGTTAGATAAAATATCTGTTTACAACAGTGGAGTGTTTGGTCAGTTGGTTAGATAAAATGTCTGTTTACAACAGTGGAGTGTTTGGTCAGTTGGTTAGGTAAAGTGTCTGCTTACAACAGTGGTGTGTTTGGTCAGTTGGTTAAATAAAGTGTCTGTTTACAACAGTGGAGTGTTTGGTCAGTTGGTTAGATAAAGTATCTGTTTACAACAGTGGGGTGTTTGGTCAGTTGGTTAGATAAAGTGTCTGTTTATAACAGTGGGGTGTTTGGTCAGTTGGTTAGGTACAATATCTGTTTACAACAGTGGAGTGTTTGGTCAGTTGGTTAGGTACAATATCTGTTTACAACAGTGGAGTGTTTGGTCAGTTGGTTAGATAAAATGTCTGTTTACAACAGTGGAGTGTTTGGTCAGTTGGTTAGATAAAGTGTCTGTTTACAACAGTGGGGTGTTTGGTCAGTTGGTTAGATAAAGTATCTGTTTACAACAGTGGAGTGTTTGGTCAGTTGGTTAGATAAAGTGTCTGTTTACAACAGTGGAGTGTTTGGTCAGTTGGTTAGATAAAGTGTCTGTTTACAACAGTGGGGTGTTTGGTCAGTTGGTTAGATAAAGTGTCTGTTTACAACAGTGGGGTGTTTAGTCAGTTGGTTAGGTAAAGTATATGTTTACAACAGTGGGGTGTTTGGTCAGTTGGTTAGATAAAGTATCTGTTTACAACAGTGAAGTGTTTGGTCAGTTGGTTAGATAAAGTATCTGTTTACAACAGTGGAGTGTTTGGTCAGTTGGTTAGATAAAGTGTCTGTTTACAACAGTGGGGTGTTTAGTCAGTTGGTTAGGTAAAGTATATGTTTACAACAGTGGGGTGTTTGGTCAGTTGGTTAGATAAAGTATCTGTTTACAACAGTGGAGTGTTTGGTCAGTTGGTTAGATAAAGTATCTGTTTACAACAGTGGAGTGTTTGGTCAGTAGGTTAGGTACAATATCTGTTTACAACAGTGGAGTGTTTGGTCAGTTGGTTAGGTACAATATCTGTTTACAACAGTGGTGTGTTTAGTCAGTTGGTTAGGTACAATATCTGTTTACAACAGTGGAGTGTTTGGTCAGTTGGTTAGGTACAATATCTGTTTACAACAGTGGAGTGTTTAGTCAGTTGGTTAGGTACTATATCTGTTTACAACAGTGGAGTGTTTGGTCAGTTGGTTAGATAAAGTATCTGTTTACAACAGTGGAGTATTTGGTCAGTTGGTTAGGTACAATATCTGTTTACAACAGTGGAGTGTTTGGTCAGTTGGTTAGGTACAATATCTGTTTACAACAGTGGAGTGTTTGGTCAGTTGGTTAGGTACAATATCTGTTTACAACAGTGGAGTGTTTGGTCAGTTGGTTAGGTACAATATCTGTTTACAACAGTGGAGTGTTTGGTCAGTTGGTTAGGTACAATATCTGTTTACAACAGTGGAGTGTTTGGTCAGTTGGTTAGGTACAATATCTGTTTACAACAGTGGAGTGTTTGGTCAGTTGGTTAGGTACAATATCTGTTTACAACAGTGGAGTGTTTGGTCAGTTGGTTAGGTACAATATCTGTTTACAACAGTGGAGTGTTTGGTCAGTTGGTTAGGTACAATATCTGTTTACAACAGTGGAGTGTTTGGTCAGTTGGTTAGGTAAAATGTCTGTTTACAACAGTGGAGTGTTTGGTTCTGTTTCTGTTCTATAATCGCTAAACCTCCCTTCAGGAGTATCGCAGCGATGGGTGGTGGCGCTGTTATCGACGTGCTGTCAGAGGAGATTTGAGCCTCGATTTGAAGGATGTAACAGTCGGGCTCTCCACTACTTCTGCAGGAAGGTCGTTTCAGGGTCCAATGGTATTGGTTAGATAAAGTATCTGTTCACAGCAGTGGTGTGTTTGGTCAGGTTGGTTACATAAAATGTATGTTTACAACAGTGGCGTGTTTGGTCATTTGGTTAAAGCATCAGCTCAAGACACGAGAAACATATGTTCGAATCACGGATCAGATAGAGATTACCTTCCATACCCACACACCCCTCCTCCATTCACTGAGATCTAAGTAGTGCTCGGGGTGCTGGTCTGTCGAATGAGACGATAAACCGAGGTTCCGCGTGCAGTACGCAATCTGCACATGTTAAGGATCCTGCAGCATGCAACAAAGAGTTTGTCCCTGGCAAAATTGTGTTAAAAAATTCACTCTCGTAGATAAACGTAAAGGCGGTAAGAGAGAAAAAAGTGGTGACGCGCTTTTTCTAGGGCAAACGGCCTCACTTTATACATGGTTAATCCATTGTGACGATAAATTTTTACATGGTTAATCCATTGTGACGATAAACTTTTACATGGTTAATCCATTGTGACGATAAATGGATACACAGATCAACAAACAGATATAAAGATGAATAGAAGAAATAAGGACAGGAACTAGAATTTAACATGATATATTTGTGAATATATAAATAGATGAATAAACTAATAAGTAATAAATAAGTAAATAAATGAATGAATACATAAATAGATAAATAAATGTATAAGTATATAAGTATATAAATAAATGAATTTAAAAAAATAAAATGAATGAATGAATGAATAAACAACCCAGGAGAGCAGCCTGAACTCCTCATGATGAATGCATAATTGAATGAATGAATGAATGAATGAATAAATAAACAATAAAATAAAAAGATAAATAAATAAAGAAATAGACAAATAAATAATGAATAAATCAATAAATAAATGAATAAAAAAAAAGAGCAATAAAATGAATGGAGAAGCCAGAATTTCCTATGCAAAATTCAGTGTGACAATAAACAGATGAGAAGATAAATGAATGAAGTAGATAATTAAAGAAAGCAAGCAAGAAGGAGACAAAGAAACAAACCACAAAAAAATATAAATAAATGAGAAGGGCAGGCTGAACTTTACATACAACGTAAATCCATTGTGACTACACATCAACAAACAGATAAATGGAGAGCTAACTAAACAAAAGGAATAAATAAATAAATAAATAAATAAATAAATAGAGAAAGACGGACAGCAGCTTGAATTTTACATAGTAAATCCATTGTGATAATAAACGAGTAAAAAAAGACAATAATTTCGTGCAGTTACTTGCAGGCCACTTTAACCAGGAGTGTTGTATAGACCAATTGCCCGCTGTTTGGCCATTACGGATGCAAACACGGCTTGCTCTCCAGGGAGTTGTACACATAGCCGCTAACTGGGCTTTGGGTATGCTGATGGAGCAAGGCTCACCATCCCTGTGAGGTAAACACGCTTACAAGCACATCAACACACACTCACTTATATGCATACACACACACGCGCGCGCGCGCACACACACATACACAGACAAGCATATACACACATACACACACGCACACACACACACGGATGCACACACACACACACGCGCATACACACACACACACACTGACACACACACACACACACACTCATTCATTCACTCACACACACACACACACACACACACACACTCTCTCTCTCTCTCTCTCTCTCTCCTCTCTCTCTCACACACACACACTCTCTCTCTCCTCTCTCTCTCTATCCCTCTCTCTCACACACATACACACACGCGCGCGCGCGCGGTGCTTACCCGCGCACACAGATAACTTGATAACTCTTGCACAGATAACTCTTGCTCATACGGACACACAGACATATACGCACACGCCCATGGCCATGCCCATGCATACAAACACATACATGCATACATACATACATACATACATACATACATACATACATACATACATGCATACATGCATACATTCATTCATACACACACACACACACACACACACACACACACACACACACACACACACACACACCACATTCGCACACCTATAAACACATGCATGCTCACGCGCGCACACACGCGCCCGCGCGTGGGGGAGGAGGGCTGGCTCTGAAACGGCCACTTGTATGCTGATGAAAGATGCACCCTCCGCTTGATAGAGATACACACACACACAAATTGTATTCCGTGTTTGCTCTACGGACTGGGCTGGTCAGTGTGTGTGTGTGTGTGTGTGTGTGTGTGTGTGTGTGTGTGTGTGTGTGTGTGTGTGTGTGTGTGTGTGTGTGTTGTGTGTGTCTATGTGGGGGTCTCGGCCTCTCCCTCTCTCCCTCTCTCTCTTTCTCTCTCTGTGTTGTGTGAATGCTTATTTGGAAACACCATTTTTGCTGCTGCAGTGAAAAGGAATCAATAATGGAAATTTTGCCCAGCAGAGTGTCTCTGCTTTAGTTTACGATTGGAGGTATTGGGAAAGTTTCAGATGGTAAATGAAGAATTAATACATTCTCGCTCTCTCCTGCTGTCTCCCTCTTTCTCCATGTCTCCCTTCCCTTCCTTGAAACGAGTTTGTTTCTGATCAAATGGGTAACAAAACTGTCTGTGAAAAATTGTTTCCTCAAAGATATCCGAAAGAGAGAGAGAGAGAGAGAGAGAGAGAGAGAGAGAGAGAGAGAGAGAGAGAATGTGTGTGAAAATTGTTTCCTCAGAGAGAGAGAGGAGGAGAGAGAGAAGAATGAGAGAGAATGAGAGAGAGAGAGAGAGAGAGAGAAGAGAGAGAGAGAGAGAGAGAGAGAGAGAGTTATCTGGAAAATTTGTTTCATCAAAGATTTCCCTCGCAGAGAGAGAGACGGAGAGAGAGAGAAAGAAAGAAAGAAGAGAGAGAGAGAGAGAGAGAGAGAGAGAGAGAGAGATGCACTACAATGTAATTCAATACCTCCACGACTTAGTTCATCATCTATCATAAATCGTTCTTGCATGTACATTGCGATTCTCGAAACTCATGTGGACTCACTGCGCATTATATTTTAATCAGATTATGTGTGGAGCACAGAGAACTCAAGCTGTTAGATGAGCTGACCACGTTCCATTTTGTTATTGTACATTCTGCATCTTTGGTAATCATACGTGCTGGGTGTTTTCACGTTTCCATAACCCGGCCACTGACATGACATAAAGGATCTTTAACGTATCATCATCATCAGGTGCCTTGCCGCATGGCGTTGGCGATCATGGACTTCCATCTGTCCCTATCTCTTGTTGCCTCAAGCATCTCCTTCCACCCTCCTTGTCTTCAGCCACTCTGCAAGTCCGTCTATATCTTCTCCTTGGGTCTACCTGGTGCTTCCTTTCCCTCCAGCTTTCCTGTTGTGACCAGGTGTCCAATTCCCTTTCCTCATAAAATGGCATATAAATGTTGCTTGTCTTTTCCTAGTCTTCCTTATGAATGATCTACTTGTGTCTGCCTCCGTCACGACTGTCTCGTTTGTTTTCTTTGCTGTCCATGGAACTCACAACATTCTTCTTAGAAACCACATCTCGGCTGCCTCAATCTTGTTCTGGCTTTGCTTGTTGACCTTTAACGTATATAGTTAACATTCTGTATACGTATAAACGTGAAAGGGGCTTTTAAGCACTGACAGGTCTGCAAACATGTCTGTGAGTGGGACATAGCTGTGGAGTTGTTGTGGGTAGGATATGTAGCTATGGGTGGGGAATAGTAGGGATGTTTGCGTGTAGGATATTAGCTATGAAGCTGTTTATGGATAGGATATAACTAGAGGTGGGAAGTAGTAGCGATGGAGCTGTCTTTGGGTGGAGAACAGCTATGGAGCTGTCTGTGAGTGAGGAATGGATATGAAGTTGTGAGTAGGAAAATAGCAATGGGTGTGGGAATAATAATTATGGAGCTTTCTTTGAGCGGGGAACAGTATGTGTCGGTAGGATATAGCTATGGAGCTGTGTGTCGCTCTTTAATGCACAAGTTGTGTGCGCTAATCTCTCAGAAGTCTAGCAGAGATTAATGTATGTTAGAAAAAATATGAGTGTACTCTCGGAGTTAAGTCTGGGACGTCTTGCTTGGTAGGCAGGCGCTGTATAACCACAAGGCCAGGAAAACACTTCTGACATGTGTTCCTATTTCTGTGACTTTACACGGTATCTTTTGAGTAGAAAAGTGCACGAACTTCCATCAGAATGCCCACGTGTGAGCAGCTGTGAGTGTTGGCTGACTCATCATTCTGCATTTCTGTCTCACATTTGGTACTGGTATTTTGCTATTTTCTTTCTGTTGGTCGCAACGAATTTTACCGTGCGATTTACGAGCTGATTTCAAAAGGGCTTCACCCGTTATTGTTTTTCTCTTTGTGTTTTGGTTTACCCGTGAGAGTGGATTTTGTCTATGGAATTTTGCCAGGGTCGCCTCCTATGTTGTCGTTGATGTTGTTAAATGTGCGCTGAGCATTCTGCACACGGGACATCGGTCTGTTGGCTTATCCAAAAGATAACAGTCAAACCGTCGACGAAGGTCAGTTGCAGAGTGGGGGGGGGGGGGGGGGGGTGGGGGCGGGAGAAGAAGAAAAAAAATCCATGTCTGATCGGGATTGTGGCAGACATTAATGTGTGACCTCTGAAGCGTTTGAATCAAGTGCAGACGCACGACAAATCTGGCGCTCATTCCAAGAACACAGTGTACTCTTGGGGTGCAGGAAATGTAAGCAAAAGTGAAGATTACGAACAGAAGGGAGAATGAGGCGGGAGGTGACCTGTTGCATTTTCAGAACGTAAATTAAGGTCATTCTACAGCTGGAATGGGCTAGATTAAGGAAAAGGGTAACAGCCTGTTTTTAGGTGTTTGTTTTCTTTGGTTTTACTGTGTGGGAAATCTAATAAGATGCTCTGCCCTGCTTACTCCAATCTAGTCCCTGCTCGTTCAAGAAAGATTTTTCATTTCAGTTTTAGAATCGATGGGCTTGTGTCCCAGCCTGTGATCAGCGTGCAGGGTGTCTGCACTTTCTCAAACATGTCTTCAGTAGAAATAAATTGGTAATTGGAAGACAAGAGCTTTAATTTCGGCACGCTGTTTAAAGAACCTGCACAATAGAATGACCAGAACTTACGTTTATTCCACGATCAATTCATTTTTTTTTTTAATTCCCAAAAAACTCAGCTTGGAAAAAAAAAAGTGTGTGTGTGTGTGTGGTGTGTGTGTGTGTGTGTGTGTGTGTGTGTGTGTGTGTGTGTGTGTGTGTGTGTGTGTGTGTTGTGTGTGTTGTGTGTGTGGAGAGAGATGAGAGAGAGTGTGTGTGTGTATGTGTGTGTATGCGCGCACATGAGGTATAGGAATGTCTGTATATGTGAAATTGGAGGGGTACATGTACTTGTTCATTTGATATGTGTGTGCGTGCGTCTGTATCTGTGTGTGTGTGCACGCGCGCGCGTGAGTTAATTAGTCTACTTTCGTCACATTTTTATTTATACCACCTGTACATTGTGAAAATTGGCTTTTCCTTTGTTTAGAATGACGTAAACCTGCGTGTTTTTTTGATTTATATGAGGATTGGCTGTCACTTTGTTTCAAACCACAACTGTTTTACTTTGACTCACAAATAACTGCCGGTATCAAGCTATACCTGACAGGAAAGAGGGAGGGAGGGAGGGGGTGTATAACAGAGAGGTCACAGATATTCCATGATATTGTTCCTTTTGCAGAAACGTTCATCACATGTTATGAGGGTGGAGCAATAATGCGATTGAAGGGAGACCCCCCCCCCCCCACACACACACAGTCTGTCCGTCTCTGTCTGTCTTTGTCTCTCTTCTCTCTCTCTGTCTCTCTGTCTGTCTGTCTGTCTCTCTCTCTCTCTGGACCTGAAGGATTCAAGAGTGCCGATTTCTTGGATCAGAGATCGTGAGGAATTAAAACAGTGAATTTTGTTGTCAGTTGGTCACTTGGTGTGCACGTAACCTGAAACATTTTTTCTTAGAAACCACATTTCAGCTGCTTGAATCTTATTCTGACTTTGTGTGTTGATATCCAAGCTTGGCACCCACACAACAGTGCATGCATTGTCTCATAGCTGCTACATATCTGCATGTTCCCTGCAGTCTAACTGAATATATTTGTCACTTCACACGGAGTATGCAGTCATACATTATGGGCATTGCAGCCAATGCAGATATGATTCGATATCAAGCTGGGCAATTATGCAAGGCTTAGAGCCACTTACCCCATCATATGCAGACAAAGAGCCAGCCTGTAGACACGTACGTGCAGAATTTGGAGATGACCCTAGAGAAATGCAATGACGCGTTAATAATGACTGGTTTACTTCACACACACACAGACAGACACACACACACACATACGCGCACGCGCGCACACACACACACACACGCACACACGCACGCACGCACGCAAGGACGCGCACGCACATGCACAGCATCGAAAATGCTTTCCTGATAACTGCAAATTAATGCGATATGCCTGCAACCTCAGCACATGTACACAGACACACACACACACACACACACAGACACACACACACACACACCACACACACACACACACACACACACACACACACAGAGAGAGAGAGAGAGAGAGAGAGAGAGAGAGAGAGATACACTTACATACATACATACATACAGTATTAAAGCAAAGGCAGAAAGCATACGTTATCCAGATAGAAAATTTATTCAAGGCTAAGTATCGCATATTCCTCTTACTATCGTATTGTATTATATTAAATTGTATTGTATTGTATGGCAATGCATTACAATGCATTGCATCGCATCACATTGTATTGTATTGTATTGTAATGTAATGTATGTATTGTAGTGACCTTATTGATTTACCCTTTGGAAATTCGGGCTGCTCACCCCGGGGAGAGCTCGTCACTGCGTTACAACGCTACCCATTTTTTCCATCATTTTTCTATGCGTATAAAATAAGTTTACCCATGAAAGTGGATCTTTCCACAGATTGAAACTAGGGGCAATCTCTTTGTCTCTGTGCGATGAGAGCCTGCTGCACATGGGACCTCAGTTTATCGTCTTATTCTAAAGACTATAGCATCCAGATCACCACTACTTAAGATCTAGTAGAGGGGAGAGAAAATCATGGTCCTGTCCGGTTCAAACCTGGGTTTCTGGCGTTCATGATATGTTCTTTAACCACTGGACCCACGCTCCATTCATTTCCCGTCAACATGTAGCAACTCTGAAATGTAGATACAGGAGGTGTGTACCCAGGGAAATCAAATAAGGAAAACACAAGTTAACTGTTTCACTTTGCAACCAGAGTAGAAAAAAAAAAAAGATAAACGAATGATGTTTGACAAAATCTTTTAAGAAAAGAAAGAAAGAAAGAATAGAATAATTAAGGGAGGGAAGAAAGAAAAGAGAAAAAAAGAAAGAAAGAAAGAAAGAAAGAAAGAAAAAGAAAAAACAATCAAAGGGAAAAATCACCTCTTCTGTAACTGTAGTGGTCCCCAGCTGTCTCACAGAAGTCTGTAATGTTTCCTGTGTCGTTGTGTTTTCTCTGTGAATCCATAGTGACGTTCTGATTTAGGTTACAGTAAGGACTGGGGGGCGAAAATTGTGTTAAAACAATAATATCAACTGACGTGTAATTTGAAGTGGTCCCGTGTGAGCAAGAGAAGTCTGTAATGTTTCCTGTCTCGTTTACCTCTCTCTCTATACGTGTCGGTAACACGGAGTTGTACAACATATAAACCGCCTACGTGTGGCGGCAGATAGACTTTCTTTGTTATGGCTTTCTTCTTTGGTCTGGCAGAACGGATCAATTTTCACCAGTGCAGTGTAACTGAAAAACGCCCTTAACCCATAAATGTAGAAGTTCTTGTGTGGTAGTAAAAGTGGGTAAACGTTGGATTACTATCGGGATGGTCTTGTGTTCGATCCGACTGGACGCCTCTTCCGCCTGATGGGATTTGTTTTGATCTCCCAAGTCTTAGACCTGCCGGTGCCTAATTCCCATTCGTGAGTATACACATCCAGAGTATTGAATACACACGTTAAAGATCCTTCAAAATCACGACAACGTCTGCTGGCGTATGGAAATATGAAAACATCTATATGCATGCCCATACAATAAAAACAATACACAGACACACACAGGACACACACACACAGGGACACACACACACACAGGGACACACACACACACACACACACAGGGACACACACACACACAGGACACACACAGGGACACACACACACAGGACACACAACACACACACGACACACACACACACACACACACACACACACAACACACACACACACACACACACACACACACACACACGCAAACACGCAACACACACACATACACACACACATACACACACACACATAACACACACAACACACACACACACACAAACACACAACACAAACACACACAAACACACACACACAAACACACACAACACACACACACACACTCAACAACACACACACACACACATACACACACCACACACAAAAACACACACATACGCACACACGCACGCGCTGCGTACACAAAAAAACACATCCACACCAACACACATTGACATACTGCGCGCGTACGCTCACACACACACACAACACACAACACACCACACACACACACACACACACACACACACACACACACTTACACACTTACACACTCATCAGAAATGACACACGGTGTTGCACTCGATAGAAAATTACGCGACGTTAAGAGGCACTTATTCCTCATAATATGCAGACAGGA
>JAPXFY010000025.1:40885814-40888314 GCA_030674185.1 Monoplex corrugatus | reverse complement strand
AGACAGGAAATGTTTGACAAAAGACTGGATGTGTACGACAGAAGACAAGAGATGTACAACAGAAGACTGGAAATGTTTGACAAAAGACTGGATGTGTACGACAGAAGACAAGAGATGTACAACAAAAGACAGGAAATGTTTGACAAAAGACTGGATGTGTACGACAGAAGACAAGAGATGTACAACAAAAGACAGGAAATGTTTGACAAAAGACTGGATGTGTACGACAGAAGACAAGAGATGTACAACAAAAGACAGGAAATGTTTGACAAAAGACTGGATGTGTACGACAGAAGACAAGAGATGTACAACAGAAGACAGGAAATGTTTGACAAAAGACTGGATGTGTACGACAGAAGACAAGAGATGTACAACAGAAGACAGGAAATGTTTGACAAAAGACTGGATGTGTACGACAGAAGACAAGAGATGTACAACAGAAGACAGGAAATGTTTGACAAAAGACAGGATGTGTACGACAGAAGACAAGAGATGTACGACAGAAGACAAGAGATGTACAACAGAAGACAGGTGGACGCGGTAGTCAGGTGGGTAATGGAATTTCTTCGAATTCATTTAACATGTTAAAATTTCTTCATAAGGTTTCCTATTTCCTTCTACCACAAATGATGTGTCATCTGCACACTGACTTATTTTAAATTCTGTGTCTGATATCTTTATTCCCTTAATGTCAATTTCTTCTCGAGTTTTACATGTCAGTATTTCTGCCCCAACACAAACAGATATGAAGAGACTGGGTCGCCTTGACGACACCCTCTTCCCAGTAGAAAACCTTGTGATGATTTCCTATTTATTGCAACATATGCTTTTGCGTTATTATAAAAACGTACTTGTCCACATACAGATATCTTTTCCAGCGAAATGCTCTTAAGACCTTGCCCGTATAACTCCAGTTATTGAATCAAATGCTTTTTCAGAATCAACTGAAACCTGTAAACCTGTTAAATTTTTTTCTTTTCCCAAGTAATACATCATATTGTACAGAGTTCTTAAATAATCTCCAATATAGGCTTCAGGTGTAAAACCTGATTGATCTTCATTTATAAATTCCGGTAATACAACTTGAATTCTGTTGATTGTAAAGTTTGTCCAATTTTGTAGGTTACGTGTAGAAGGAAAATGGGTCTCCTGGTTTTTTTTTCTTGTTTGTTTTTGTTTTTTTGTCTTTTTTCCCTAGGTGTTCTCTTGGTTTTCTTGTTCAGTTATTATTAAGCAAATGGTCACTCCTTCCCTTTGTATAGTCGACCTTTCCCCTTTACGAACTCCTTCGTTTATAGAACGAATTACAAAATCATCCAACCATTCCTGGAAAATGTTTTTAAAGAATTGACAGTCATCCCATCCGTTCCAGCATTTATATTACTTTGTCTGTTCCTTAGGGCGTTTGTAGTTTTTTCTTTGGTCATCTCCCCTTCCAGATTGTCAATTTGAAGACAGCAGCAGGGAAGTTTCAGTATTTTTCTCAAATTTTTTGTATCTAGTGTTTGTTTGATTGTAATCTTACGCTTGACAAAGGCCAGTTGGCCGATAATTTGCGCCTGTCTTGTTTTGTTGTATTAAATACGCGTTCATATTCTTCATTCGTGTTTTTTCTGGTTCCTGTTTGCTTGAACGCGGGCAGTCACACTTGTTTTGGGTTCAGTTTTGATGAGTTTTTGATACATTGATACTATCAGCGTCTTGTTGTTTTCTCTCTTTGTATAATTCTTGATAGAACTCGTCTCTTCTAACATTTCTTCACTTTCATACAATACTTTGTCATTACTTGTTATCAGTCTTGACATGTGTTTACTGACAAAATGCCTTTTATTTGAGAACAGAGGTATTTAGTTACCTTTTCCCCTGAGGTGCCCACCTTGCTTTGCATCTTATGATTATCCATTCCATTTTCCATTTTAGATTTTCTAATTTCCAGTAATACTCACATTTTGCCTTGTACGAGCCCTGCATCGGTTTGTTTTAGTAGGGATTTATCCTTTAATTCTCGTATTTCAGATTTTGAATTATTTCGTTGTATGTAAGTTCTCTCTTTTTCTTCATGCTATATGTGATTGCTTTGGCTCTCATTTGTATCAGTGTCTGAAAACAGTGTCTAAGTACAACTGATCCGATTTACGTCGATTTCTCTTCTTTTATGTACACAATGCTGCTCTCTCCCTTCCTCCCTCACTGCCTCTATCTCTCTCTTTCACTCTTTCTCTCTCCCTCCCTCCCTTTGTCTGTTTCTCTCTCTCTCTCTCTCTCTCTTTCTCTCTCTCTCTCTCTCAGCGCGCAGACACGCGCGCGCGCGTGCGTGTGTGTGATGTACACATATTTTGTTGATATATTTGCATGTTTGAACAGAATGCTCAGCCTTGCCTTTCTGTCATTGTTGACACTAGAAATGTCTTGATCTTGGAAAGAGAAAGTCTTCTTAATTATCTTAAAACGTATGCACAGGCTCCTTTATATGTACGTGCATGGGCGCGCGTGCGTGTAT
>JAPXFY010000025.1:40870814-40883314 GCA_030674185.1 Monoplex corrugatus | reverse complement strand
CTCGCGGGGAGGGTAAGATAGAGGAGAGAGAGAGAGAGAGAGAGAGAGAGAGAGAGAGAGAGAGAGAGAGAGAGAGAGAGAGAGAGAGAGAGAGAGTTGACTGTCAGTTGCGAGCTAGAAGACCTGAAGAGGAGAGATGCCATATGACATTCCGGTGTCGTTTATGTCCGTGACCAAGATTTTTTTTTTTTATTTTAGTCTACCTCATGCCTTACACCCGGGCATCCTTTTGTTACACATAGTGAAGTCTTCCGTCAGTCTGACTAGCGAGTAGACATACTGCTCCTTTATCGCCTGGTATGGGTGTTCGTGTGGGATGACAAGACTGATTCTGGAGACAAAGGTTTTCCCCAGGTGCTGCAGTGTAAGGAGTCCTGGGGATTTAGGTTCTCATACCATCGGTCTCTCGTCAGCTAGGTAGTGCCTGTTCTGAGTCGTTCAAATATGACTGGGCCCTGTATATAATGTCGCCAGGATGCTCTGTTGCGGGCAAAGCCTTCCCAGTTGATGATGTGCATGCCAATGCTAATTAAAATGGCCTTCAGAGTATCGTTGTGGCAGTACAACAGGGCTCAAACCACTGCTCTGTACACAGCAACCTTCAGAATATCCTTGTGGGAGTACAGCAGGTGCTCAAGACCACTGCTCTGTACACAGCAACCTTCAGGGTGTCCTTATGACAGTACAGCAGGGTGCTCAAGATCACTGCTCTGTACACAACAACCTTCAGGGTGTCCTTATGACAGTACAGCAGGTGCTCAAGATCACTGCTCTGTACACAACAACCTTCAGGGTGTCCTTATGACAGTACAGCAGGTGCTCAAGATCACTGCTCTGTACACACAACCTTCAGGGTGTCCTTATGACAGGACAGCAGGGTGCTCAAGATCACTGCTCTGTACACAACAACCTTCAGGGTGTCCTTATGACAGTACAGCAGGTGCTCAAGATCACTGCTCTGTACACAACAACCTTCAGGGTGTCCTTATGACAGTACAGCAGGACTCAAGATCACTGCTCTGTACACAACAACCTTCAGAACGTCCTTATGACAGTACAGCAGGACTCAAGATCACTGCTCTGTACACAACAACCTTCAGGGTGTCCTTATGACAGTACAGCAGGACTCAAGACCACTGCTCTGTACACAGCAACCTTCAGAATGTCTTTATGACAGTACAGCAGGACTCAAGACCACTGCTCTGTACACAGCAACCTTCAGAATGTCCTTATGACAGTACAACAGGACTCAAGATCACTGCTCTGTACACAACAACCTTCAGAATGTCCTTATGACAGTACAGCAGGACTCAAGACCACTGCTCTGTACACAGCAACCTTCAGAATGTCCTTATGACAGTACAGCAGGACTCAAGATCACTGCTCTGTACACAGCAACCTTCAGAATGTCCTTATGACAGTACACAGGACTCAAGATCACTGCTCTGTACACAGCAACCTTCAGAATGTCCTTATGACAGTACAGCAGGACTCAAGACCACTGCTCTGTACACAGCAACCTTCAGAGTGTCCTTATGACAGTACAGCAGGACTCAAGACCACTGCTCTGTACACACAACCTTCAGGGTGTCCTTATGACAGTACAGCAGGACTCAAGATCACTGCTCTGTACACAACAACCTTCAGGGTGTCTTTATGACAGTACAGCAGGTGCTCAAGATCACTGCTCTGTACACAGCAACCTTCAGGGTGTCCTTATGACAGTACAGCAGGACTCAAGATCACTGCTCTGTACACAACAACCTTCAGGGTGTCCTTATGACAGTACAACAGGTGCTCAAGATCACTGCTCTGTACACAGCAACCTTCAGGGTGTCCTTATGACAGTACAACAGGACTCAAGATCACTGCTCTGTACACAACAACCTTCAGGGTGTCCTTATGACAGTACAACAGGTGCTCAAGATCACTGCTCTGTACACAGCAACCTTCAGAATGTCCTTTGTGGGATTACAGCGTGATGCTCAAGACCACTGCTCTGTACACAGCAACCTTCAGAATGTCCTTATAGCAGTACAGCAGGGTGCTCAAGATTACTGCTCTGTACACAGCAACCTTCAGAATGTCCTTATGGCAGTACAGCAGGGTGCTCAAGATTACTGCTCTGTACACAGCAACCTTCAGAATGTCCTTATGACAGTACAGCAGGGTGCTCAAGATCACTGCTCTGTACACAGCAACCTTCAGAATGTCCTTATGACAGTACAGCAGGACTCAAGACCACTGCTCTGTACACAGCAACCTTCAGAATGTCCTTATGGCAGTACAGCAGGACTCAAGATCACTGCTCTGTACACAGCAACCTTCAGAATGTCCTTATGGGAGTACAGCAGGGTGCTCAAGATTACTGCTCTGTACACAGCAACCTTCAGAATGTCCTTATGGCAGTACAGCAGGGTGCTCAAGACCACGGCTCTGTACACAGCAACCTTCAGAATATTCTTGAATTGATCTAGCGGTCTTGCCAGGTCTCGGTATTCCTGCTTCAACTTTCCATACGCAAATATCTTCAGGGTGCAGTCGTCTTCCATCATGACAGTACGTCCTGCCCAAGGAAGCTGGCATTTTGATGAGTAGAAACTTTATGTATGGCAAGTCACACTTCTTCATGGCGGTCAAGGCTAAAGTTCCGTATACAGCATTCCTTGTATCGAGACTTGATGCCATTGTTTTGCTGTAATTTTTTTTCTCGGTAAATTTTCCAAAGGCAGACCTGGTCTTGAAGATGCGCAGCGTCACTTCACCATCAAGAGATCCGTAACTGCTCACTGTAATATGCTCGTAGCAGATTTCGTCTACAGACTTGATCTCCTTGTTGTTGATGTCAGTCGGAGATAGTGAAACGCCAGAAGGCTGAGATGATGTTTGATATATAGTCTGTGTGTTACTGAGACTAATTGTGTTTGTTAGGCCGGAGAGTGAACAGACACAATAAATAGCTCATTGTTGCGCTGGATGTCCTTGTGTGAGTGAGTGTGCAGTTAGTGTTACGTCTGTCTGTCTGTCTATCTATCTATCTATCTATCTATTATCTATCTATCTATCTATCTATCTATCTATATCTATCTATCTATCTATCTATGTATCTATCTATCTATCTATCTGTCTGTCTATATCTATCTATCTGTCTGTCTATCTTAGTATCTATCTATCTATCTATCTATCTATATATCTATCTATCCATCTATCTATCTGTCTGTCTATCTATCTGTCTATCTATCTATCTATCTATCTATCTCTATTTCTCTATCTATCTGTCTCTATGTCTGTCTGATGCCTGTCTGTCTATCTGTCTATCTATCTACGAGTATCTGTCTGTATGTCTTTCTACCTACCTACCTACCTACCTATCTACCTACCTACCTACCTACCTACCTACCTACCTACCTACCTGCATATCTATCTATCTGTCTGTCTGTCTGTCTATCTATCTGTCTATCTATCTATCTATCTATCTATCTATCTTATCTGTCCATCTATCTATCTGTCTGTCTGTCTGATGTAGACAACCGCGTCCCAATGACGCCTTTACACAAAGAGCTGAAACGAAAAAACCATGTCCAGGACAGATCTCTAAAGCGGACAAGGATACTTTGAGGCTAGCTTCGTCAAAACTTACAAGACCTTGTGAATATACTAGAAATAGAAAGCAAAGGTAAGGGGCTGGAACTAAACAGCAAGAAGACTGAAGTCATTGTGATCAGTAATGGTATTGTATGGTATGTTAATGGCATGGTGTGGGATGGTATGGTATGGTAAGGTATGATATGGTATGGATGGATGGACATTATTTTCCATCCATGTATGCATCAATTTTATCATTTTTTAAATTCAGGAGCAGTAATGAGCTTCAGTAAATTTAAAATCGATGAGCCGGATGTCCAAATATCCACGTTTACATAACTGATGGTATATGCTGTCGTGTATGAAATAGAGCAGACATTATTTTGTCACGCAATGCATTGCAACCTATAATTGAAAGTAAAGCTTGCCTCTGGGTATGCAAAACATCGATTTTAATGAAACATGAAAACCGAACAAAGAAAAAATATGTAAAACCGAGGAAATGTTCATAATTACCACACACAAGTGCACTCATTCCATAAAACAAACTCTTCATAGCTCCCTTGCCATCGGTGAAATGATCATAGCTGGAGAGTGGAGAGTCTCTTGAGGACAAGATACGCCTGTTTGCGCTTGTTTTATAGTTGTGTTTTATGTTGTTTTGTTATTGTTGTTTGTTTTCTGTTAGATTTGTTGTTTGTTGTTTTTGTTGATTATCGTTTGTGTTTTCACACACAAGGATAGAAATATTAGTAATAAAACAAAAAACAAGCAACAAAAAAAAAAAAAAAAGATAAAAAAGATAAAACATAACAAACAACAAATAAAAAAAAAGTTGGAATTAGAAAGATAAGATGGTTCAAACACAAGCAAACAACAAAAGTAGCAACGACAAACAAACAAGAAGCAGAAAGAAAAAAACAAACAAAAGAAAAAGAAACAAACAAACAACAAACAAACAAAACAAAAAAAAGAAAGATAAACAAAAAAACAACAAACAAACAAACAAACAAACAAACAAGGGAAGTAAGAAAAGAAAGAATGAAACAAACAAACAAGCAAACAAACAAACCAAACAAACAAACAAGGAAGTAGAAAGAAAGAAAGAATGAAACAAACAAACAAGCAAACAAACAAACAAACAAACAAACAAGGAAGAAGAAAGAAAAAAGAACAAACAAACAAACAACAAACAAACAAACCAAAAAAAAAAAGGGAATAAAAAAAAAAGAAAAAAACAAACAAACAACAAACAAACAAACAAAAAACAAACAAGAATAAGAAAGAAAGAAAGAAAAACAAACAAACAAGCAAACAAAGAACAAACAAACAAACAAAAGAAGAAAGAAAGAAAGAACAAAACAAACAAGAAACAAAAAAAAACAAACAAACAAGAAAGAAAAAGAAAGAAAGAACAAACAAACAAACAAGCAAAAAACAAACCAAACAAACAAACAAGAAGTAAAAGAAAAAGAACAAACAAACAAAAAGAAAAAAAAAAAACAAACAAACAAGGAAAAGAAAAAAGAAAAAACAAAAAAGAAAAAACAAAAAAAAACAAACAAACAAGAAAAAAGAAAAAAAACAAACAAAAAAAAAAAAAAAAAAAACAAAACAAGAAAAAAAAACAAAAAACAAACAAAAAAAAGAAAAACAAACAAACAAACAACAAGAACAAAAACAAAAAAAAAAAAAAAAAAAAGAAAACAAACAAACCACAAACAAACAAACAACAAACAAGGGAAGTAAGAAAAGAAAAAAACAAACAAACAACAAACAACAAACAAACAAACAAGGAAGTAAGAAAGAAAGAAAGAATCAAACAAACAAACAACAAACAACAAACAAACAAACAAACAAGGGAAGTAAGAAAGAAAGAAAGAATCAAACAAAAAACAAGAAACAAAAAACAAACAAACAAAAAGGAAGTAAGAAAGAAAGAAAAAAAACAAACAAAAAGCAAAACAAACAAACAAAAAAAACAAAAAGAATAAAAAAAAAAGAAAAACAAACAAACAAACAAACAAGAGGAGAAGAAAGAAAGAACAAGAAAACAAACAAGAAAAAACAAACAAACAAACAAACAAGGGAAGTAAGAAAGAAAGAAAGAATCAAACAAAAGAAAAAACAAAAAGCAAACAAACAAACCAAACAAACAAACAAGGGAAGTAAGAAAGAAAGAAAGAATCAAACAAACAAACAAGCAAACAAACAAACAAACAAACAACAAGGAAGTAAGAAAGAAAGAAAGAATAAAAACAAACAAGCAAACAAAAACAAACAACAACAAGGGAAGTAAGAAAGAAAGAAAGAATAAACAAACAAACAAGCAAACAAACAAACCAAACAAACAAACAAGGGAAGTAAGAAAGAAAGAAAGAATGAAACAAACAACAAGCAAACAAACAACAAACAAACAAACAAGGAAGTAAGAAAGAAAGAAAGAATAAACAAACAAACAGCAAACAAACACAAACAAACAAACAAGGGAAGTAAGAAAGAAAGAAAGAATAAACAAACAAACAAGCAAACAAACAAACAACAAACAAACAAGGGAAGTAAGAAGAAAGAAAGAATCAAACAAACAACAAGCAAAAAACAAACCAAACAAACAAACAAGGGAAGTAAGAAAGAAAGAAAGAATCAAACAAACAAACAAGCAAACAAACAAACCAAACAAACAAACAAGGGAAGTAAGAAAGAAAGAAAGAATGAAACAAACAAACAAGCAAACAAACAAACCAAACAAACAAACAAGGAAGTAAGAAAGAAAGAAAGAATCAAACAAACAAACAAGCAAACAAACCAAACAAACAAACAAGGGAAGTAAGAAAGAAAGAAAGAATCAAACAAACAAACAAGCAAACAAACAAACCAAACAAACAAACAAGGGAAGTAAGAAAGAAAGAAAGAATAACAAACAAACAAGCAAACAAACAAACCAAACAAACAAACAAGGAAGTAAGAAAGAAAGAAAGAATCAAACAAACAAACAAGCAAACAAACAAACAAACAAACAAACAAGGGAAGTAAGAAAGAAAGAAAGAATCAAACAAACAAACAAGCAAACAAACAACAAACAAACAAACAAGGAAGTAAGAAAGAAAGAAAGAATCAAACAAACAAACAAGCAAACAAACAAACCAAACAAACAAACAAGGGAAGTAAGAAAGAAAGAAAGAATAAACAAACAAACAAGCAAACAAACAAACCAAACAAACAAACAAGGGAAGTAAGAAAGAAGAAAGAATGAAACAAACAAACAAGCAAACAAACAAACCAAACAAACAAACAAGGGAAGTAAGAAAGAAAGAAAAACAAACAAAAAACAAGCAAACAAACGAACAAACAAACAAACAAGGGAAGTAAGAAAGAAAGAAAGAATCAAACAAACAAACAAGCAAACAAACAAACCAAACAAACAAACAAGGGAAGTAAGAAAGAAAGAAAGAATCAAACAAACAAACAAGCAAACAAACAAACCAAACAAACAAACAAGGGAAGTAAGAAAGAAAGAAAGAATGAAACAAACAAACAAGCAAACAAACAAACCAAACAAACAAACAAGGGAAGTAAGAAAGAAAGAAAGAATCAAACAAACAAACAAGCAAACAAACGAACAAACAAACAAACAAGGGAAGTAAGAAAGAAAGAAAGAATCAAACAAACAAACAAGCAAACAAACGAACAAACAAACAAAAGCAAATAAATGATCAAACAACATCATCAAATATAGCAATTTAAGAACTCTAACTCAATTTTAACAATTTCGCCATTTCCGATATGGTAAAGAGATAGAGACAGATGGAAGTCCATGATCGCGAACGTCATGCGGCAGGGCACCTGATGATGATGATGATGATGATGATGATGATGAAAATAATTTTATTGACTATTTTGTTTTGCTTAAACACTTGAATCGTTTATTGCATGATCAGTATTGAAACTGCTAGATTGGATTTTTTTCTCTCACGGTGTTGCTACAGTGTTAATAATTTTACTGATTTCGATACAGAAAGGTATACTTTATGGACCACGTTGTGTTTGGACACTTTGTTAGTGGTGAATCATTCTTGTACAGCGGTATCCTCGAGACTCATTTTGGATTCGCTGCGCTTTACACATTTACAAGACACCAAGTGAAGGGCTGATAGTGTCTCTCTCTCTCTCTCTCTCTCTCTCTCTCTCTCTCTCTCTCTCTCTCTCTCTCTCCTCTCTCTCTCTCTCTCTTTCTTTCTCTCTTCTCTCTCTGTCTGTCTCTCTCTCTCTCTTCTCTCTCTCTCCTCTTTCTCTCTCTCTCTGTCTCTCCGTCTCTGTCTCTCCGTCTCTGTTTCTCTCTCTCTCTCTCTCACGCACAGACACACACACACACACACACAGACACACACACACACACACACACACACACATACACACACACACACACACACACACACACACACACACACACACACACACACACACACAGGAGGCAGGCACACACACATCAGGATACATACATTCATACACGTACACAAATGAATACAAATCAACACTTCAGCTGATGAACAATGCCTCTGCTTATGAACATATGCATACAAGAATGATTACACAATAACACTCGATCAGTACTCAGAAAGGAGAATTCCTAGTCGTGGATGAGTAGTTATGATACCAACAGTAGAAGATTAAGGGTGAATAGATGTTTTCATTTGCGCTGCTGATCAACATGTATAATATGCCTAATGCTTGGTTAAATTGGCCAAGTAACGAATGTTGAGAGTTCCATGGACAGCAAAAAACAAACAAAAACAAACAAACAAACAAACAAACAAACGAGACAGTCGTATTGGAGGCAGACACAAGTAGATCATTCATAAGGAAGATTAGGAAAAGACAGGCAACATTTATAGGCCATTTTATGAGGAAAGGTGAATTGGAGCACCTGGTCACAACGGGGAAGCTGGAGGGAAAGAGAGCACCAGGGAGAAGATACTAGACGGACTTGCATAGTGGCTGGGGACAAGGAGGGTGGAAGAGATGCTGGAGGCAAGAAGTGATAGAGATAGATGGAAGTCCATAATCGCCAACGCCATGCGGCAAAGCACCTGATGATGATGAACGAATGTGACTATTAATGTCAAACAGAGACGATAAAGAAAGCTTCAAACAAATTTTACTCTCAACTGATGTTATTCCATGACAAAACAAAGCAAAACAAAACAAAAAAAGACCAAAACCAAACCAAACCAAAACAAACCACAAAAAAAACCCATCAAAAAAGACAAAAAAAAACAAAAAAAAACAAAAAACAAAAAACAAACGAACGTTCTTCCATAGCCCTGAGGTTGCAGGTGAGTGAGGCTGCGAAGACTTCAACCTGCTGTCCCTGGGCGACAACCATTATGAGGGCGTGATCAGTGCCATACACGCACGGAGATTGTGCTTGCTTGTGTTGTGGTGCAGGTTTATTCCTTATTTGTTGCTTTTATCTTAAGTTCAGTTTGGATGGTGTGTGTATGGTTGGATACGTGTGCGTGAATGTTTCAGATGTCCTACGTCTATGTTTGTATGAGAGAGAGAGAGAGAGAAGAGAGAGAGAGAGAGAGAGAGAGAGAGAGAGAGAGAGAGCATGGTTGGATACATGTGCGTGGATATTTCAGATGTCCTACGTCTTTGTATGTGAGGAGAGAGAGAGAGAGAGAGAGAGAGAGAGAGTGTGTGTGTGTATGTGAGAGAGAGAGAGAGAGTGCGTGTGTGTGAGAGTGTGTGTGTATTGTGTGTGTGTGTGAGTGTGTGTGAGAGAGAGAAGGAGAGAGAAAGTGAGTGTGTGAGTGAGAGAGAGAGAGAGACAGACAGATAGACAGACAGAGAGAGAGAGAGTAAAGATCTCCGAACCCTTCAGGGAATATCAGATTCTTCCAGTGGAGATAGCGTGCATGAAGAACCTGTGACCGATGGGATTTAATGTTCCGGGTCTGGTTACATTTTGTTAGCCTATGGGTATCCAGTGGTGTTAAACTGTCATTTCTATTGGCATGCTGTCATGGTCTGGAACAAAATTTGCCTTGGTGGGTTAGTCCTAGAAAATGTCCGTCCATGACAGTGATGTTAGAAGAGTAATCATGTACTCGAGCTAAAGCTGACCTCACAAGAATAGAAGTTCTTTTCTTTCGAAGTACGATGTATGTTTTATTCTTTTTTCTTCAAAGAACAATGATGGTGGTGTGTGTTGAGTGTGTGTGTGTGTGTGTGTAGGTGGTGTGTGTGTAGGTGTGTGTGTGTGAGTGTGTGTGTGTGGTGTGGTGAGTGTGTGTGTGTGTGTGTGTGTGTGTGAGTGTGTGTGTTGTGTGTGTGTGTGTGTGAGTGTTGTGTTGTTGGTGGTGTGTGTGTGAGTGTGTGTGTGTGTGTTTTGTGAGTGTGTGTGTGTGTGTGTGTGTGTGTGAGTGTTGTGTGTGTGTGTGTGTGAGTGTTGTGTGAGTGTGTGTGTGTGTGTTGTTGTAGTGTGTGTGTGGTGTGTGTGTGTGTGTGTGTGTGTGTGTGTGTGTGTGTGGTGTGGTGTGTGTGTGTGTGTGTGTGGTGTGTGTGTGTGTGTGTGTGTGTGTGTGTGTGTGTGTGTGTGTGTGTGTGTTATTCTTTTTTCTTCAAAGAACACAAAATGTGTGTGTGTGTGTGTGTGTGTGTGTGTGTTGTGTGTGTGTGTGTGTGTGTGTGTGTGTGTGTGTGTGTGTGTGTGTGTGTGTGTGTGTGTGTGTGTTTCTCTGGAGTCACATGATGAAACTTTTTCCTACAACTCCGTAAACAATGATATTGAACGGATTGTGGTTTTTTTGGGGGGGCATCTGGGATTTGGCGATTAAATTCAGCGTGTGATTTTTATGTCCTGTTAGAGAATGTTATTCCTATTGCATTCTGTCTTTTCGTCTCGTATCCGTCTACCTGTCTATCCATATAATCTGTCTGTCTGTCTCTGTCTCTGTCTCTGTCTCACTCTGTCTCTGTTTATCTGTGTCTGTCTGTCTTCGTCTCCATATGTCTGTCTCCGTGTTTGTTTCTGATTCGTTCCCCTCTGGCTTTTACTGTCAATCATGTATAAATTAGCCGTCTGTATACATTAGCCCTCTGTATAAATTAGTCCTCTGTGCCATGCAAGGGAGGCAGAACTATATACCACCGAGCGTGTCCCCAGGTTGCGGATAGGGGGATGACCTCCTCGGTGGCCAGTTGCGAATAAGTCCTTCGGGATGAATAAGCAACCGCGGACAAGCGGCAGCGGTAATACCAGTGCAACGGTGGGTTCTGGCCTGGTAAGCAAGAGGTCTATGAAATGCTGTATAGTGCCCTATGACGGTACCGTGTCAAGGCCAGTGGTGACCGGTCTTATAGGATCCTCAACACCAGAGCGACTGATCCTGTCGCTTAGGGCAAATCAGTGTAGGAGAAGGATCATTCTGATTCCAAAGCCTCGGATGGACGGGGCTCGCTAGTCTTGGTTGGCATCCCGTCTAGGACAACAGTGAGTCCGAAATAAAACACACTGCAGTTAACATGCGACTGCAGCTAAACTCCAAGGAATGTCTGCCTCAGTATGTGGAGACTGATCCGCAGACAGCGCGAGGGAGACGATCCGCAGACAGCGTGCGCAGAGGAGACTGATCCGTCGACAGCGCGGAGGAGCCTGGATCCAGCAGACAGCGCGAGAGAGACTGGATCCAGCAGACAGCGCGAGGAAAGTGATCCGGACAGACGGCGCGCGGAGGAGACTGATCCGCAGACGGTGCGAGGAAACCAACGTCTAGCAGTTAAAAATCCTTTGACTCCCGCGCCCTGTCCATCAGCATCCCGCATTGTTAACCACGGGAGCAAAGCAAAAACTTAACCCTTCGATTCCCTCACCCTGGGGATCTCCCTCACCCATATCCACCAGCTTCCTGCAGGAAGCTGTGGACAGGTTGATGGAGTCAAAAAGTTAAGTTTTTGCAATCGGTGGATAGAGTGCGGGAGTTAAAGGGTTAACAGACTGGAAGGCACAGACAGCAGAGCGTTGTGGAGCGCGAACAGGGCACAATGAGACACGGAAGACCACTGTTGGCCAGTCACTGCATCCCGATAAATCTTCTATCGTCTTGACTTTATCTTGCCATAGGATTCAGACATAAAGGGATGAGAGAGTGAGGCTGACGACCTTTGCGCAACTCTCCCTCACTTTAATCAAAGTTAAGCGCAAGTCACGACTTTAAACCAAAAAGTCCTGTGGCGATGAGCGAGTGGTGACGCAGCAGGTGCGGATACGCTGGAAGCTGTAGTCACGAACCTGCACACAGGTTGCCCAGGGCACTGAGTCACTCTCTACTGACCCGAAGCAGTAGCAGAGTTCGGTAAATCCCCTGGGCGACGCGAATGAGCAACCCTATTCAGGAACCGCTCTGCTCACGCTCAACCGAGGAAGGACCAAAACAAAAAACAAATAAAAACAGCCTGCTTCATCTCACTCTGGCCAGCAAACCGCGGCTGGTGGGATCCCATTAGCGTCGACCAATAACGAAAAATAAATTGAAAGTGCTCGACGTTGGCACGTGGAACGTACGAACACCGCTAGATAACATCAAAGCAGAAGACCAGAAGAAGAACTGCACTAGTTTGCCAGAGAGCTAGCTCGCTACAACATGATATTGCGGCACTAAGCAAAACGCGCCTACCAGACAAGGGTCAGCTAGAGGAACAGGGGTGGGGAGGAGGGTGGACATACCTTCTTCTGAGGTGGGCGATGTGGCTGGGAAAAACAAGAGGCAGCGTTGGGTTCGCCGTCAAATCACACCGCATCCAGAAACTATCAAACTCCCAGAAGACATCAACGATCACGAGGAAGAGGAAAATGTCCTTTGCGGTAAACTCTAGGATGTTGCTGGTGAACTGGGTTAAACAGAATAGGACAT
>JAPXFY010000025.1:40833314-40865814 GCA_030674185.1 Monoplex corrugatus | reverse complement strand
CCCCTCTCTCTCTGTCTTTTTTTCTCTCTCTCTCTCTCCCTCTTTTCCTCTCCCTCTCTTTCTCTCTCTCTCTCTCTCTCTCTCTCTCTTTTGTCTCTCTCTCCATTGGTCTAAGTCATGAAGTCCTTTGAGCCTCTCTCTCTCTCTTTCTCTCTCTCTCTGTCATGTGAGGTGTGGCAGTAATGGTGGTATACCACAGCTTTCTTATCAGATCGGGAGTGACGGGCGCAGTAGTCAAGTGGGTAAGAAGGTCTGAAGGTCTGGGGTTCGATCCCGCCTGGATACGTTCCACCAAGGTGGGTAAAGGGTGGAGACTTTCCCGATCTCCCAGGTAAACATGGAGTGTGCAGACCTTGTAGTGCCAGAAACCTCTTCGTGTGTATACACAAGCAAAACATAAAACATGCACGTTACATATGTCTTGTAAGACATGTCAGTGTCCGGTGGCCAATGGAAACATGTTGTGCACACCCAGCATGCACACAAACCACCGAAGACAGAGCATGCAGACTGTGCAGCAACATATAGTCTGCACAGAGCGGGCAAAAACAACGTGCATACATGGGATCCCGGAAACATCAGAAGGCGTTAAAACAAACTGAGAACATCACTTTGACCAAATTTGTGGCTCTGTGTGTGTGGGGGGGGGGGGGAGGGTGTGTGTGTGTGTATATATATATATGTGTGTATGTGTGTGTGTGTGTGTGAGGTAGAGAGAGAGAGAGTGAGAGAGAGAGAGAGAGAGAGAGAGAGAGAGAGAGAGAGAGAGAGAGAGAGAGGAAACTGTGAGAACAGTTGTATGTTTCAACAACATTTATCGCGCTGAACATCATCAGTCGGTGTTCCATCTGCTTAAAAGGCTGTACTGACTTGCTTTTGCTGGAGCGTATTCAACGAACTACCATTCTTTATTCTTCGGACATATTCCCCGTTACAAATTGTAAAAGATGAGAAAACGATTATTAAAGTAATTCTGGTGTTTATACAGTCTGTGTATATGTGTAAGGTTAGGTATATATTATTGATAGGAGATTCAGTTTCCAGAAAGTACTGAAAAGAAAGACGTTTCTTGGGAAGGGATGTGTTTAAAAGTGTTAGTGTATAATAATAAACAAGAATAAAAGACTATGTCAATCTTGAACATAAGACCAATATATTGTATCTATTTCTCTCCTCTCTCATAGTTGTGTGTTGGGTAGTTGCAGAGCATAAAAGTAGGCTTGGGCGCTCCTTTTTTGAGGAGTGTTCTGAGCTTACTGTTTTTGTACTTTGTATCTGCTTCTATGCTAGCTGATGGGTAGCGCAAACTGTGTTAGATTTGAGAAGTTGTATACAACATGGGAGATAATTCTCAAGAGTTATGTCCTTTGATTATGTTAGTGTATAATAGTTTCATCAATGAAGATTAATCAGAAGGTTCAGGTTTATATTGCTTAAACCCCAGCCGACTACTAGAGCCATATCAGGGCTAACACCACGTCAGAAATCGACAACCCGGTTGACATAAAAGACACAGTTAAAAACCATGCTCACCGTTAACCTTGCAAGTCTAAAACGCAATTAATAATTAATAATAATTACAATATTTATATAGCGCAAAATCTCGATAAAAATCAAATCTAAGCGCTGAACATACACTTACGCACGCGCGCACACACACGCACACACACACACGCACACATGGCTATAAATGGGGAAAAAGAATAAAAGCAATGGAAAATTAAAGAAGAGCAGACGTTTGTAGCAGCGATGTGGTTGTGCTTAAAGTAAAGCCGACTTCGTTTATTTTCTTTCTTTTTCAGAAGTGTAATGACAGGAGTTTTACTCTGCACAATGTCTGTGCGTCAGTCTGTCGTTGTTCTTGTCATTGCTGGTTAAGTTGTGTCCCTTAATTTTTTTTTTTACTCCTGCTTCGTCAGGCTTAAATTGGTTGGCTATGCAGAAGTGCATGTGTACTTGTTTATGGATTTTGTACGCGAGAATAATTTTTTTTAACATATGAGAGAAAGATTCGAACAAAGAGAGAGATGAATGACCTCAACACCCGCTAGGATATCGATATCAAATTCTTCCAGCGGAGAGAACAACGCGGCGTCATGTATCTATGCTGGTGAGAGTCAATGTCCACATCTTGTTACATATTGTCATAATCCACGAGTTTGATTTTATGGGTTTTTTCCCTCCTGTTTCATCTTACCTGTTGGAGAGATAGTTGATTTTCCCAGGTTTCTCCTCTGAAAGCCACTTAACCTTCTTGCTTTTCTGAAGTCTCGGGGGGGGGGGGGGGGGGGGGGAGTAACGCTGCACTGCGGCGCCGCGCGCCCTCAAAGGGGAGAGCAGCCCGAATTTCACATGGTAAATCTAGTGTGACAAAAGGAAATGAATACAAATATGAACATGAATGTTTCTATCGTTGATTCCAGTTTTACAACTTCTGTGGACGCTGGTACAGTAATTAGTAGCGTGTCTTTGAACAGCAAGAATGTATCTTAACCCTTTGACTCCCGCACCCTACCCACCAAGAACAAAAACCTCACCCTTTGATTCCCTCACCCTGTCCACCAGCTTCTGTTTGCTTCCCTCATCCTATCCACCAGCTTCTTGTGGGAAGCTGTGAAAAGAGTGAGGAAAGCAAAGGGTTGACAATGCGGGATGCTAATGGACAGAGTATAGGAGTTAAAGGGTTAACGATGGCGTATTGTGAGGTCATAGAAAGAGTTGACATACACATGAAATGAAGTATTGTCGCTGCTTCTGTCTCCCGTTTCTTGTCTCTTTTCTGTTCGTGTGCTTCATGGCTTCAGTTGTTATAATATACGTATGAAATCTTTCGATGACTGCAGTACTTATATGTACGTACGAATATCTTAAAATGTAATTTAACATACTTTGCAATACAATAACAGCACAAAACTTCTTGTGTTTGAAATTTTTGGAGTGCATTTGGTGCATTATTATTATTATTATCATCATCATCATCATCATCATCATCATCATCATCATCATCATCATATTCTTATTATCATCATCATTCTTCTTCTTCTTCTTCTTGTATTCTTCTTCTTATTATTATGTTGTTGTTGTTGTTGACGCCGCCTCCGTCGTCATTATCATCATCGTCGTCGTCGTCATCATCATCATAGTCGTAGTCGTCATCATCACCATCACCATCACCATCACCATCATCATCACAGTATCATCATCAACGTTGTTGTTACAATTACTATTTTTATTATCGCTATTGTTTTCGTTATTACTACAAATTGTAGTTATATAGCGCTATTCTCTGAAATCATTTGCATTCCGTGCGCAATACACGAAATCAAACTTTATAGTGGATAGTGGAGCTGACCACATTTCTGCGATGTTGTTGTGCATGCAGTCACCACCTTTTTTGTGGCATGCATTATGGGTGATGTCAAGTTTTCATAAGCCACCGGACACTGACATGACCTGGAGGATCTTTAACGTGCACGTTTGATATTCTGCTTGCATTTACACACGAAGAGAGGGTGGGGTGGGGGTGGGAGGGGGGCTTAGGCACTGGCAGATATGCACACATGTTGGCCTTACAGATCGGAAAGACTTCTATCTTTATCCACCAGGCGGAAGTACTAAAATAGATCGAACCCAGGACCTTTTGACTGGAGGTCGGACGTTTACCCATATGGCTACTGTGCCCATCCTTCATTTTGAATTTCCCCCCTGAAATGTACTTCCAAATGTGCATTATTACACTAGTGAAAAACAGAAATAGTAATGAAATATGTTTCGAGAGTGCAAACTTTTTTCACCGTTGACAAGTTCTCTTATAGCTAGATCATCTTTATGTTTGTCTGTTGACAAGTTCTCTTATAGCTAGACATCTTTATGTTTGTCTGTTGACAAGTTCTTTATAGCTAGGACCATCTTTATGTTTGTCTGTTGACAAGTTCTATTATAGCTAGGACCATCTTTAGTTTGTCTGTTGACAAGTTCTCTTATAGCTAGGACCATCTTTATGTTTGTCTGTTGACAAGTTCTGTTTAGCTAGGACCATCTTTATGTTTGTCTGTTGACAAGTTCTATTATAGCTAGGACATCTTTATGTTTGTCTGTTGACAAGTTCTCTTATAGCTAGACCATCTTTATGTTTGTCTGTTGACAAGTTCTGTTATAGCTAGGACCATCTTTAGTTTGTCTGTTGACAAGTTCTATTATAGCTAGGACCATCTTTATGTTTGTCTGTTGACAAGTTCTGTTATAGCTAGACCATCTTTATGTTTGTCTGTTGACAAGTTCTATTATAGCTAAAATCATCTTTATGTTTGTCTGTTGACAAGTTCTGTTATAGCTAGACCATCTTTATGTTGTCTGTTGACAAGTTCTATTATAGCTAAGATCATCTTTTGTTTGTCTGTTGACAAGTTCTGTTATAGTAGACCATCTTTATGTTTGTCTGTTGACAAGTTCTGTTTAGCTAGGACATCTTTATGTTTGTCTGTTGACAAGTTCTGTTATAGCTAGGACCATCTTTATGTTGTCTGTTGACAAGTTCTATTATAGCTAGGACCATCTTTATGTTTGTCTGTTGACAAGTTCTATTATAGCTAAGACCATCTTTATGTTTGTCTGTTGACAAGTTCTGTTATAGCTAGGACCATCTTTATGTTTGTCTGTTGACAAGTTCTGTTATAGCTAAGATCATCTTTATGTTTGTCTGTTGACAAGTTCTATTATAGCTAAGACCATCTTTATGTTTGTCTGTTGACAAGTTCTGTTATAGCTAGGACCATCTTTATGTTTGTCTGTTGACAAGTTCTATTATAGCTAGGACCATCTTTATGTTTGTCTGTTGACAAGTTCTATTATAGCTAAGATCATCTTTATTTGTCTTTGACAATTCTGTTATAGCTAAGATCATCTTTATGTTGTCTGTTACATTCTTTATAGCAAAGACCATCTTTATGTTTGTCTGTTGACAAGTTCTGTTATAGCTAGGACCATCTTTATGTTTGTCTGTTGACAAGTTCTATTATAGCTAAGACCATCTTTATGTTTGTCTGTTGACAAGTTCTGTTTATAGCTAGGACCATCTTTATGTTTGTCTGTTGACAAGTTCTTTATAGCTAGATCATCTTTATGTTTGTCTGTTGACAAGTTCTATTATAGCTAAGACATCTTTATGTTTGTCTGTTGACAAGTTCTATTATAGCTAAGATCATCTTTATGTTTGTCTGTTGACAAGTTCTATTATAGCTAAGACCATCTTTATGTTTGTCTGTTGACAAGTTCTGTTATAGCTAGGAACCATCTTTATGTTTGTCTGTTGACAAGTTCTATTATAGCTAAGACCATCTTTATGTTTGTCTGTTGACAAGTTCTATTATAGCTAGGACCATCTTTATGTTTGTCTGTTGACAAGTTCTATTATAGCTAAGACCATCTTTATGTTTGTCTGTTGACAAGTTCTTTATAGCTAGGACCATCTTTATGTTTGTCTGTTGACAAGTTCTATTATAGCTAGACCATCTTTATGTTTGTCTGTTGACAAGTTCTATTATAGCTAGGACCATCTTTATGTTTGTCTGTTGACAAGTTCTGTTATAGCTAAGATCATCTTTATGTTTGTCTGTTGACAAGTTCTGTTATAGCTAGGACCATCTTTATGTTTGTCTGTTGACAAGTTCTGTTATAGCTAAGACCATCTTTATGTTTGTCTGTTGACAAGTTCTTATTATAGCTAAGATCATCTTTATGTTTGTCTGTTGACAAGTTCTGATTATAGCTAGGACCATCTTTATGTTTGTCTGTTGACAAGTTCTATTATAGCTAAGGACCATCTTTATGTTTGTCTGTTGACAAGTTCTTTATAGCTAAGATCATCTTTATGTTTGTCTGTTGACAAGTTCTGTTATAGCTAGGACCATCTTTATGTTTGTCTGTTGACAAGTTCTGTTATAGCTAAGGATCATCTTTATGTTTGTCTGTTGACAAGTTCTATTATAGCTAAGACATCTTTATGTTTGTCTGTTGACAAGTTCTATTATAGCTAAGACCATCTTTATGTTTGTCTGTTGACAAGTTCTGTTATAGCTAGGACCATCTTTATGTTTGTCTGTTGACAAGTTCTATTATAGCTAAGATCATCTTTATGTTTGTCTGTTGACAAGTTCTGTTATAGCTAGACCATCTTTATGTTTGTCTGTTGACAAGTTCTGTTATAGCTAGGACCATCTTTATGTTTGTCTGTTGACAAGTTCTGTTATAGCTAGACCATCTTTATGTTTGTCTGTTGACAAGTTCTTATAGCTAGGACCATCTTTATGTTTGTCTGTTGACAAGTTCTTTATAGCTAGGACCATCTTTATGTTTGTCTGTTGACAAGTTCTGTTATAGCTAAAATCATCTTTATGTTTGTCTGTTGACAAGTTCTATTATAGCTAAGACCATCTTTATGTTTGTCTGTTGACAAGTTCTATTATAGCTAAGACCATCTTTATGTTTGTCTGTTGACAAGTTCTTTATAGCTAGGACCATCTTTATGTTTGTCTGTTGACAAGTTCTATTATAGCTAGGACCATCTTTATGTTTGTCTGTTGACAAGTTCTATTATAGCTAGGACCATCTTTATGTTTGTCTGTTGACAAGTTCTATTATAGCTAAGACATCTTTATGTTTGTCTGTTGACAAGTTCTATTATAGCTAAGACCATCTTTATGTTTGTCTGTTGACAAGTTCTATTATAGCTAGGACCATCTTTATGTTTGTCTGTTGACAAGTTCTATTATAGCTAGGACCATCTTTATGTTTGTCTGTTGACAAGTTCTGTTATAGCTAAGATCATCTTTATGTTTGTCTGTTGACAAGTTCTATTATAGCTAAGACCATCTTTATGTTTGTCTGTTGACAAGTTCTATTATAGCTAAGACCATCTTTATGTTTGTCTGTTGACAAGTTCTGTTATAGCTAAGATCATCTTTATGTTTGTCTGTTGACAAGTTCTATTATAGCTAGGACCATCTTTATGTTTGTCTGTTGACAAGTTCTGTTATAGCTAGACCATCTTTATGTTTGTCTGTTGACAAGTTCTATTATAGCTAAGATCATCTTTATGTTTGTCTGTTGACAAGTTCTTTATAGCTAAGATCATCTTTATGTTTGCACTGTTGACAAGTTCTGTTATAGCTAGAATCATTTATGTTTGTCTGTTGACAAGTTCTATTATAGCTAAGATCATCTTTATGTTTGTCGGGGGGGGGGGGGGGGGGGCATCTTTATTTGCTGTTGACAAGTTCTATTATACTAGGACACTTTATGTTTGTCTGTGACAAGTTCTGTTATAGTAGACATCTTTATGTTTGTCTGTTGACAAGTTCTTTATAGCTAAGACATCTTTATTTTGTCTTTGACAAGTTCTGTTATAGCTAGGACCATCTTATGTTTGCTGTTGACAAGTTCTATTATAGCTAGACCATCTTTATGTTTGTCTGTTGACAATTCTGTTTAGCTAGGACATCTTTATGTTTGTCTGTTGAAGTTCATTATACTAAACCATCTTTATGTTTGTCTTGACAAGTTCTATTATAGCTAGGACCATCTTTAGTTTGTCTGTTACAAGTTCTGTTAAGCTAAGACATCTTTATGTTTGTCTGTTGACAATTCTGTTATAGCTAGGACCATCTTTATGTTTGTCTGTTGACAAGTTCTGTTATAGCTAAGACCATCTTTATGTTTGTCTGTTGACAAGTTCTATTATAGCTAAGATCATCTTTAGTTTGTTGTTGACAATTCTTTATAGCTAGGACCATCTTTATGTTTGTCTGTTGACAAGTTCATTATAGCTAGACCATCTTTATGTTTGTCTGTTGACAAGTTCTTTATAGCTAAGATCATCTTTATGTTTGCTGTTGACAAGTTCTGTTATAGCTAGGACCATCTTTATGTTTGTCTGTTGACAAGTTCTATTATAGCTAAGATCATCTTTATGTTTGTCTGTTGACAAGTTCTATTATAGCTAAGATCATCTTTATGTTTGTCTGTTGACAAGTTCTGTTATAGCTAGGACCATCTTTATGTTTGTCTGTTGAAAGTTCTATTATAGCTAGGACCATCTTTATGTTTGTCTGTTGACAAGTTCTATTATAGCTAAGATCATCTTTATGTTTGCACTGTTGACAAGTTCTGTTATAGCTAGGACCATCTTTATGTTTGTCTGTTGACAAGTTCTGTTATAGCTAGACATCTTTATGTTTGTCTGTTGACAAGTTCTGTTATAGCTAGGACCATCTTTATGTTTGTCTGTTGACAAGTTCTATTATAGCTAAGATCATCTTTATGTTTGTCTGTTGACAAGTTCTATTATAGCTAGGACCATCTTTATGTTTGCACTGTTGACAAGTTCTGTTATAGCTAAAATCATCTTTATGTTTGTCTGTTGACAAGTTCTATTATAGCTAAAATCATCTTTATGTTTGTCTGTTGACAAGTTCTATTATAGCTAGGACCATCTTTATGTTTGTCTGTTGACAAGTTCTGTTATAGCTAGGACCATCTTTATGTTTGTCTGTTGACAAGTTCTATTATAGCTAAGATCATCTTTATGTTTGTCTGTTGACAAGTTCTGTTATAGCTAGGACCATCTTTATGTTTGCACTGTTGACAAGTTCTATTATAGCTAGGACCATCTTTATGTTTGTCTGTTGACAAGTTCTGTTATAGCTAAGATCATCTTTATGTTTGTCTGTTGACAAGTTCTGTTATAGCTAGGACCATCTTTATGTTTGCACTGTTGACAAGTTCTATTATAGCTAGGACCATCTTTATGTTTGTCTGTTGACAAGTTCTATTATAGCTAGGACCATCTTTATGTTTGTCTGTTGACAAGTTCTATTATAGCTAAGATCATCTTTATGTTTGCACTGTTGACAAGTTCTGTTATAGCTAAGATCATCTTTACGTTTGTCTGTTGACAAGTTTTGTTGTACGTAAGATCATCTTTGCACCGTTGACAAGTTTTGTTGTACGTAAGATCATCTTTGCACCGTTGACAAGTTCTGTTGTACGTAAGGTCATCTTTACACTGTTGACAAGTTCTGTTGTACGTAAGATCATCTTTGCACCGTTGACAAGTTTTGTTGTACGTAAGATCATCTTTGCACCGTTGACAAGTTCTGTTGTACGTAAGATCATCTTTGCACCGTTGACAAGTTCTGTTGTACGTAAGATCATCTTTGCACTGTTGACAAGTTCTGTTGTACGTAAGATCATCTTTGCACCGTTGACATGTTTTGTTGTACGTAAGATCATCTTTGCACCGTTGACATGTTCTGTTGTACGTAAGATCACCTTTGCACCGTTGACAAGTTTTGTTGTACGTAAGATCATCTTTGCACCGTTGACATGTTCTGTTGTACGTAAGATCATCTTTGCACCGTTGACAAGTTCTGTTGTACGTAAGATCATCTTTGCACTGTTGACAAGTTCCGTTAAACTTAAGATCGTCCTTACGTTTGCACTGCTGACAAGTTCTGTTAAATTAATGTTATTGTTACCAAGACCAAAGCAGAACCAGTATTGTCATTATGAAATTACCTCTTCTGATTTCTCCATTTCGCTGGTGCTGAGTGTGTGTGTGTGTGCGTGCGTGCGTGTGTTTGTGTGTGTGTGTGCGTGTGCGTGCGTGCGTGCGTGTGTGTGTATGTGTGCGTGTGTGTGTGTCTGTGAGAGAGAGAGGGGGGAGAGAGAGAGAGAGAGTGTGTGTGTGTGTGTGTGTGAGAGAGAGAGAGAGAGAGAGAGAGAGAGAGAGAGAGAGTAGTTCATTATCACAAATGTGGCATTGTGTGTCAAACAGACTCAGGAGAAAAATTCTATCGGGAAAGAGCAGCCTGCACCATTTATAGTGGGCTGAGGTCACCATTTCGCTTTTATTAAAAATGTGGGTTGGCTGGTCCTTTTTACAGCGACTTGCACTCAAGATATGATAATATCTCGAGTTTAATCCCAGCCCACAGCATTAAAAATTGGCCTGTTCATTGCTCATTTTAATGTTTTCATCATTCTGATGATATTAGCTTAGTGTTCCATACGTCCTTCTTTCCCCCTCCTTCCCCATTTCAAGACCTTGCTGGTGCCCGTGTTGTTGTTGTTGTTGTTGTTGTTGTTGTTTGCATGTCAAGGATTCTGTCAGACAATTGCTGGCAGATTTTGATGGAGCTTATGTGGAACTGAACATACATCAGACTCACACAGTCTGAAGTGAGCCATGACAGTACAGTATGTATGTCAGTCATTGTAGCTGTTCTACTGTGTGTAGTGCATTTCTGCCTCTGTGGACAGTTCTCGCCGTGGAAGAGTAGTTAGGGAGGCAGAACAAGTAACAAGTTAACCAACAAAAAAGTTTGTTTCCATTTGTCACTCATCATGGCAGCCGACCCCTCAGCTCGTCTTTTTCCCTTTTTTCCTCCCTCCACTGCCTCAACCACCATTCCCTGAAGAATTCCATCACCACCACCCCTCTTTCTTCGTTTTACTGTAAACGCTATTGTCTGGCACCGACCTAGTTTCAACTCCCAACGTTTCCTTCATGTGATTATGAGCGTGCTGATCTGTCTCTGCTTCTCCAAGTAATGTCGTTGATTCCTTTTCGTTGTTCCAGACGCTGTTTGTGTGTTACTAATGGCCGTCTGTTCTCACTTAGGTAAAGCACCATATTGAGAACGCGGAGGTCGTAGGTTCGATGCTCAGGTGGGCCACAGGGTTTTTGTCTTAGGTTTTCTGGATCCTCTCCCTTTTACTCTCCCTCCCTCCATCTCCCCCTCTTTCTCTCTCTCCCGTCCTCGTTCTCTCCTATCCTCGCTCTTTCTCTTTCTCTTTCTCTCCCTGCCTTTCTCTGTACCCCGTCTACTTCCCTCGTTTTTCTTTCTGCCATCTCTGTAAAACTTATGTTTCCATTGACCTTGAATGCCATGACTCTGTGTCTTGCACTGTCTCTCTGTTTGTCTATGTGCAGAAATTTTACACGTGTAAGAAATTGGTCGTAAAATTTCGGCTGTCTCCTGTTTAGATCTCCCTGTAAACAGCGTATCCCCTGTAGTAGTGACCGAACCTTCCACCTTTGGCGCAAAGAGATGGAAGTCAAGAGACAGCATGATTCACACTCACCACCATCAGGTTTCCAATATTTTCTTCAGTTTATGTTACTCTCACATTTTCTCTTATAAACGGAGACTTTTGGGGAAATCCATCACGTTATTCAGCTGTGAGTATTGACCGCATGGTCACTATGCATTTCCCTTTTCCGTAATGTGGTATTTGGACCAGAGATTCGTGCCTTGCATCTGTGGTGTTTAACTCAAATGTACGACAAATTAAGAACTACACACTTGTTTGTGTGGGCTCTTTGCATTCTCGCCTGTAGGAAATCTAAGTCAAAAGTGAGAGGTATTGAATGGGAGAGGGAGAGAGAGAGAGAGAGTGTGTGTGTGTGTGTGTATGTGTGTGTGTAGTGAACAGGAGATAAAGAGAGAAGAGGGGCGTTTTGCGCTTGGATTTGCTTAAAATGAGGCTTTTCAGTAGCTCTGTTGCCATCATTAGAGAATAAGACATCTACTTCTCTCTCTTACCTCTCTTTCCTCTACTTATACTCGGTAACTCTTGTATTGTAAGTTACTGTCGAAGAATTCAATCAGTAGGGTCCGCCGTCTATGACAAATTGATGTCAGAAAACAACTTGTCTGTAATCAGCGTGATGGTGACCAGTTTTCTACATTTGCAAACACTAATACAAGGAATTGCTAAAGAGAAGAAAGAAAGAAAACACACTGTCATGCATATTAAAAGAATAAAACAGGATGGAAAAAGAAAAGGAAGGAAGAATAAGAGATGCGATCATTAAAACGTCAGACAGACAAATGTTTATTCCAGAGTCTTGAACAATGCAAATATCAGATGAATGATGACATTATCTACTCTCACAGGAACCAGCTGTCTGTGTTTCTTGTCTCCGTATCCTTTGGGGACCAGAAGGCCATTTATGATTAACAAGTAAAACTTCTTGGGCCCTCCAGAAAAGTCCAGAGTCTTCTTTGAATAAGACCAGTCACCGTGGCAAAATGGTTAATGGATTAACGACTGAAACGTCCTGGGTTCAAATCCCATCACTGAGGTTGATCTTCCTCCGGCTGGCTCGTACCGAGTACAACATGCTATGGATTCGGTCAAAAGACACATTGAATACAATCCATATCGCGGATGCGTCTTTGAGGTTGATGCTCAAATTTCCAGACCAACGCCTCAGGTGTCTCTTATTGCCTGAGCATGTTTGACACCACAATATCATTTTTATTTTGAAAACAAGAATAAGAGTACAACTCTGTCATACAGTTTCAATCCACAATCGGAGCTCCGAGGCATCTTCATCATAATCAGCATGATAAATGTCGTGAATCACAACAACATTGTAAACATTTTGTCTTAGCATCTTTGGCTTCTCGTGTTCTGCTCTCGGAGTGAATTTGGTAGATTTTTGGCTGAGAAGATTGTATGGCAAAAAGGAATGACATGAGGACAATGACATAGAAATGTCGCGGATAATTGTGTGTTTATGTATGTTAAATAAGATTCTTTAACAGTAAGACAATCTTCCTGTGTGCATACATGCCTTGGATCGTCACAGGGGATTTGGAAAGACGAATCCAGGCCATGGAAACGAGGTATTATCGCAGATAACAAACATCACATACACTGATCATAATCATCAGTAAACAAATACACCAAACCACTGAGCAGCACACTGGACCACATGAAGATCTGCTGACATCAGTTTTAAGAAAAGCAAACCACGTTGGTATGGCCTTGTAACAAGATACAGTGACCTTGATAAATCAGTCATCCAGGGAACTGATGAGAGAGCGAGGGGGGGGGGGGGGACAAATTGAGAGAATTCCGATGGACTGACAACAGTACAGAGTGAACAGAAAAACCATTGCAGAAACCCAGGCATTGGCATACAATCGACAGAGCTGCAGAAATCTGGTGAACGAATCTTTAGTGCAGCGCCCAGTGACTTCACGGAGGGAAGGGACAAGAAGAAAAAGAAGAAGGAGAAGAGAAAAATGAAGAGAAGAAAATAAAAGAAGATGAAGAAGAAGAGTCTGACAAACGTGTATGTTGACATATTCAATGAACATAGATATCATATTGTAGGTATTATTTTACCATACATATTATACATTTCAACACAAGAAGATTCAAGAACCAGCAAAGGTTACCATAAATGCCGTAAATATGAAGACATCACAACGATTATTAGATTTTGTAGAAAATCGGTGTGATGTTTGTAACAGTAACAAAAACGTGTCCCCAAAGTGAACTAACTTCATAAAGTCTACAATTAAGAATATACATTCATGATTATTCATAAAGACTGTGATTAATAAGGCTAACTAACACCTTAGACACGCCATTCCATTCCTTACCACCGAATAAAACTAATAAAAAATTTATCTCCTAGATTGAAAGTATATGGAAATGATTAAAAATGCTTAAACTATTCAGTTTTGTCCGGAAATGATATAAATAAAAAAACTAGTCAGCGCGCTGTTTGGGAATGAAATCACGCTTTTAACATGTCACTGTCGTCATCATTCCGTAGAGGACTCTGAAGCATTCTACTAATACAATAAAGATGGAGATAGATTCTGAGATGATCATAAAAACCCCAAAGCACATTTGGTTTTCTATTGGTAGCAGACGAATATATCGTGGAGGTGTTGCATATGATAAGAATGAATATAACTAGATGGTTAACCGTGTGAACATTTTTCATGATTCTGCAGTTTTTGGTACCCTTTGCATAATTATAGTTTTGATCATCATTAAATAACATTTATGTTAAGGAAATCAACACATCCAGACATTTTTTTCTATAATACTTGAGACATAGTCTAATAATTATTATAATATTGTGAAAAAGCTGAGACAAGTGTGTTGAAACCTTTCTGCTCTCTGTGCGTAGGTGATCGTGTAATGATTTGTAACTTCACGTACAAATTCAGATTGCTTCTCAATTTGGTTAAATTAATCTGTTATAACAGCTATGATTTTAACAATTGTAAGAAGGCATTTGCATATACATACGTGTACAAGTACGCGTAGGTTTCGTGGGTAATCTTGATGAAAACTTCACGTTGTATTTGTTAAATAGAAATAAAAAGAAACTGAACGTGGTAACGTAAATCTGTTTTTGCAACAGGTAATGATGTCAGTATTCCACATCAGCTCATCATAAAAGAGTTTATCTTCATTCTCATTACTCATTATTTCTTCTCTTGCTTCGTTTACATACATTTTTATTCTAATTTCTGGAAAAGTTGACACAAATTTAAATAGACCAATGGTACATGAGTGTATTATGTAGGTCAGCATATGTCAAAGAGAAGGAGTTACCAGTTGCGCACAAAATGGACATTATATAGTATCCAGCGTGTTCAATATTAAAGGTTATATCGAAATGCAACAGAGTGAAATAAACGCATTTTTTAAAATTCATCCTTAGAACAAGACTAAAGTATGTATCTACAAGCACACTTCCTTCATTTCTGAAAAGGCACAAATCCTTTGATGTCTGAATAGTTATTATTCGTTGTCTGGATCAGACCAACTTGGAATGGAAACTTATTGAGTTCCTTGGTATTTTTTGCTTCCTTCGGCTTTAAACGTGGGCTAATTTTGTCCCAGTGCATTTATTTCTTTGTGCTCTGGCGTTGTGGCCAGCGATCCGTGTTTTGTATCTGAAGTATTTGAATAAGACATTGGAGGGTGTGGGAATCATGTGCTCTTTTCAACGAATGTCTGCATTCTTGCTGGCAAGAAATCTGGTCTGAAGAAGGTGACGACACATGGAAGAGAGCGAGAGAGAGAGAGACAGACAGACAGACAGACAGACAGGGAGAGAGAGAGAGAGAGAGGGGAAGAAATTACGGGTTGTATTTACATAAAATCCAATGTGCAGCTGTATTTCTAAGAATAGAGGAACAACTGATTACGCTTTTGCAGGAAATTTATTCGCATGCTCTCATAATTTACTCTCCCATACTCAATGAGGATCGATCTTTGATTTTTAATCTATCAGTTGATCAGCTGATTCACAATGAATCAGTGAATCAGTTCTTTTTAATCTGTCAACTGATCAGTTGATTCAATGAATCAGTAAGTCAGCTGTTCAATGAATCAGTCTGTTTTCCTCTAGACATATGCACATCATAATATTTTATTTCAGTATTCTAGCCGGATTGAAGTGCTCACGAATCTTTTGTAACATAAGGAAAAAGAACACGTCTTTAGTCCAACTCAGTCTGTCTTATTCTTTCCTTCCTCTTCCCCATGTCTGTGTGTGTTTCCTCCCCCTCTACCCTTTTTCTCTTTCTCTCTCTTTCCTGGCCAGCCACCCACACTGGTATTTTCCCAAACCCTCTTCACCTCCAATGTCTTTTTCAATGTCTCGGTCTCAAACGTGGAAACCCAAACCATCACTGAGACATTGGGAGATGGGCGCGTGCACAGCACGCACAGTGTGTATCCATCCATTCCCCTGGGGAAAGCAGTATTTCTTTTGGCTCCAAGCAGCACGTTTGCTTCTCCGTCTCTCTCTGTCTGTCTGTCTACCTGTCTCTGTCTCTCTCTCTCCCTCTCTCTCTCCCTCTCTGTGTCTCTGTCCCTCCCTCTCCCCCGCCCCTCCCTATCTCCCTCCCTGTCTTCCCTGACCCGCTGGGTAGCCCTGATCCTTTTATTTATTCTGCTTATGTCCTACCATCGTGGAAAAGTATCCTTATCCTTCTCTCCTTATGCTTCTTTCTCGTACCTAGTAATAGAGATGTGTCATTCTACTGAGAGAGAGAGACAGACAGACAGGCAGACAGACAGACAGACAGACAGACAGAATGAGAGTATTATTCTACTGTGTAGTAACAAAAAATGTGGGGGAAACCGGACAGGAGAGAGAGAGACAGGAGAGAGAGAGAGAGAGAGAGAGAGAGAAAGAGTATTAGTCTACTGTATAGTAACAAGAAAAAAGAAAGAAAGAAAAACAACAGAAAAACTGGTGAAAGCCGGACAGCAGAAAGTCCTCAGAGGAAAAACCCCCATCAAGCAAGTGTTTTGGCCTTAACTCCTGATATTCTAAGGGAGCCGGGCCGTATCCAGGTCATGACTCCTGGATGTCCATCTGCTGTCGCCCCCCCCCCCCCCCCCCCCCCCCCCCCCCCCCCCCCCCCCCCCCCCCCCCCGTAGAAAATTGTCCATCATCTGGGTTCAAAACCTGTGCATTCAAGGTTCAGTCGTCACAAAGACCAAGTCATCCTCGCGACTGCGACGGATGTCTTAACGACTTAGCTATCCGACACTGCCAACATATAGGGGAAGTTTAAGCGTTAGGAATTCCATTTTTGTTTCTCATTGACCACATCCAGCTGGGTCTTTTCAGCTGCTTCTGCCACTGCCTTCAGGTCTCTGATCCCCCCCCCCCCCCCCCCCCCCCCCCCGAAATCGAGTTATTTCATGAAGTCACAGCTGATGCACCTGTCTCCCCCCTTGCTCCAACTTCTGTGGCGAGGACTTTGGCTAGAAAGCTGGATTTCCTCAAGATGCTGGCCACACTGGTACACTTTTCAGTCTAGTAAGATATGGGCTTCCACCATTCTACTTTCATACGGTACACTAAAGTTCGATCAGAATCATTTGATTTGATCAATGGGAGTGAAGAACTGTATACAGTCCATGCCACCTTTTCTGAGTGTTTCTTCCCCGTTGTGAGAGATCTGCTGTGCACTCCAGTTGTCCCCCGCTCCGCTCCATCCAGAAGACCCCACTACCCTGTTCCGGATGTAAAGGCTTTGTCATACCACAATTTGCTGCCTTTTCTCGTCTAGAAGGTTGTCAGAGCATGTTTTTCCCGTGTATAGATATTAGCACATAGGCTAACTTACACATCTGCCGTTACTAATCTATCCATGACAAAAGGACAGAAAATAAAGGAGGAAAGAAAGATGAAATGAAACATTTTCCAGTGGAATAGATACTAATACATAGGCGAAGTTCGATATATGTCGCTGCTAATCTACTTGTATTTAAAAACAGAAAATAGGATTCGGAGAGAGACGGGGGAGGGGGAGGGAGAGAGCAAGAGCATGTGTATAAACACGCAGTTGTATACATAACCTGCTTGAACAAACACACACGCAGTTGTATACATAACCTGCTTGAACAAACACACGCAGTTGCATACATAACCCTGCTTCGAACAAACACACGCAGTTGCATACATAACCTGCATGAACAAACACACGCAGTTGCATACATAACCTGCTTGAACAAACACATGCAGTTGCATACATAACCTGCTTGAACAAACACATGCAGTTGCATACATAACCTGCTTGAACAAAACACACATGCAGTTGCATACATAACCTGCTTGAACAAACACACAAGCAGTTGCATACATAACCTGCTTGAACAAACACACAAGCAGTTGTATACATAACCTGCTTGAACAAACACACACACAGTTGTATACATAACCTGCTTGAACAAACACACACAGTTGTATACATAACCTGCTTGAACAAACACACACAGTTGTATACATAACCTGCTTGAACAAACACACACGCAGTTGTATACATAACCTGCTTGAACAAACACACACAGTTGTATACATAACCTGCTTGAACAAACACACACACAGTTGTATACATAACCTGCTTGAACAAACACACACACAGTTGTATACATAACCTGCTTGAACAAACACACAACAGTTGTATACATAACCTGCTTGAACAAAACACACACAGTTGTATACATAACCTGCTTGAACAAACACACACGCAGTTGTATACATAACCTGCTTGAACAAACACACACACAGTTGTATAGATAACCTGCATGAACAAACACACACAGTTGTATACATAACCTGCATGAACAAACACACACACAGTTGTATACATAACCTGCATGAACAAACACACAAGCAGTTGTATACATAACCTGCATGAACAAACACACACACAGTTGTATAGATAACCTGCATGAACAAACACACACACAGTTGTATACATAACCTGCATGAACAAACACACACAGTTGTATACATAACCTGCTTGAACAAACACACACAGTTGTATACATAACCTGCATGAACAAACACACACAGTTGTATACATAACCTGCATGAACAAACACACACACAGTTGTATACATAACCTGCTTGAACAAACACACACAGTTGTATACATAACCTGCTTGAACAAACACACACGCAGTTGTATACATAACCTGCTTGAACAAACACACACAGTTGTATACATAACCTGCTTGAAAACAACACACACAACACAGTTGTATACATAACCTGCTTGAACAAACACACACAGTTGTATACATAACCTGCTTGAACAAACACACACGCAGTTGTATACATAACCTGCATGAACAAACACACACACAGTTGTATAGATAACCTGCATGAACAAACACACACAGTTGTATAGATAACCTGCATGAACAAACACACAAGCAGTTGTATAGATAACCTGCATGAACAAACACACACAGTTGTATAGATAACCTGCATGAACAAACACACACAAGCAGTTGTATAGATAACCTGCATGAGCAAACACACACAGTTGTATAGATAACCTGCATGAACAAACACACAAGCAGTTGTATAGCTAACCTGCATGAACAAACACACACAGTTGTATAGATAACCTGCATGAACAAACACACAAGCAATTGTATAAATAACCTGCTTGAACAAACACACACAGTTGTATACATAACCTGCATGAACAAACACACACACAGTTGTATAGATAACCTGCTTGAACAAACACACACACAGTTGTATACATAACCTGCATGAACAAACACACAAGCAGTTGCATACATAACCTGCTTGAACAAACACACAAGCAGTTGTATAGATAATAATTAATAATAATAATTACAATATTTATATAGCACGCACGCACACGCACACACACACACACACACACACACACACACACACACACACACACACACACACACACACACACACACACACACACACACACCACACACACGCATGGCTATAAATGGGAGAGAAAGAATAAAAGCAATAAAAGCAAGAATAAAAGCAATGGAAAATTATAGAGAGCATAGCATATACAATTATATATTATAACCATGTGATTCCCCTCCGAGCGGAGACAGGCTGCAGAGGGGGGGGGGGGTTGAGTGAGGTTAGGATTTTTTGCGGAGGAGAAAAGGTGAGTTTTGAGAGCGGACTTGAAGGAGACAAAAGTAGGTTGCTGACGGACTGAGAGAGGAAGTTTGTTCCAGGAGAGTGGACCAGAAACAGAGAAGGCTCGTGGACCATAGGTATTGAGCTTAGTGCGTGGAAAGCGAAAAGTCAGAGGATCGGAGGCAGAGCGGAGGGTACGTGAGGGAAGATAGATCTCAAGTAGGCTTGACAGGTAATCGGGGGCTGCGTTATTGAGGCTTTTGTAGCACATGGTGTCTAGTTTGTACTGTATGCGCTTTGATACAGGGAGCCAGTGAAATTGTGCCAGGAGAGGAGATATGTGGTCAGCTTTTTTCTTTTTGAGTACAAGGCGTACAGCATTGTTTTGAATGCGCTGTAGGATGTGAATGGTGGAGGCAGGAAGACCAGATAGGAGTGAATTGCAATAGTCAATGCGAGACATTATGAAGGAGAGAACGAGTTTTGCAGTTGTTTCGACAGAGAGATACTTCCTGATCAGCCTTATACGATGGAGATGATAGTAGCAAGATCTGGCAGTTTGAGAAACAAAGTTGTTCATGGAGAGGGTAGAGTCAATGCAGACACCAAAGTTTTTAGCTGAATCAGAAATTGGGACTGATGTGTTACATAATGGGAGAGAAAGAGGAGGCAGCTGAGAAAGTTTCTGACGGGTGCCAATGAGGATAGCTTCTGTCTTGTCGTCATTAAGCTGAAGTTTGTTGAACGTCATCCAGTTCTTAATGTCTGAGTAACACTCAGTGGTGCGAGTCAACAGGCGCTGTATATTATCAGGTGAGTCACTGTCTTGAAGTTGGGTGTCATCAGCATAGAAGTGGTGTTTTATAGAGTGGGAGTTGATGATGGTGGACAGGGGGGAGGTGTAAAGAGTGAAAAGAACAGGGCCAAGGACAGATCCTTGTGGAACACCACAGGTCAGGTATGCAGGTTGAGAGTAAGTGCCATTGATGAGAACAGTTTGTTTTCTGTTTGATAAATACGAAGTGAAAAAGGAGAGAGCAATGTCAGAGATGCCAAAAGTATGGTGAAGTCTAGAAAGGAGAATACCATGGTCAATGGTATCGAAGGCTGCAGACAGATCAAGGAGTGTGAGGAGAGAGACTTTGCCAGTATCAGTTGCAAGGAGGAGATTGTTGAGAATGTGTAGTAGGGCAGTTTCAGTGCTATGGCACTGGCGGTAGGCTGACTGGAAAGGATTGAGGAGATTGTTGGCAGACAGGTGAGAGTTCAGCTGGTTGAGGACGACTTTTTCAAGGAGTTTATGTATGCAACTGCTTGTGTGTTTGCTCAAGATAACCTGCATGAGCAAACACACAAGCAGTTGCATACATAACCTGCGTGAACAAATACACACAGCAAATGAAACAACAAACTCTTTCCCAGTATTGCCAGTCCATAAACCCAAGTCAGGTTCGCACACAATCAGGGACTTAACTGTTGTAGTGTATTATGCAGACAACCTCCCAATCAGATGGATGTCGTATTAGCCGGAATATACAAACCCCGAACCACGAATCCCTCAAGGTATGGAAATATGAGACAGCAATCTGATAAGTCAACAGATGCACGCCTGGGAAATGTAATGATGCAGATACAATGCCTGCTCCCGCTGGAACAAAAATACAGAAAATTGGCTCGTGATTGGAGTAGACACACTAAAGTCATCGAAACGTCCAGCTTTGGCTGTTCTTTTGTCCTTGGAGTGAAAACACACACACAAAGACAAACACACACACACACACACACACACACACACACATACACACACACACACACACACACACACACACACACACACACACACACACACACACACACACACACACACACACACACAGAGGGAAAAACAACAAGAGGAATTTCCTTTCCATTTGCGATGGTAGTGCCATGAGCAAGCAACTCCCTTTTTTATGTCGAACCCCATGGACGGTCTACATACTTGAATTTCCCCTCTCTCTCTCTCTCTCTCTCTCTCTCTCTCTCTCTCTCTCTCTCTCTCTCTCTCTCTCTCTCTCTCTCTCTCTCTCTGTCTGTCTGTCTGTCTGTCTGTCTCTGTGTCTGTCTGTCTGTCTGTCTCTCTCTCTCTTCAGATATAAAAGAAAGCAGTGTATCATTAGAAAAAATAATATTAAACAAAAACCACTAGTATAAACATCGTTCTTTAGATCATTCAGCTTGGCTGGTATCCATGCTTTTCCTGCCTTAAGCGTATGAACTGAATTACAGTTCTTGAAATCATGCTTCAGGCACTGTTTTCTTATGAAATGGAAAACGGATAATACAATGATTTAATGATACTGTCACCCGCTGTATAGTGCAGTTATACATGGTTCGTGTAAATATATATATTGATACTGGTTTCAGTTTCAAGAATATTTCGGACAGACAAGATGAGATGTTCTGTGTGAAGTGTTCAACTCAAAGTCACGAGATGCTGATTGACAGACTGAAATAAAACAGTTGTTTTAAAATTAATCAAACATATGTGATAACCATATGGTTTGTGTTTGATGGCTGCCTTTCTGCTATTTTGTGTGTGATGGCATTCCTACCTGCTATTTTGTGTTTAATGGCATTCCTACCTGCTATTTTGATGGCATATCTTCCTGATATTTGGTATTTGATGGCATGCCTACCTGCTATTTTGTGTTTGATGATCTTCCTGCTATTTTGTGTTTAATGGCATGTCGTCCTATTTTGTGTTTGATGGCATACCTACCTGCTATTTTGTGTTTAAAGGCATGCCTACTGCTATTTTGTGGTTGATGGCATGCCTACTGCTATTTTGTGTTTGATGGCATACCTACCTGCTATTTTGTGTTTGATGGCATACCTACCTGCTATTTTGTGTTTGATGGCATACCTACCTGCTATTTTGTGTTTGATGGCATATCTACCTGCTATTTTGTGTTTGATGGCATACCTACCTGCTATTTTGTGTTTGATGGCATATCTACCTGCTATTTTGTGTTTGATGGCATATCTACCTGCTATTTTGTGTTTGATGGCATACCTACCTGCTATTTTGTGTTTGATGGCATACCTACCTGCTATTTTGTGTTTGATGGCATACCTACCTGCTGTTTTGTGTTTGATGGCATACCTACCTGCTATTTTGTGTTTGATGGCATGCCTACCTGCTATTTTGTGTTTGATGGCATATCTACCTGCTGTTTTGTGTTTGATGGCATACCTACCTGCTATTTTGTGTTTGATGGCATACCTACCTGCTATTTTGTGTTTGATGGTATGTCTTCCTGCTATTTTGTGTTTGATGGCATACCTACCTGCTATTTTGTGTTTGATGGCATACCTACCTGCTATTTTGTGTTTGATGGTATGTCTACCTGCTATTTTGTGTTTGATGGCATACCTACCTGCTATTTTGTGTTTGATGGCATACCTACCTGCTATTTTGTGTTTGATGGTATGTCTTCCTGCTATTTTGTGTTTGATGGCATACCTACCTGCTATTTTGTGTTTGATGGCATACCTACCTGCTATTTTGTGTTTGATGGCATATCTACCTGCTATTTTGTGTTTGATGGCATACCTACCTGCTATTTTGTGTTTGATGGCATATCTACCTGCTATTTTGTGTTTGATGGCATTCCTACCTGCTATTTTGTGTTTGATGGTATGTCTACCTGCTATTTTGTGTTTGATGGTATGTCTACCTGCTATTTTGTGTTTGATGGTATGTCTACCTGCTATTTTGTGTTTGATGGTATTCCTACCTGCTATTTTGTGTTTGATGGCATGCTTACCCTGCTATTTTGTGTTTGATGGTATGTCTACCTGCTATTTTGTGTTTGATGGTATGTCTACCTGCTATTTTGTGTTTGATGGTATTCCTACCTGCTATTTTGTGTTTGATGGCATTCCTACCTGCTATTTTGTGTTTGATGGCATATCTACCTGCTATTTTGATGGCATATCTTCCTGCTATTTTGTGTTTGATGGCATTCCTACCTGCTATTTTGTGTTTGATGGTATATCTACCTGCTATTTTGTGTTTGATGGTATATCTACCTGCTATTTTGTGTTTGATGGCATATCTACCTGCTATTTTGTGTTTGATGGCATATCTACCTGCTGTTTTGTGTTTGATGGTATATCTACCTGCTGTTTTGTGTTTGATGGCATATCTACCTGCTGTTTTGTGTTTGATGGTATGCCTACCTGCTATTTTGTGTTTGATGGTATACCTACCTGCTGTTTTGTGTTTGATGGTATTCCTACCTGCTATTTTGTGTTTGATGGCATACCTACCTGCTGTTTTGTGTTTGATGGCATATCTACCTGCTATTTTGTGTTTGATGGTATTCCTACCTGCTATTTTGTGTTTGATGGCATACCTACCTGCTGTTTTGTGTTTGATGGCATATCTACCTGCTATTTTGTGTTTGATGGCATACCTACCTGCTATTTTGTGTTTGATGGCATACCTACCTGCTATTTTGTGTTTGATGGTATACCTACCTGCTATTTTGTGTTTGATGGTATGCCTACCTGCTATTTTGTGTTTGATGGTATGCCTACCTGTTGTTTTGTGTTTGATGGTATACCTACCTGCTATTTTGTGTTTGATGGTATGCCTACCTGCTATTTTGTGGTTTGATGGCATACCTACCTGTTGTTTTGTGTTTGATGGCATTCCTACCTGCTATTTTGTGTTTGATAGCATGTCGTCGTATTTTGTGTTTGATGGCATGTCGTCCTATTTTGTGTTTGATGGCATGTCGTCGTATTTTGTGTTTGATGGCATGTCGTCGTATTTTGTGTTTGATGGCATGTCGTCGTATTTTGTGTTTGATGGCATGTCGTCCTATTTTGTGTTTGATGGCATGTCGTCCTATTTTGTGTTTGATGGCATGTCGTCCTATTTTGTGTTTGATAGCATGTCGTCGTATTTTGTGTTTGATGGCATGTCGTCCTATTTTGTGTTTGATGGCATGTCGTCCTATTTTGTGTTTGATGGCATGTCGTCCTATTTTGTGTTTGATGGCATGTCGTCCTATTTTTGTTTGATGGCATGTCGTCCTATTTTGTGTTTGATGGCATGTCGTCCTATTTTGTGTTTGATAGCATGTCGTCCTATTTTGTGTTTGATGGCATGTCGTCCTATTTTGTGTTTGATGGCATGTCGTATTTTGTGTTTGATGGCATACCTACCTGCTATTTTGTGTTTGATAATATGCCTACCTGCTATATTGTGTTTGATGGCATACCTACCTGCTATTTTGTGTTTGATGGTATGCCTACCTGCTATTTTGTGTTTGATGGCATGCCTACTGCTATTTTGTGTTTGATGGTATTCCTACCTGCTATTTTGTGTTTGATGGCATACCTACCTGCTGTTTTGTGTTTGATGGCATACCTACCTGCTGTTTTGTGTTTGATGGCATTCCTACCTGCTATTTTGTGTTTGATGGCATATCTACCTGCTGTTTTTGTGTTTGATGGTATGTCTACCTGCTATTTTGTGTTTGATGGCATTCCTACCTGCTGTTTTGTGTTTGATGGTATGTCTACCTGCTATTTTGTGTTTGATGGCATGTCTACCTGCTGTTTTGTGTTTGATGGTATGTCTACCTGCTATTTTGTGTTTGATGGCATTCCTACCTGCTGTTTTGTGTTTGATGGTATGTCTACCTGCTATTTTGTGTTTGATGGCATGTCTACCTGCTGTTTTGTGTTTGATGGCATGTCTACCTGCTGTTTTGTGTTTGATGGCATGTCTACCTGCTGTTTTGTGTTTGATGGTATGTCTACCTGCTATTTTGTGTTTGATGGCATGTCTACCTGCTATTTTGTGTTTGATGGCATGTCTACCTGCTGTTTTGTGTTTGATGGTATGTCTACCTGCTATTTTGTGTTTGATGGCATTCCTACCTGCTGTTTTGTGTTTGATGGTATGTCTACCTGCTATTTTGTGTTTGATGGCATTCCTACCTGCTGTTTTGTGTTTGATGGTATGTCTACCTGCTATTTTGTGTTTTGATGGCATGTCTACCTGCTATTTTGTGTTTGATGGTATGTCTACCTGCTATTTTGTGTTTGATGGCATGTCTACCTGCTGTTTGGTGTTTGATGGTATGTCTACCTGCTGTTTTGTGTTTGATGGCATTCCTACCTGCTGTTTTGTGTTTGATGGCATATCTACCTGCTATTTTGTGTTTGATGGCATGTCTACCTGCTATTTTGTGTTTGATGGTATGTCTACCTGCTGTTTTGTGTTTGATGGCATTCCTACCTGCTGTTTTGTGTTTGATGGCATATCTACCTGCTATTTTGTGTTTGATGGTATGCCTACCTGCTATTTTGTGTTTGATGGCATACCTACCTGCTGTTTGGTGTTTGATGGTATGCCTACCTGCTATTTTGTGTTTGATGGCATACCTACCTGCTATTTTGTGTTTGATGGTATGCCTACTGCTATTTTGTGTTTGATGGCATACCTACCTGCTATTTTGTGTTTGATGGCATACCTACCTGCTATTTTGTGTTTGATGGCATATCTTCCTGCTATTTTGTGTTTGATGGCATACCTACCTGCTATTTTGTGTTTGATGGCATATCTTCCTGCTATTTTGTGTTTGATGGCATACCTACCTGCTATTTTGTGTTTGATGGCATACCTACCTGCTATTTTGTGTTTGATGGCATACCTACCTGCTATTTTGTGTTTGATGGCATACCTACCTGCTATTTTGTGTTTGATGGCATACCTACCTGCTATTTTGTGTTTGATGGCATATCTTCCTGCTATTTTGTGTTTGATGGCATACCTACCTGCTATTTTGTGTTTGATGGCATTCCTACCTGCTATTTTGTGTTTGATGGCATACCTACCTGCTATTTTGTGTTTGATGGCATACCTACCTGCTATTTTGTGTTTGATGGTATGTCTTCCTGCTATTTTGTGTTTGATGGCATGTCTACCTGCTATTTTGTGTTTGATGGCATACCTACCTGCTATTTTGTGTTTGATGGTATATCTTCCTGCTATTTTGTTGTTTGATGGTATGTCTTCCTGCTATTTTGTGTTTGATGGTATTCCTACCTGCTATTTTGTGTTTGATGGTATGTCTTCCTGCTATTTTGTGTTTGATGGTATGTCTTCCTGCTGTTTTGTGTTTGATGGTATGTCTTCCTGCTATTTTGTGTTTGATGGTATGTCTTCCTGCTGTTTTGTGTTTGATGGTATGTCTTCCTGCTATTTTGTGTTTGATGGTATGCCTACCTGCTATTTTCCCTTCCATCACTGGTCACAGGAAGTTGTCATTTAGAGATGGGCAGGTGTGGAGGTCAGATATGTCTCTGTGTATCTCTTTCTCTCTTTTTCTCACTGACGTTCTCTGTCTCTTTCTTAACTATTTATGCAGTAAACGAGGTGTAACTCTGTGCAGTCAAAGCAGAACATATACGCTGTTACGCACCAGTCAGACCATTCATTGTATTATGTTGACAGCGATCATGTCAAACTAGTAGTTATCCCTGTAATACACACTCCGATCATGTCAAAACTAGTTATCCCTGTAATACACACTCCGATCATGTCAGAACAGTAGTTATCCCTCTAACACACACTCTCATCATGTCAAAATAGTAGTTATCCCTCTAACACATACTCTGATCATGTCAAAACAGTAGTTATCCCTCTAACACACACACTCATCGTGTCAAAATAGTAGTTATCCCTCTAACACACACTCTCATCATGTCAAAGTAGTAGCTATCCCTCTAACACACCGATCTTGTCAAAATAGTAGTTATCCCTGTAACACACACTCCGATCATGTCAAAATAATAGTTATCCCACTAAAACACACTCAATCACATACAGCACGCAGACAAACACACAGGTAGACAAACACACACACACACACACACACACACACACACACACACACACACACACGCACACACGCACGCACGCACGCACGCACGCACGCACGCACGCACACACACACAGTGAGAGAGAGAGAGAGTTTCAATTTCTCAAAATGATGTCTCTGCGCATGGAATAAATTCCATGTGCACTCTGGTGCTATGTGATGGAGAAGATCCGAAATGATCATGGCACAAGCCTTTAAGTCTGCGCATAAACCCATGAGCTAACCGGGTCCCTAGGTCCTACCTAGCCTACACACACACACACACACACACACACACGCACGCACGCACACACACACACACACACACACACACACACACACACGCACGCACGCACACACACACACACACACACACACACGTACAAAACAAAACAAAAGAAACAAATTATAAACTTGTGTGCACACCCACACGTTCTGAGGTTTAATTTATAATTCAGTACAGCGTCCAAAACCAAATAACAATGAAATCTCAAGTGAGCAGGAAATGTCCATAATTATCCAAAACAGCAAGTGACACTCATACCTTCAAGCAAACTAGAGCCCATGGTGTCCATGGCTTACTTGCCCATGATGAACTGTTCATTGCTGATGGTGCAGATTCTCTCGAGAACAATGATACCCTTCCATTCCTCAGCAAATTCTAAACCTCCTCTGGGAAACGTCATTATGGCTGGGAGCATGAAATTCACACAGCACGAACATCAAACAAGGCACTGGAAGTTCTGTCAACATTTTTTAGAACTGTTTCGCAATTTTTCTACATGGAAAATTATATATTTAATGAGCTGTGTTTTATTTATATTTCATGGGCTTAATTGATTATTGCGTTTGTTTATAGTAGGATCAATGTTGAGGGCGTTTTTTTTTTAATCTGTTTGTCAGAATGTAATTACAGTTTTAATAACTTTCAACATATGCGGTAGTGTAAACTTTATTTGAAGTTTTATTCTGATAACATTTACGCATAAAAAAAATCACTCGTTCAATTGGATATGATAAGACAATGAAAGAAGGCCTGGCGAGATATTCTGTCGGTGTCGCCAATACGTTGTTTATAAAAACAGCCTGTAAGATGTTTTTGATGTGACATTGCAGAAAAGCCTAATTGAAGTTTCAAAGTGATGCTTAGACTGTGCGATCATTCTAAATACTGAAAAGACAACAAAAACACATACCACAACAACCCGACCTGACAGAAGCGTCGACATAAACTGCTTTTGCTAGCCGTGTGGTTTGAGTCCCATGTCACACACTGTGCAGTGTGTGTGTGTGTGTGTGTGTGTGTGTGTGTGTGTGTGTGTGTGTGTGTGTGTGTGTGTGTGTGTGTGTGTGTGCGTGCGTGCGTGTGTGTGTTTTTACAACTGATAACCAGCTTAACAGGGAACAACACATCAACTGCCTAGTTCCATTGGTAAAACGCGTACTTGTTATCTCGCCTACGATGTGTTACCAGTCCCAAAGCTTGTTACTTTGTTTTGTATGCCCATGATTCGTGTGAAATTAATTATGTTTCGAACATATGGGATACCGTGCACACGTTTATATAACGAAAATTTAATTTGTGTATAAGCATGTGAGAGAGAGAGAAAGAGAGAGAGAGAGAGAGAGAGAGAGAGAGAGAGAGAGAGAGAGAGATGAATGACCTCTAAACCCTGCCGGGGGTATCAAATTCCACCAGCGGAATGGATCAAATGGTTTATGTCTCTACGCCTGGTGGAATATAATGTTGCAGGCGTCGTCACACATTGTCAACACATGGCGATCCTATCAACACAAGTGGAAGAACTTTCATCACATTTCTGACTGCCGATCATGTTGAATCGTGTAACCGTTCAAGACGTTTATGGCCACTGTATGTGTCTATGACAGTAAGCATTGTTAATCAGCACTCATTTATGCACGCGTATTATGTTATATCATATTATATTATATTATATTATATTATATTATATTATATTACATTATATTACATCATATCATATTACATCATATAGGTAGAAAGAAACTCTAGGGAGAGCTAGACAACAGAAGGTCTTCAGAGAAGTAACCCCCTTTAGACAAGTGTTTCGGCCCTGAATTCCTTACACTCTCGGGGGGCCGGGCCACATCCAGGTCATGACTCCTGGATGCCCTTCTGCTGTTGTCTTTTTTTTTTTTTTTTTTTTTTTTTTCCCACGCCGGGGATCGAACCTGGGCGATTCTGCGCTTCAGAACTGCGGTACGCGGTTTTACCAATGTGCTAACGGGGCACACATCATCTGTAGGGAATTTAATCCTTATGAAGTTCACTTTTTTGGTTCCTCCTTGCCCAGATCCAGCTTGAGCTCCTTTCTGCTGCCTCTGCCATCGCTTTAAGGGCTCTAGTCCTCTTCTTCCCAGAAATGGCGAGTTGTTTCATGAGATCATAAGCGGAGGTGCCCACAAACCCTCTTGCCCCGACCTCTATGGCGAAGATTTTGACCCGCAGACCTGCTTTCTTCAGGGTGCTGGCAAGACCGGCGTATTTTTCGGTCTTGTAGATATGTGCTTCTTCCATTCTGCTTTCGTATGGCACAGTGAGTTCTATCAGAATCACTTGTTTCGAGGAGTCAGAGTGGAGAGCGATGTCTGGTCTCATGCCTGTCTTGCTGATGACATCTGGGTAATTTCTCCACTCTGGGAGGTCTGCTGTACACTCCCAGTCGACTGCTCCATCCAGAAGACCCTTTGGCAATGTGCTGGTTGTCATAGCCCTTTCGGGCCAGACCTGTTTCCCTCCTGCTTTGTAGAACGTTGTCATAGCAATTGGTGCGTTTGGGGTCATGGTTTTTTCGCTAACCACATCTGTGATCACTTTCAGAACTTGGTTGTGCCTCCATGTATACCTTCCTTGGGCTAGCGCTACTTTGCAAGAGCTTAGGACATGTTCCACTGTTTGTTTCTTCTGACAGAGCGGACATGCTGGGTCGTCTGCTTTCCCCCATTTCACTAAGTTTGCATTCGAGGGGAGCAGGTCATATACAGATCTGAGGAGGAAGCTTATCCTTAGAGGAGCCATGTGCCACATATCGTTCCAGCTGAGACTTCTTTGGAGTGCACTGTCCCATGTTGTCCATTGCCCCTGTTGACCTTGCTGGACTGCCTTCTGCACTCTTTTCACATCTTCTTCTTCCTTCAACTCCTGTATGATCATGTCTCTTTTTTCCTTCCCTTTGGCTTTGGACCACCACTGCATTTTTGTTGCTCCCAGTCCCTGTCTGTTGGTTTGCGTGTGTCCAATTATTTCTTTGATGCTGAGGTTTCTCTTGGCATTGTTTACAGCCTCTTGGACTTTCCACTTTCTGCCAGTTCTCAGCTTTGGATGAACTGCTCTCACGATATTGTCCTCCGATTCCTCCAGCATGCTCAACAGTCTTGCTTTTCCAACTTTGTATTCCTCCACTATGGATTTCAGAGGTAGCTTCAGCATTGCTTGACGACAGTAGAATGCAACATCAGTGAGACCAGGTGGGACACCGAGCCATTTTCTTGTGTATTTGTTGATTTTGGCTTCCATTGCTTCGACTGTGCTGGTGCAAATGTCATAGATTAGCAGTGGCCACAGCAGCTTTGGTATCAGCATGAACTGTAGACACCAGACTTTGTATTTGCCTGGCAGTCCGCAGTTATCTATTTTCTTCAGGCCTTCTTCTGCTGTTTGCTTGGTTTCACATCCCCTTTGTGTGTCTTTCAGGGAGTCATCATACCATCTTCCGAGACTTTTTACTGGCTCTTCTGTGACAGTGGGGATGGCTTGGTTGGCTACCATGAATTTGACTGAATCTGCCACTTTTCCTTTTCGCAGTGAGAGACTTCGGGATTTCTTAGGTTTGAACCTCATTCTTGAAGAGGCCACCAGCTCATCCAGCTGCTTTAAGATTTGGTGTGTCTCTTCCTCATCCGTGGACAAGACTGTTGTGTCATCCATGAAAGCTTTCAGAGGAGGCATCTGGAATCCATCTCCCAGATTCACTGGACCTGAACTCTTCATTGCAGCTTTCAAGATGACTTCCATTGCCAACACGAACAGTATGGGAGAGATTGCACAGCCCATTGCAATGCCCACCTCTAGGTCTATCCAGTCCGTGGTGTATTCTTTGGTAGAGAACCGCATTGAGAACCCTTGGAAATACTTCCTCAGCATTGTTCGGATGTTTTCTGGGATGTGATACATTTCAAGAGCCAGCTGGATCATATCGTGTGGAACTGATCCATATGCATTCGCCAGATCAAGCCAAACTACGTCAATGTCTCTCTTCTCTGTTCTTGCTTTTTGGATGGCATCCCAAATCAACGTGGCATGTTCCAAGCATCCAGGCATTCCTGGTATGCCTCCCTTTTGGACTGACATATCCAGATACTTGTTTTCAGTCAGGTATTTTGTCAGTCTTGCTGCCATAACAGAGAAGAAGATTTTCCCCTCGACGTTCAGAAGTGATATTGGCCTGAACTGATTGATGCTGCTGGAGTTCTGCTCCTTCGGAATGTACACTCCTTCAGCTCTCATCCATTGGTCGCTGATCTTCTGGTTCCTCCATGCTGATCGAATCATCTTGTGGAGCCACTCGAGCACTTTTGGGCATTTCTTGTAGAGCAGGTATGGTATTCCGTTTGGTCCAGGTGCTGACTTGGCTCTGGCTTTCTTTACTACGTTCTTCACTTCATCCAGTGTTGGTGGTTTGTTATTGAATTTTCCTTCTGGCGCTGCAGGCCAAACCAGATTTTGGATTTCGAGTGGTGCCTCGCGCTGAGAATCGGAATATGTTTCCCTGAGATGCTGCTCTAGGGTTTCCTTGCCCACTGTGAGAGTCCCTGATTTGGGTTGTTCAAACAGCTTTCTTGCAAAGTCAAAGGGATCTTTGAAGAAACGATCTTGAGTCTTCTTCTTTTTGCTCTTTCTTCGCCTTGCTGATTCCACTTTGCTGAGAGCATTGTGTTTGGCCTTCAGATCTTTCCAGAGTTCCAGGAGCCCTTGCTTCTCGAATTCTGAGGCAGTTTTCATTCGCTTTTTAAGCTTCCTTTTCTCCCTCCGGATGCTCTCCATCTGTTGCTGTCTTCTGGATTTCTGGGGAGGCGTTTTTGTCTTTGGCTGCTTCACTCCATAAGTGTCCCTGCAGATAGAGTATATGATGTCTCCGTATGTGTCAAGTTTGTGTTCCAGCGTACTGTTCCCTATTAGCGCATTCAGCTTAAGGACAAGTTCCTCATCTAATTTCTCCCATTGTTCTTTTGCACCGGCAGGCGGCAAATTGAGTTTTCCACGTTTGGC
>JAPXFY010000025.1:40815814-40825814 GCA_030674185.1 Monoplex corrugatus | reverse complement strand
TTTTTTTTTCTTCTTATGCTGAATGGGCTGCGTATAAATCTCTCTCCTCTGTCTCTGTCTCTTTGTCTCTGTCTCTGTCTCTCTCCCCTCTCCCTCTCTGTCTGTCTGTCTTTCGCTCTCTCTCTCTCTCTCTCTCTCTCTCTCTCTCTCTCTCTCTGCCCCCTTTCTTTTTTCCCTCTCCTTTGCCACTACATCTACTGACCATCTCTGTCTCTTCCTAAACCTTTCCAAACATTTGGTGTCAGTTTCGATTATGTCGGCCCCCTATATGGAAACCCAAAGGAATAGAGGAATAGAGAGGGGAAGAGGAAGGGGGAGAGAGAGGGAGGGAGAGAGAGAGAGACAGGGTGGTGGTGGTGAGACTGGGCTCGTTCACAGCACGCACATTGTATATTCTTTCCGTGTGGAAAGCAATGTTTCTTCGGTTTGAAGCAACACGTTTGCCGACATAACTCAGCACTGGTCTGTGTAGAGTTACGTGGACAAATAACCTCTCACCACTCTGTATAAAATGATTATTGAACCAGTTCTTGTTTCCTATGATAATCGAGAATTCCTGTATAAATTATCTGTATGTTTTGTTTTTTCTTCTTATGCTGAATGCTGAATGGTTGCGTATAAATCTCTCTCCTCTGTCTCTGTCTCTTTTCTCTCTCTCTGTCTCTCTTTCTCCTCCCCTTCCCCTCTCCCCCTCCCCTCTGTCTTTCGGTCTCTCTCTCTCTCTCTCTTCTCTCTTCTCTCTCTCTGTCTCTCTGTCTTATCTCCTCTCTCTCTCGTCTCCTCGCCTGTCCTCTCTCTCTCTTTCTCTCTCTCTCTCTCTCTCTCCTCCCCCTCCCTTTCCCCCTCTCTTTGCCCGTACATCTGCTGACCATCTCTGTCTCTTCCTAAACCTTTCTAAACATTTGATGTCAGTTTCGATTTATGTCGGTCCCTTAAATGGAAACCCAAAGGGAATAGAGAAAAGAGAGGGAGGGAGGAATTAAGAGAGAGACAGAGAAAGGGAGCGAGGAAGGCAGAGAGAGAGGGAGGGAGCGAGGAGCAGAGAGAGAGGAGGAGGAGAGAGAGAGGGAGGGGAAGACAGAGAGGGGTGTGATGGTGGTGGAGACTGGGCTCGTTCACAGCACGCACACTGTGTATTCTTTCCTTGTGGAAAGAATGTTTCTTCGGTTTGAAGCAACACGTTTGCTGACACAACTCACAGCACTGGTATCTGTAGAGTTACGTGGACAAATAACTCTCACAACTCTGTATAAAATGATTATTGAACCAGTTCTTGTTTCCTAGTTGATGATCGAGAATTCCTGTATAAATTATCTGTATGTTTTGTTTTTTCTTCTTGTGCTGAATGAGTTGCGTATAAGTAGTATTCTACAATACAACAACAATATTTTATTTATATAGCGCAAAATCTTGATAAAATCAAATCTAAGCGCTGAAACAGACACACACGCACGCACGCACACGCACGCACGCGCGCGCACACACACACACACACACACACACACACACACACACGCACACACACACACACCCACACGCACACGGCTATAAATGGGGAGAAAGAATAAAAGCAATGGAAAATTATAAAGAACATATTATATACAATTATATATTACAATGCGATTCCCCTCCGAGTGGAGACAGGCTGCAGAGGGGATTGAGTGAGGTCAGGAATTTATGCAGAGGAGAAAAGGTGACTTGAAGGAGACAAAAGTAAGTTGCTGACGGACTGAGAGAGGAAGTTTGTTCCAGGAGAGTGGACCAGAAACAGAGAAGGCTCGTGGACCATAGGTATTGAGCTTAGTGCGTGGAAAGCGAAAAGTCAGAGGATCGAGGCAGAGCGGAGGGTACGTGAGGGAACATAGATCTCAAGTAGGCTTCACAGGTAATCGGGGGCTGCGTTATTGAGGCTTTTGTAGCACATGTAGCACATGGTGTCTAGTTTGTACTGTATGCGCTTTGATACAGGGAGCCAGTGAAGTTGTGCCAGGAGAGGAGATATGTGGTCAGCTTTTTTTCTTTTTGAGTACAAGGCGTGCAGCATTGTTTTGAATGCGCTGTAGGATGTGAATGGTGGAGGCAGGAAGACCGGACAGGAGTGAATTGCAATAGTCAATGCGAGACATTATGAAGGAGAGAACGAGTTTTGCAGTTGTTTCCACAGAGAGATACTTCCTGATCAGGCTTATACGATGGAGGTAATAGTTGCAAGATCTGGCAGTTTGAGAAACAAAGTTGTTCATGGAGAGGGTAGAGTCAATGCAGACACCAAGGTTTTTAGCTGAATCAGAAATTGGGACTGATGTGTTACATAATGGGAGAGAAAGAGGAGGCAGCTGAGAAAGTTTCTGACGGGTGCCAATGAGGATAGCTTCTGTCTTGTCGTCATTAAGCTGAAGTTTATTGTTTGTCATCCAGTTCTTAATGTCCGAGTAACACTCAGTGGTGCGAGTCAAGAGGCGCTGTATATTGTCAGGTGAGTCACTGTCTTGAAGTTGGGTGTCATCAGCATAGAAGTGGTGTTTTATAGAGTGGGAGTTGATGTGTATAGAGAGGGAGGGAGGAAGGGAGGGAGACAGAGAGTGAAGGAGAGAGAGAGGGGGGGGGAGGGGTTGTGGTAGTGGTGGAGACTGGGCTCGTTCACAGCCCGCGCATTGTGTATTGTTTCCTTGTGGAAAGAATGTTTCTTCGGTTTGAAGCAACACGTTTGCCGACACAACTCTCAGCACTGGTATCTGTAGAGTTACGTGGACAAATAACTCTCACAACTCTGTTTAAAATGATTATTGAACCAGTTCTTGTTTCCTAGTTGATGATCGAGAATTCCTGTATAGATTATCTATGTGTTTTGTTTTTTCTCCTTGTGCTGAATGCTGAATGGGTTGCGTAAGGATAGCTCTCTCTCTCCTGTTTCTCTCTCTCTCTATCTCTGTCTGTCTGTCTCTCTCTCTCTCTCTCTGCCTCCCCCCCCCCTCTCTCTCCTTTTTTCCCTCTGTTTTGCTCCTTCATCTGTGGACCATCACTGTCTCTTCCCAAATCTTTCCAAACATTTGATGTCAGTTTCGATTTATGTCGGCACCCTGTATGGAAACCCAAAGGAATAGAGGAATTGAGAGGGAGGGAGGAAGGGAGAGAGAGAGAGGGGGGGGAGGGAAAGAGAGAGACAGGGGGGTGGGGGTGGAGACTTGTATTCTTTCCTTGTGGAAAGCAATGTTTCTTCGGTTTGAAGCAACACGTTTGCTGACACAACTCACAGCACTGGTCTGTGTAGAGTTACGTGGACAAATAACTCTCACAACTCTGTATAAAATGATTATTGAACCAGTTCTTGTTTCCTAGTTGATGATCGAGAATTCCTGTACAAATTATCTGTATGTTTGGTTTTTCTTCTTGTGCTGAATGGGTTGCGTATAAATGATATTCTCACTCCTTTCACCTCTTGCTTCTTCCTTTCCACCTTGCCGTCTCTCTGTCAGGGTAAATCTCCCATAGGTGAAGACTGGATGTAGAAATGTATTCTTCCGTATATGTCATTACTAATATAAAAACAAAGCAATGTTGTCTTTGTCATTGTCTCTCTCTTTGTCAGTCTCCCTCTGTCTGTGTGTCTGTCTGTCTCTCTCTCTGTCTCTCTTCTCTTCTCCTCTGCTCTCTCCTCTCTCTCTCTCTCCTCTGTCTCTTTTCTTCACTCCTTTCTCTCTCCTCTCTCTGTCTCTCTCCCCTCTACTTTCCTCTCTATCTTCTCTTTCTCTTTTTTCCTCTCTCTTTCTCTCTTTCCTCTCTCTCCTCTCTCTCTGCCTTCTCCCCCTTTTTCCCTCTCTTTTGCCCCTTCATCTGCTGAACATCTCTGTCTCTTCCTAAATCTTCCCAAACATTTGATGTCAGTTTCAATTTATGTCGGCCCCTATATGGAAACCCAAAGGAATAGAGGAATACAGAGGAAGGAAGAGAGAGAGATGGAGGAAGAGAAAGAGGGAAGGAGAGAGGGAGGGAGAGAGAGAGACAGGGGGTGGGGGTGGAGACTTGTATTCTTCCTTGTGGAAAGCAATGTTTCTTCGGTTTGAAGCAACACGTTTGCTGACACAAGTCAGCACTGGTCTCTGTAAGTTACGTGGACAAATAACTCTCACAACTCTGTTTGAAACTATTATGGAATCAGCTCTTGTTTCCTAGTTGATGATTGAAAATTCCTTGTATAAATTATCTGAATGTTTTTTGTTTTTCTTCTTCTTCTTATTGTGCTGAATGGGTTGCGTAAATAGTATTCTCTCTTCCTCATCCTACTCCTTCTTCTTTTCCACCTTGCTCTCTCTCTCTGTCTCTCTCTCTGTCACTCTCTGTCCTCTCTCTCTCTCTCTCTGTCTCTGTCTCTCTCTCTCTCTCTCTCTCTTCTCTCTCTGTCAGTATATACCTCCCATTGGTGAAGACTGGACGTAGAAATGGTTATTATTCCGCATATGTCATTACTATCGAAAAGAAGCAATGTTCTCTCTGTCTCTTGTCTGTCTGTCTCTGTCTGTCTGTCACACACACACACACACACACACACACACACACACACACACACACCACACACACACACACACCACGCACGCACGCACGCACGCACACACAAACACAACACAACACAATACAACACAACACAACACAACACAACACAATACAACACACACACATAGGGATATTTATTAAAGTAATTTAACCAAAACACGAAAATCTTTTTCCACCATACTTTAGTAATCTAATATACACACTAAAATGTTTGCTTGGCCTTAAAGTCAAACTTACAAAGCGTACAACAGAACTTCTCTTTAATTTCGCAAAGTGTCCCTTGGGCGCTGCACTAAAAATAACTGTTTACCAGATTATTCCAGCAGTGTCCGTTGTGTGCCAAAGCCGGGGTCTCTTCAAGTGGTTATACAACAATACCTCGAGTAATAAAAACAACATTGAGCAAGTGGTAGAAAAAAAAGGAGAAGAAGTTTTGAAGGAAAATGAAAACAAAGAAAAAGATAACGAAAGAACAAAAGATTGTCAGATACTGAGAAAAACAATGCTAAAACCAACCAAAATGACTTATGAAAATATGCATTGAGCTCATTTTCACCCTAGAGACTACCAGTCTTGAAAACCGTGCAAGTCTTGAAGCAATACGACGCATAGAAGATCAACTTATTGTAGCATAACTTGCAGCGAAGCTACCATCTGATAACACCTTAGACAGAATATTCATGGCCCCAAACCCTGCGTCCCTGGAGGTATGGAAATAAGCGCCAGCAGCGCTGATAAATCAACACAGGAGACGCACACCTGGGAAATCTAATGATGCAGATAAAGTGGCGGCTTTGTTTTGCCGCAAGAACATGGGAAAATTGGCTCTTTATAATAGGAGTGGTCACAGCTGTACCTCAGCTGTTTTCTGAGCCCTTTGGGTGCTGACAGAGAGTAATGCAGTTCAAGGTTATTTTCTACCGACAAATCGGGACCAAAGTAATTGCCAGGTTTTTTTTGTCAAATCGAAACCGAATCCTAAAACACGTGAAAATAGAATGTGAGCGGCGTATTTATTCACAAAATAAGACACATGTATGTTTTCGGCAACAAACAAGTCTTTTGTAAGCATACTCAAGAGACCAAATTCCCTGCCCCCCCCCCCCCCCCCCCGAAAAAACAACCAAAAAAAAACCACTCACCCAGCCACACACACACACACACACACACACACACACACACACACACACACACACACACACACACACACCACACACACACACACACACACACCACAAAGAAAAAAAACCCAGATACACATTACGTTTCTGTGTCTGATCCATGCAATGGGACAATCTTCCTCCGTCTATTCGACAGTCACAAACTCTTGTCTTCCTTTAATTTAATCTAGGTTTGAGACATACCTTTTTGCTCAGCAGTGATTTCCCTCTCTTTATATTCACTCTTTTGTTCTACTGTCCCCCCCTCCCCCCCCCCCCCCCCCCCCCGAGTTTGCGTGTGCTGAAGTTTTGGTCGTTGTTGGTGAATGGTGAGATTGTGCGTTTTGGTTTAATTCTTGTATCAAGATTTGGCGCATATAAATGTTATCATTACTATTCCTATTATTACTATTATTACTATTGTTGTTGTTGTTATTGTTATCATCATCATCATCATTACTAGGACAAAAGCAACAACAGAATGTTCCTGGTGTATCGCTGAGCTGAACAGAATGACATGTTCAACATTCAATATGGATTCAGCATGGTCAGAAAATGTGATACGCTTTTTGTTGAACAATACATTTCCTGTTCCAGTTTCTGTAGATTCCCCCCGTGGGGATGCCGGGGGCTCTTTCAGTATGAATAGTATCCCCATCTTTTGGAAATTCTGTGCTAGAAATTTTCTCTTTTCTATCACTCTGTTTCTGCCTTGTTCTTTTACCTTGTCATTTCTTCCTATCATTTTCTGCCTTGCTGGTCTGTCCACCTGTATGTTCATAAAGCTTAGATGGTTTCTCTTGGAATTGATAATTGGTATAATATGTAATAAGCGCACTTTTTGTCTGTGACGGAAATGTAAATGTGCAGAAGCAGTTTTAAATAATTTAGATGCGTTTTACATGTTTTAGTGCCTTTAGTTATGTTTACATTTGTATTCAAGTTTGATTATTTTTTTTTTTAGAAATCCCGGGTGATAAATTGGAGGGAGTGGTCAACGCCCGGGGCATATCCTTAGACTGTATGCACGAATGCATTGTTATGTGTTTTCAAGTTTTCCCAAGTGTGTGTGTGTGTGTAGTGTGTGTGTGTGTGTGTGTGTGTGTGTGTGTGTGTGTGTGTGTGTGTGTGTGTGTGTGTGTGTGTGTGTGTGTGTGTGTGTGTGTGTGTGTGTGTGTGGGTGTGTGTGTGTGTGTGTGTGTGTGTGTTATTCAGTGTATGTTTTTAGACGACTATAATTCAGGTACGGCTCTGTGCAGTCGGCTGGGTATTAAAACCTGTTCACTGCTTCCGACCGAATATTCGGTCGGAAGAAAATACGCCTCCAGTGCCACGACTGAATATTCGGTCGGCGATTTTTCCTATTTTTAGCCGAACAACCCCAACGCTTTCAATGACGTATGAGATATCAACGGAAACTTTATTATTCCTTCTATAAATAGATGCTGATTATGTATGTGTGACGTTTTACAGTCTTTTCTCCCGTGTGGTTGAAAATATGACCCCTACTATCCAGCGACTGCAAACAATGGCGGACGAACTCGCTTCAACATCGAGCGTCGATCGGACCCGATAAACAACTTACGCAGCAAAAGAAGTTGCAGAAATCATTACTTGTGAGCTGACTCTGATTTGCAGTCTGTCGATAGATGAATGACGATAATTTGGCGCATGCTGGTGATATTTCGGTGTTGATGTCCAAGTCGACTTGACCTAGATAAGAGTCAGAGTGACATTACTAGCACTGGCGATGGTAAAAACGAAAGTACTGCTGCTCCTGGTTGTTGTAAAGTATACTGAACAAGAAAACAATATAGTGTTGTGGGGGTTTTCTGGGCTGGATGAAGAGATATGATTTTTTTTATGTCAAGATGTTTAAAACTCCGTGGCACAGGCGATTCACCTTTTTATTTACACTTTGGCAGCAAAAGGGTTTTAAACAACAATAACTTCCCAATGTTAAGTTTCTATAGAAGTGTGCCATTTACTCCCGCTAAAGAGAACCTCAGGGAAGTTGTGTTGTTGTTTTGGTCTTAGGTGTTGTGTATTGTGTCAATGATGTCTTTTGTGTACGATTGATAAAGGCCTGTTTGCCCATATTTGTGCCTCTGTGGTGTGTGTGTGTGTGTGTGGTGTGTGTGTGGTGCGCGCGCGCGTGCGTGCTGCGTGCGTGCGTGTGTGTGTTGAGATAGCGAGACTGAGGGGAAGGCAGAAAACCAACCAATCAATCCAACCAACCAACCAACCAACCAACCACCAGTCAACCAACAGCCAGTCCAACCAACCAACCAACCAACCAACCAACCAACCAACCACCAAACAGATTACGACTGACTTACAACGTTGGTGGATAAACAGAAAAACCTTTTGCAAAACCCCAGGCTTTGGCATATAAACGAAAGAGCTGGAAGAATCCGTGAACAAGTCTTTAGTGCGGCGCCCAGACAACACTTTACAGAGTTAAAGGGGAAGAACAAGACGCAAACTCCGTTGATACAACTAGAACCCTAAAACAAACTAAAGCACAGCATGTCCGTGTGTTTTCCTGACCGCAATAAAAGCGCTTATTGCTGAAAGTGGAGTGTCCCTTGGGGACAATTATACCTTTTCACGCTTCAGCATACTCCAAACGTCCTCGGAAAAATATGGTTTGAGCTAGGGGGATGTAAATCAACACAGCATGAAAATCATCAAACAGGATGATTGAGATATTGACCAACAATTTGAACCATTTCTGAAGTTTCCGACAGGGGAGTGGGGAAATGTTCGCTTCATTTTTATGGGTTACGTTGTGTTGCTTGAACATTCGATTAGTTTATTTTGTGATATCAAGGTTTTGTCATTGTGTGTGTGTGTGTGTGTGTGTGTGTGTGTGTGTGTGTGTGTGTGTGTGTGGTGTGTGTGTGTGTGTGTGTGTGTGTCGTGTCGTGGTGGTGGTGGTGGTGTGTGTGTGGGGTGCGTGTGTGTGTGTGTGGTGTGTGTGTGTGTGTGTGTGTGTGTGTGTGTGTGGTGTGTGTGTGTGTGTGTGTGTGTGTGTGTGTGTTTAGAGAGAGAGAGAGGATGAGATTCAGATGATTTATTCAATAAAGGCATGGCCCCTCATGAAGGGGTGAAATAAACATACATATGTATACACTGTTTTATCATAAATATTATACAGAGCAAAGGAAACTGAAACAGAGACACACAGACACACAGACAAACACACAGGCAGTTACACAAACGTACAAACCCACTCGTATATTCAACTGTTACTGTTATTTTTGTTTATAGCCCAGCCGACTGCGTAGAGCCATATCAGGGCCATACACACAATACTTCAGCAGGAAGACAAAAAAGAAAAGGGAAAAGAAAATTAAGTACATATATCTATGCATTTGCGTACATAATCTAAGGAGATGCCCCTGGCCCTGACCATTCCGTCCAATCTATCACACAGGGGATTAAAACAACATACACGATTACAACTTGAAACATAACTAAGGACACGAAAACAAATATGAATACAGGCCTACATTACCTAAAATTGCATTCACATATCTCACTTCCCTAGAGCCACAAATGCACTTAATACATGTACCCAATTATCAATCCTAAGAGAAAGTACGTATGACTTTATCAGACACGTACAGGTGAATGGACCAAAAATGCAGAAAATGATAGGAACAAATGACAGAAATCAAAGGAGGAAGGAAGAAACAAAGAGAGTGACAGAAAAGAGGAAATTCCTAGCACAGAATTTCCAGAAGATGGGGATACTGTTTATACTAAAAGAGCCCCTGGCATCTCCACGGGGAAATATATTCGACTGGCGTGGAGATCGCAGCCCAAGAATGGAAAACAATCAGACGTACACATACAGCCTAAAGGTTCTTCTCAGTGTGCAGAACTGGCATTCCTGGGATACTTTACAGGATGCTAGTATCTCTCTCTCTCTCTCTCTCTCTCTCTCTCTCCCTCTCTCTCCTCTCTCTCTCTCTGTCTCCCTCACCTGTATGATCACTGAAGGATACAAAGAAACGACAGATAGATATGTGCACTAATTGAATGATTTGTTTGTCTGATAGCCAATTATTGTAAAGTTGCCAGTTGGACGAATGATATAGACTTGGTTAATGACAAATATTTTTGGCTGGCCAGTTAAGGAATATGGACTAGAATATAAATACAATGACTACTGAAACTGCAAAGATGAATGTATCCCAGCTTATCTGACGGTAAACGATAGAAGGGGACAATGTGATAGAGTTACTGCAGTTTGATTGTAGAACTTGTATGAAAGCATCAGA
>JAPXFY010000025.1:40713314-40808314 GCA_030674185.1 Monoplex corrugatus | reverse complement strand
TCTCTCTCTCTCTCTCTCTCTCTCTCTCTCTCTCTCTCTCTCCCCCTCTCTCTCCATCTATCGATTGATCGATCGATCTATATATCTATTTCGGTTCATTTAACTAAAAGAACACATATCCTAAATTCGCAGATCGGTCTAAATCAGTGAACACATCCCACTCTTTTCTAAAATTGCCACCGAAAAAAAAACCCTCATGCGAATGAGCTAAGAGAAAAAATCTTAAAAATCGGTGATAAAAACGGAGATACAGTTTTTAATGAGTTGATGCGAATATTGATATCATTAGCTGTTGCTAAATGAATAATAATATTTTCTTTGAATTTTCTTTTTCTTTCGGTCTCTCAGTCCGTATTGTTTTGTAATTATCATGAATTATTGATTTGTTACTACTATCATAATTATCATTATTTTCATTATTGCCATCATCATCAGCATGAGTAGTAGTAGTAGTGGTGGTGGTGATGGTGGTGGTGGTAGTGTTATTAGTATTATTACCATTGTTATTATCATTAAGCATCGTTGTCGTTGCTGTTATGATTATCAACATTTATTATCAGCATTATTTACATATCCACCCTTCTTTTAATTTGTCATTAAAAATGAAAGAATGTTATCATAATAAGTCATGGAACAAGTGTGTACATGTGAGTATGTCTACAGGAATTTTCAGCTTTTTCTCAATGGATTTTTTTATCATCTGTAGATAAATATGTGATTTAGAACGTAGTCACATTATATGTAAGATTAAATAATCTTATATCAGGTCTTAAGATATTATTCTGCTGTCAACAGGAAACGAATAAATAATGAAACATTTGGCGATATTAGTAATTTTTGTTTGTTTGTTACTGTTTGAATCTCTCAAAAGGATATACGTGTTTGTTTAATTTTTGTTGTACCACTTGTGTATGTGTTTGTTGCAAAATTGTTTGGCTTACATTGATAAATAAATGTTCTGTGCTTACAACATGTTTGTGATAACTCAGGTTTTTTGGTTTTTTTAAATCAAAACAAATTTTTGTTGTTGCAATCTACACACCTTTAGCTCTGAGAAAATGTCATCAGTTTAGTGGCAATTTTACGTACTATAGGCCAGTTTATATGTATGTATTTGTATACTTTATTATGTTCATACATTTGTATTCAGGTGTGTCTGTGCATATATGTATGTGTGTGCGTGTGTGTGTGTGTGTGTGTGCGCGCCCGCGCGCGTGTTAAATTCCCCCCCCCCCCCCCCCCCCCGGTGTTATAGGGTGGAATGGCCAACGTCAGGGGCACATCTTTATGTGTTTTTTTGGTTTGTTTGTTTGATCTGTTTCGTGAACACAGCGATATGTGTACTTAGTTTGCTTATCCAAGTATTTCTTTTTTCCTGTGTCATCGATAGGTGTAGATGCATGTGTTTTGTTTGAAATGGTTACAGCCTGTGTATGGCTGTGAGCAGTCGGCTGAGATTTAAGCACGTAATAGCGATCATCATCGCAAACAGTCCATACTGATAGCAAGGAATTGACCATTTCCATAGTGTTAGCTGGCCTCAGTTACACTCTTTATTTACATTGATGATGGCAGTCTGGGTCGGGGATAAGTCTGTTCATGTAACAAACATCACTCTGGCTTACTTAAGAATCTGATTAATGATAATGGTGATGATGATGATGATGTTGATAATAATAACAATAATAATAATGTCATTTGCACAGTGCATACAATCCATATGAGAAACACAGACACATATACACACACACACACGCGCGCGCGCGCGCCGCACGCACGCACGCACACACACACATACAGACACACACACAGGACACTGACCCAATCTGTTAGGGTGTGACCCATGACCGACACGTCCACACGGTCTGCAAACATTTTAGCATTATTGTGGAAACATGACAGTCACCATAGGATGATGACGGCGATGATATGGAATTTTACTTATGGGTTGACACTGCTGTACTGTATGCTTCTGTTATATTATACCTTTAAATCACTCGACCGACAGATACAGGTGCCTAAAGCAGATGACACTGGACTCTGTAGTATTAGTCTACCTACCAGAACCACATATTTAACTCTGTATGGAAACAGGTATTAGTCTACCTACCAGAACCACATATTTAACTCTGTATGGAAACAGGTATTAGTCTACCTACCAGAACCACATATTTAACTCTGTATGGAGACAGGCTGAGGTGAAAATAAAAACCCTCTGATGGGATTTGAACCCACAACCATTTTAAAACAATGAGTGGTCTTATTTGAATAAACTTGTTTCATGACGTTTGGGGTCGTTCTGAACTTCCAGGAGATTTACTCAACAGTCATAGATGATGTTGGATTCCCTATCCAAAACAAGGAGAATAAACACAGACAGGCAGTTCCTTTGAGAATAGATGAATCCATTTTCTTCTGACATTCGTATTTTTGAAGACTTTGGAATACACATCTGTCTACGTGATATTTTTCTTTTTTTCTTCCATCCTTCTGTCTTCCCCTTCGTTTCTTAATCTACAGATTTGTTCCTATTTCTTTTGACGCTCATTCATATGAGTGCTTGTATACAGTTCTGGTTATTCAGCGTATCTTATTATTTGTCAAATGATTCTTCCGCCTGGTCTCTTAATGTGCTTTCTTTTTATCTTTCTTTTCTTCAGCATTATTTTATTTCTATTTCAGTTTGCTTAGTTTCAGTTGTTACTTTTATACACGTATGTGTGTGCGTGCGTGCGTGTGCGTTCGTTTCTGTGCGCTCGCTTGCTTGTGTACACGCACTCATGTGTTTATGCGTACATGTGTGGGGATATGTGCGTCAGAGACAGAGAGAAAACAGACAGATAGGGAGGATGGTCTGGTTCAATAAGCCTGAAGTTCTGATCAACTCTCAGAACTTGTTCAAAGAGCAGAGCCTCTGAAAACCACCTTCCTCTTTTCCACCAGCCTCGTTTCCCTACACACAGACAGCACGTGACTGGATTAGCATAGGTCCCACACCATCGCCAAATGCGGCTGAGTGGTCACCATTAGACTGATTACTGCTGGCCTAGGGGCCAGACAAATTGATTTTCTGACACGGGTTGAACTCTAATGGCTGGATTTTCTGGTTGTAATTTGACAGTATTGATGTAGGAGTGCTTTTGATTTGCTTATTTATGTGCTTTGTGACTTCTTTAAGTCTTTGTGACTTCTGGGCTCTGTACTGGTCAACTATTATGCACACAGAGCTAGACAGACTGGGATTGTGCTTAAGTCCTGTGCAATGGATTGCTTCGCGTTTATTTCGTTTTCTCCATGTATTTTGTTTGATAAATGCAGGATGACACACCAGTTACCAGAGTGATACGTGGTTATTTTTATTTTAATTTCTGACAGACTTGGAGTAGCAATAGTTAGCTTTATTTTTTTTTAAAAAGACTGACATATTTGGAGCAGTAATTGTTAGCTTTATTTTCTTAAAAAAAAACTGACAGACTTGGAGTAGCAATAATTATCTTTATTTTCTTAAAAAAGACTGACAGATTTGGAGTAGTAATTGTTAGCTTTATTTTCTTAAATGACAGACTTGGAGTAGTAATTGTTAGCTTTATTTTTTAAGATGACAGACTTGAGTAGTAATTGTTACCTTTGTTTTATTTTGAAGACTGACAGACTTGGAGTAGTAATTGTTACCTTTATTTTATTTTGAAGACTGACAGACTTGGAGTAGTAATTGTTACCTTTATTTTATTTTGAAGACTGACAGACTTGAGTAGCAATTGTTTAGCTTTATTTTATTTTAAAGACTGACATGATTGACGGACTCTTGTGAAATTGGCAGTAAAATACAGACGGCTTAAAAAATGCAGTTTCTGAGACAGTGCATCACATATCTGTTAAAAGTTCGCAATAGACTGGCTGTCAGTTTACAACATAAATTAACAAAGCATGAACGTGTATATTGCAATTCTATCTCACTTGCAAACAGCAGAAATACTTTGGATCATCGGCGTCCATCTTTCTGCCGGTAGAACAAAACAGCATATAATATTAAAGACGCTGATAGGAGTTTTTACATCAAATCTGACATCGAAAATACCTTTTTAGAAAAGGGAGGGGGGAGGGTGTGGTGGCATATTCCCCAAATGCCTCCAAAACTTGAGCTGTTTGTTAATTCTCCACAATATCCCCAAAGACTGGCCTTTACATTATGCAGATGCAAATCGTATGACTCGGCCTTACAATCCGTTTTCCGTCTTCTTCCCAATCTAAAACTTGATTTCCTGCTGACAAAACTGTGTGTGTATCCTGAAAAGGGAGCGTGCCCTGTAATATGACCTGTAGTTAATCCAAACACTCGATCCCCAAAACATGAATTTCTAACGAAAATTTCAGAGCCTGGGAGAGAGGAAACGTATTGATTAGTAACTGTGGAAGGTTAGTGGGTTCAGTTCCGTCCGAGGTAGATACACCATAGTAGGATAAAATCTTGTCTGAGAACCAGTCTGAATCAAAGAGACTTCCAGTGTTTAATCACATATGGACCAGAAAAGCACAAAAATGAAATCAGAACGCGTTTTCGATATGATTAAACAAGACAGGCGGATATTTTGGTCATCTGGCCTTTGTCAGGCATGTACAAAAAGAAACAAAGAATAAATGAACAACACTGAGCTCGCGCGCGCGCACACACACACACACACTCGCGCGCGCACACACGAATGTACACCCACACACATACACACAGACACCCACGCACACACACATACAAGCAGACACAGACACACACAGGCATGCACGCACGCAAACGCGCGCCCGTGCACGCAGACACACACACACACACACACACACACACACACAACACACACACACACACACACACACACACACACACACACACACACACACACACACACACAGTCACACACACACAGTCACACACAAAGTAAAAGTATAAATATCTGCCATTTTCTCTTGCTCAACGCCATGTTTGGAAATTTGACTACTGTTATGTGTGTGTGTGTGTGTGTGTGTGTGTGTGTGTGTGTGTGTGTGTGTGTGTGTGTGTGTGTGTGTGGTGTGCGTGCGCGCGCGCGCGCCTGTGTGTGTGTGTGTGTACGTGCGTGAGTGTAAACGTGCCTGTGTAGTTGTTAGGGGACAATTCGACATATACGGTAGTAAAGAAGGAGACATGTGCGCAATTTGGGGACTTCCACAAAATACACAAAAATAAAATTGGCTCAAAATCACAAAATAATTATGCTCAAAAAATGATGTTCTACTGCGTATGAAATGTAAATGACATAATTTATTAAATGTCCCTTTATTACTACATATTTTGCTTTCAGTAATTTGGGGACGTCCCTTTTGGTTTTTTTTGTTTTTGTTTTTTTTGTTTTTTTTTTTTTTTACTACATCCCACCCTCTTCTCACATACATTGAGTCTCACAGTTTTTCAGTCTCAATTAGTATTAAAAGCGTATTTCTACGGCTTTTTTTCTTTCTGAGATTGATTTGACGTTTTCTTTATGGTTTTCTGTGAATTGTTATTGCTGTGTATGTCCTGATGGTGTTACTGTTGTTATTTTATCCTCTTCCCTTTAACGGAAATGACATATTTTGTTCTCCAGCACTGCCATTAATAGATTTATTGTCTGAGTAATGCACACTGGCATTGATTAATTCTATGGTGTTTTGTTTTATAGTATTATAGTATACTTTTCTTTCTTATTATTAAAAAAAAATGTCTGTGTAGCTTAATTTCAATTTATTTATTTGTTTATTTATTATTTATTTATTTGTTTATATATTTATTTGTTTGTTTATTTATATATTTATTTCTCTATTATTGTTTATTTATTTGTTTATTCATTAATTAATTTATGTATTATTTTTTACTGTTTATTTATTTGTTTGTTTGTTTATTGATTCAACGCAGAAACAAAGAGTGACAGAAAATAAATTGCTAGCAAAGCATTTACAGAAGATGGGGACACTATCTTGAAGGAAGGAACCCCCCGACATCATTACGGAAGGGCATGCTACTGTACGGTCACTTACCAGAGAAGATCCTGCATGGTTGGAAGGCAGGCCACGTCTGACAGGTGGCCCAGGTGGTAGGTAGAAGAGTCTATTTGGGAAGCTCACGTGAAGCCCTGCAGAGTTCAACTGCAGTTCAACTGCAGTTAAACGACAGTAAAACAGAAGCTATTATCATTTCTTCTGGCAGACAATCTGTAAACAGCACTTTACCTTCTTCTCTTCGCATTGGACAATCTGATGTCAATTTCATTTCCTCAGTGAAAAATCTAGGTGTCACTCTTGATTGCAATCTTTCCATGAAGCAGCATGTAAATAATATTTGCAAAGCCGCATATCTCCAACTCCGGAAAATCAGTTCCATTCGGCATCTTCTCACTACTCAGGCAGCACAAACCCTGGTTTGTTCTTTGGTACTGTCAAGACTTGATTACTGTAATTCCCTCCTTGTTGGCTGTCCACACTACTTGATCCAAAAACTACAGAAAGTCCAAAATGCGGCAGCTAGACTGGTCTGTAGGGCTAAAAGGAGAGATCATATTACACCACTTCTGCAGTCTCTTCACTGGTTACCAGTATCTGCACGGATACAATACAAAATAGCTACTCTGACTTTCTCGTCTCTTACAGGCACAGCTCCCCCTTATGTTTCAGAAATGATTTCAACATACCTGCCATCACGACAGCTCCGATCAAGTTCTGACACCCGTTTGCTAATTGTACCTCGTGTAAAAACTCAGTCGTTTGGTGAACGCTCTTTCTCTTTCTCAGCTCCTCTCTTTTGGAACAGTCTCCCATATGACCTTCGCCATGCTCCTTCTCTCACATCTTTCAAAGCCGGTCTCAAGACCTACCTGTTCAAAAATGCTTTTGAGACAACACTCCATATTCACTCTTGATTCTATCATTCCTCCTTATCCCATTGTTGAAGAGGGTGCATGCTGTGTGTGTGTGTGTGTGTGGGGGGGGGGGGGGGGGGTTTTGTTGTCATGCATAGTTCTGTTTTCCTTTCCATATTTGTGTGTAGTGATGTGGTATGAGATGTGTTATTATGTTATCATGTGGTATTATGCGGTATGATGTGTTTTGCAGTATGAAGTGTGACATATCTGTCCATATGTCTTATGTTATATGTGTACACTATTTGTGGCTGTTCTGTGCGTCTATTATGTGAAGCGCCTTGTGCTCCCTCCTTGTGAGGGAGGAAGGCGCTCAACAAATGTCCAATATTATTATTATTATTATTAATCATGCAGGGACTTTCTTCCCCGCCTTCCTCCGTCCCCCATCCCATCCTCTAGACATTAAATGTTGATCTGAGTTCTAGGATGAGATGATAAATCCCGACAGCAAAGAGTTGTTCTTGACAAACTTCCACTAAAAAATTAAGAATAGATAATAAATAAATAGATAAATAAATAAATAAATATATAAATAAATAACTCATCCACCTTCACATACATGAAAAGGAACAACTTGTGGCCCTGTCCAACGGCGATGTGCTTTCAACGGGGCAAAACCTACATTTCACATGGGGAAACAACCACGTTAAGACCAGCACACATACACACGCGCGCGCGCGCGCGCACACACACGCACGCACACACACACACACACACACACACACAACACACACACACACACACACAAAATTCCATATGTGCTGCACCCAGTCTGCCACCTCTGTAATGGCAGACGCCTTGAGCTTGCACAAGGTCTTGAAATGGAAGGGATAAGGCAAGAGAAGAGGGGGCAGGGGTAACACGGCCTCTGAAACATTTTTTCTCTTTTTTTTTTGTGGATATCATACCCCACCCACCACCCCTCACCTTACTTGATGAAATGCTATCAAGTGGCGTCAAGAGCTTGGGAGGTGATCGTCCAGAGAGTGGCGAGGTGTTGGTGCTCTGAGTCCCATTCACACCATCAGGATTTTTTTGTAACTTGTTAACTTCTTAACTTCTGAACAGAACGTGTAGGTGTAGAGCACCTGTTGTTTTGATCTTGTAGAATGGGAGGGAATTTCAGCCTTTTCTTTCACTTTAACTTAAATGGTGCATGCATTATACTATTTCTTGTATTCATTCACCCTCTTGCTCTTTTTGTTGTTGTTGTTGTTGTTCTCTCTCTCTCTCTCTTTCTCTCTCTCTCTCTCTCTCTCTCTCTCTCTCACATACTCTCTCTTTCTCTCGCTCTCTCACTCTGTCTGTCTGTCTGTTTGTCTGTCTGTCTGTCTGTCTATATCGTCTTTGGCGCTGTATTAACAGTGGACTCTTCCCCTTGCATCCTTTTATCTTTTTTTTTCTTCTTCTCTGATAGGCTGCTCTGAGCAGTGTTAGGTCCTTTCTCCGTCCTCTTTCCAAGTACCGCTGACATTTCTGGTTCATACTGAGGAAACGTTGAGCTGACACCACCAGAATGATCGAGCATTAATCCTTTGATTCCCTCACCCTGTCCAGCAGCATCTTGTACGACACTGATCTGTTTTGGATGCCAGAAACCCCGGACTCCATTTCGGGATGAAGTTATCTACCCCTCCATCCCACCACCCCCCACCTTTACAGTATATCTTGATTGGTGGTCTGGGCGCTAGTCTTTCAGATAAGATGACAAACCGATGTCCTTGTGTGCAGACTGCTAGCACATATTGAAGAACTTAGAGGGATAAAAGAATTCTTTGGGCAAAATCCTGTAAAAATATGTTCATAGAAAAGAAAATACGCATACAAAAAGCAGAAAAGCAAAACAAAAACAAAACAAAACAAAAACACTGGGTTGCGCTGCACCATGGTGACATTTTTCCCCCTGGAATGAGTGACCCATTGTCATACGGGAAAAATGGTGTAACTATGATACACTGTGTATGTGACCAACTCTACCAACAACAACAATGATAAAAACTAGTCCAACTCGGTTCAGTTTGTCAGGCCTACCAATATACAGAACAATGAATCTTTTTATATCCCAGGCACAACAAACTCATGACCAGAATATATCAACTACAATTAGTAAGTTGCACGTTCTAACGAAAGTTGCTGTATCCGCAGGAAGCGACAGCGACTGTGATCTTTCTACACCGTGTCATAGTGAACAAGAAGCCCTGCATATCCAAGATCTGTGTCAACATCCAAAGACGCTACACGGTGTCGTTTACACGTTCACCTACCGTCTGATCCATCTACCCGACTTTCAGAGTGTCCTGGTAAGTAATCAGATCAACCGCCCCCCCCCCCCCCATGGGGATGCCAGGGGCTCTTCCAGATAAATAGTATCCCCTTCTTCTGGAAATTATCGTCTAGAAATTTCCTCTTTTCTCACTCTCCTTGTTTCTGCCATGTTTCTTGGATTTCTGTCATTTCTTCCTATCATTTTCTGCCTTGCTGGTCCATTTACCTGTATATGTTCGATAAATTCTTACGTACTTTTCCTTAGAATTGGTAATTGGGTACACGTATTAAATGTGTTTTTGGCTCCAGGGAGGTGGGATATGCAGAAGCAATTTTAGGTAATTTATGCCCGATTATTTATATGTTTTGGTGTCCTTAGGTATGCTTAACTTTGTATTCAGGTGTGTTTTTTAAATCCCCTGTGCGATAAAATGGACGGACTGATCAACGCTGGGATTTTATGTGCACAGATGTATTGATATTGTATTTTTTTTTTCCTGTTGAAGTTTTGTATGTTTGGAACTGGTTATAGCCCTGATACGGCTCTACGCAGTCGGCTGGGCTTTAAAGAACAATAACAACAGTAACAATCAGATCAAACTTTAAAACTTGGGAAAGGGAGAGGTGGATGACCAAGGAGATTGGAGTTTGTTCAAGTGGGATTCATTGCATTCGGACAGTTCCATACACGCTCCAACCAAATCTGCCAGAAATCATCTAAAAGACCCCCCGAACTACGCAAAAACCTATGCGCTGATAAGCTCTTCAAATGGGGAATGAGGGGGGGCAGGGACCTATAAGGCGCTATGCTGGTACCATCAACGTGATGGAAATATTTGATTTGCAGAGGGAACAGCCAGTTTTTACTCTTTCAGGCTGGGCTTGAACTCAATAACAGGTTTGAGTTTGTAGCGACACCCTGTGATCTAAGTTATGCCTTTACACATCAAGATAACAATGAGAAGGTAAAAAGACTGATTTGGTAAACACTATTTCATTTATGTGACCTTCACTCTTATCTGGATGTTAGACTAAAATAAGAGCTTTGCTTCAAACCTCTTTTGTATTCTGTTTAAATCTTGGGCTATTTTTTTCAATGTAGACTCCTTCATTGTTATTAATGACCAGGAACTGAATTATGTCCCTTTGGTGAGGTTTGGTTACCGTTCTTTGTGAAGATCGTTGTAGAGATAAATCTCGGATGCTGCACTTCAGTCTGTCGTTCTTTACAGTTATATGCAACTAAATTTTGCCACGCTACAAGTTAAAGGGTTTTTCCATAAAAAAAACAAACCCAACTAGCCCGCGATGGGAAAGTGTACGGGAGTTGGGTAGTGAGGTGGTGGAGACCTTGACTTTTGTCGTGACCAACATTTTGATAGCTGTGTCAATCTCTTTTACAGATAGATTGATTTAAAGCCCATTATGTGTACTGGCATACTGATCGGTGTGTTCTGACCATCTCTTATTTATTGCCTCACTATCAGTGAGGAGTTCACCCAGCAGGTTCCGGATTTGGGGCTATACTTCTCTATGATGGCCCATGCATGTCCCTCAAGCTGGAGTAGAAGAGCTTGCATCTTTTGAGTCAAAGTAACCCTGGATCTCCTCTGCCTTTTTCCACCATTTATCCTTCATGGTGTGCACCCGCTTTTGAACTTTTCCTGTGATCTGGTGGAACTTGTCCCGCTTTGACTCATACTGTTTGTCTGCAGCATATTTCTCAGCAAGAAGACTTTGCATTTCAGAATCGTTGTTATCAAACCAGTCCTGGTGATTATTTTTGAGGACATCTGTTGTCTCTTTGGTGGCGGTGTCAACTTTATTTCTTGAATTGGCCCAGTTTTCTTCTGTCTCTCCTTTGGTGAAGGCAACTTGCTCTAGACGCTTTGACGGTTCATTCTGTAAGGCAACTATAATGGCAGGGTTATTGATTTTCCGAACATCCAGTTTTTTGTTTGCTTTTTAGGCTTGTTGCCCTGGGCCCGTCTTTTTTTCGCACATGGAGGTTCACCTTTGATCTGAGTAGAAAGTGATCTGCTGAGCCTTCGGCACCTCTCATTGCTCTGGTGATACAAAAAACACGCAGATCACGTTGTGTACAGATGACAATCTATTTGATGCCAATGCTTAGATCTTAGATGCATCCAGGTGGTTTTATAAGCGTCGTTCAGTTGGAAGAATGTATTTGTGATTGAGAGATTGTGTTGGGAGCATAGTGAAAGCAGAAGTTTGCCATTTGAGTTCTCATGACCGATACCATGCTGACCAATAATGCCAGCCCATGCTGTATGATTTGAGCTATTTCTTGCATCGAAATCCCCCAGGATGATCAATTTGTCACCTGCAGGTACGCTGTGTACAAATTCATCAAGCTGTTGGTAGAAGGCTTCTTGTTTTCATCTTTGTCATGGGGGGGGGGGGGGGGCATAAACACCAAAGCAGCATGTGCATTGTCTGATAAGGGGAGCCTCATAGTCATGATTCTGTCATTGATGCCTTGGGACTGTGACTCAAGCTGAGAGACGAAAGGGGTCCTAACTGCAAAGCCTACACCTGCCTTCCTTTCAACTTTGCGACCTGACCAGTATACAGTATATTCTAATCGAACCTCACTTAATTGACCCTCGTCTAAAAATCTTGTCTCGCTGAAGGCAGCAATGTCACATTAGCTTTGTATCTTTGGAACTCTCGTGTTACCAAGGCGGTTCTTCTTTCTGGTCGGTTGGCCTCTTTTCTGTCTAGGAGAGTTCGCACGTTCCAAGCAGCACCGACCAAGGGCTTAGCGGTCCGTTTCCGTTGGCGGTAGCCTGTCCGAACGCAGAGATTTTTTAGCACCCTCTGCTCCTTTCCCTGTCTACCCGCTACCTTGAGTAGTGGTTCCAGAGCCGCTGGGGACTGAGGGCCGCTGTTTCCTTGTGTCTGTCATATTTGTGAGCGGGGATGGCGCTAGGTGCTGTGCGCATATATAAGTTGCTGTTTGCGCAGACCTAAGCAGCTCTCTCCACCTCCTCCACAAGCCCAGGGCATACCGAGGTAAGACAGCTGTTCTCATAGGAGACACAGACGGCTGAACAGTAGATTTCAAGTCGCAGCACATGGCCAAAAGCACGAGCAGTGCTCTGTGATAATGCCCTTTGTGCAGTATGCAGCTGCGGGATTTTCTGTCTGGGTTTACTCCCATAGCCTTTCCCCACCCAAGGGGTAACCCACAAGGCAGCGGAGACAGACACAGGCCGTACAGTCTGTCATACTGTAGCAGAGACTTCGCTCTGACCTTACATGTGAACTAAATAAATGTGGCAAAAAGGTAGGACTAACAGTAAACTTTAAGAAAACAAAAATTATGGTCAACAAATGCATCAAAGACCTAGACGGAAAAGTGACGATCAGAAATGAAGAGCTAGAAATGGTCGACCACTACATGTACTTAGGCCAACGCATCTCAGCAGAATCCTCCCCCAAAGAGGAAGAAATCAAACGTAGGATAAACTTGGCTGGCAAGTGTTTGGAGGAGAAACTTCGGTTTTCAAGAATGACAGAATTGTGTATTGAAATGGTCCTAGCCTTGATATGGCTCTACGCAGTCGGCTGGGCTTTAAACAATAATAACGATAACAATTCATTTTGACTATTGATTTCTCTAATTACTGATGTATTTATTTTTAGTCTGTGCACGTACAATTTGGATTCAATTTGTTTCAGTGTGTCTGCAAAAGCGTTACGCTACGTAGACCTACTGCACCTGAAAAGAGGAGCAACAACAACAGCAACAACAGCAGCAGCAGTAAAAACAGAACAAGAAGAAGAACAAGAACAAGTAAGACTTCTTTGGAATGTTATAAACAGGAGAGAAAAAAAAGACACACAAATAGAAAATGGAATAAATTTAAATGAAAAAAAAATTAGCAAAGACATTCACAGTAAGAAGAACAATAAGAAGAGAAAACAAAGAACGACACGAGGAAATGAAGACAAGAATAGGAAAACAAGAAGACAGACGATAAGAGGAAAGGCAGAAGATTAGAAGAGAAAACGGAGAAAACACAAGGCAACATAAACAAAAACAACAAGAATGAAGACAACAAAAACGTAAGAGGAGACAAAAAAATAACCAAAAGAAAACCAATAAGAACAACATGAACGACAAGAACAACAACAACAAAAGTGGAGAAAAAACGAATATTCGTCACCAGAAAGCCGGGAAAAAAGCAGCAGCAACAAAAGCAACGATATCAACATGGATAAACAGATATGAAAAAAAAATCGTTAACAGCAAGAAAACCAAGAGAAACGAAAGAGTGAAAGGTACAAAAGGCAAAACAACAATAAGAAAAACGCTATAACAATAAGGACAAAAACAACCAAATCGCCGAGAAAAGCACGACGAAAAAGACTGAAACAGAAAAAAACAACCAAAAGTAAACAAAAAGACTAATAGCAACAAGACAAATAACAAGAATGAAAAAAGGGATTACGGAAACATAGCTAGGGGGCAAAATCAAAACCAAAGGAAAAAAGAAAAGAAAAAGGAAGAAAAGTAGCTAAAACAATATAAAGAAAGCGAGCAACAAAACGAATCAATACAGGAAAAACAAAACAGAACAAGAAAAACAAAAGGGAAAGACAGCAGGAAAATAAAAGAAGTTAAAGCATAAATGACGTAACCAGTGGACTAAATCAAAAGCAACAACAAAAACTACTGAAACGATATGACGAAAACGAGCAACAAAATAAAACAGAAGAAACGAAGCAAAAAGAAAGAAAAAAAGAAAGCACCAGACAAACGAACAAAACAAAAATGAAGCGGAAGAAAAACAAAATGGTAGAACATTGATGACAATAACAACAGAAACAAGAGAAAACACGAACACAAACAAATACCACAAGAAGTCAAAGAAATAAAAGAACAAAGTCAACAGGAGGAACAAGTACAGGAAGAAAAGTGTAGAAGAGCAAAACGCATCAGCAAGAATACGATCACAGTATCAACACGTGACAGAACCAGAACACCAAAGGCACCAAGGAACAGGAACAAATTAAAAAATCTTCAGAGAGAGCAAATACAAGAGATAAAAAAAAAAAACACGAGAAAAAAGAAAAGCTATAAGAACTACAAGAGTAGCAAGAACACAGAAAACAAAAACCAAAAGCAACACGAAAGAAAACCCACCCACTCACCCAGGTACGCCCCCTCCCCAAAAGAAAATAAAACATAAACAAAAAAAAATCAGAAACGAAGGAGAAAAAAAAACAATACAAGAACAGTACACGGTAAATGGCAAATCCATAATTATTATATCAACATGGATAAAACAGATATGAAAGGAAATCGATAACAACAAGAAAACCAGGACAAACCAAAGAGTAAAAGGTACAGGAGGGAAAACAAGAAGAAAAACGCTATGGTAACAATAAGGGCAAAAACATAACAAATTGCCAAGAAAAACACTACGAAGAAGACTGAAACAGAAAAAAATCAACAAGAAGTAAACGAAAAGACGAAGAGAAACGGGACAAAGAAAGGAATGAAAAAAAGGACTACAAAAACATACCTAGCGGCAAAATCAAAAGTAGAGACAAGAAAAGAAAAGTAGCTGAAACAATATGAAGAAAGCGGAGCAACAAAACGAAGCAATACAAGAAAAACATAGCAGAACAAGAAAAAAGGGAAAGACAGCAGGAAAAAAGACGTTAATGTATAAATGATGTAACTAGTGGACGAAATCAAAAGCAGCAACAAAAAACAACTGAAACAATGTGAAGAAAACAAGCAACAAAATAAAACAGAAGAAAACGAAGCAAAACAGACAAAACAAAAAGTAAACGGAGGAAAGAAGCAAAATGGTAGAGCATTGATGAGATGAACAACAGAAACAAGAGAAAACACGAACATAAACAAATACTGCAAGAAGTCAAAGAAACAAAAGAAGAACAAAGTCAACATGACGAAAGAGGAAGAACAAGTCCAGGAAGAGGATGAGAAGTGTAGAACAACAAAACACATCAGCAAGAACACGATCACAATATCAACACATGACAGAACCAGAACACCAAAGGCACCAAGGGAAAAATCTTCAGAGAGAACAGGTACAAGACAGGAAAAAAACACGAGAAAAAAAGAACAAGAGCTATAAGAACTACAAGAGTGGCAAGAACACGAAAAACAAAAACAAAAACAACACGAAAGAAAACCCACCCACTCACCCAGGTACACCTCCACCCCAAACGAAAATAAAACACAAACAAAAAAATCAGAAACGAAAAAAAAAAAACAGCATACAAGAACAGTATACGGCAAATGGCAAATCCATAACAATTATTATTGCACTGTCGATAACGATATCAACATGAATAAACAGATATGAAAAGAAATCAATAACGGCAAGAAAACCAGGAGAAATGAAAGAGTAAAAGGTACAAGAGGCAAAACAAGAAGAAACACACTATGGTAACAATAAGGGCAAAAACTTAACAAATGGCCAAGAAAAGCGCGAAGAAGAAGACTGGAACAGGAAAAAAATCATCAACAGCAAAAAGCAAAGGAAAAGACGAATAGCAACAGGACAAAGAACAAGAATGAAAAAAGCACTACAGAAACATAGCTGGGGGCAAAATCGAAAGCGGAGACAAAAAAAAAAAGTAGCTGAAACAACAGTGAGCAACAAAACGAAGCAATACAAGAAAAACAAAGCAGAAGAAAAACAAAATGGAGAGACATCAAGGAAAAAAAGTTACAGCATAAATGACGTAACCAGTGGGCGAAATCAAAAGCAACAACAAAAAACAACAAAGGATGTGAAGAAAACGAAGCAAAACAGACAAAACAAAAAGGAAACGGAAGAAAGAAACAAAATGATAGAGCATTGATGACAAGAACAACAGATACAAGAGGAAACACGAACACAAACAAATGCCGCAAGAAGTCAAAGAAACAAAAGAAGAACAAAGTCAACATGAACAAGAGGAGGAACAAGTACAGGAAGAGAAGTGTAGAACAACAAAACACATCAGCAAGAGTACGATCACAGTATCAACACATGACGGCACCAGAACACCAAAGGCACCAAGGAACAGGAACAAACAGAAAAATCTTCAGAGAGAACAGGTACAAGACAGAAGAAAAAAACACGAGAAAAAAAAAGAACAAGAGCTTTAAGAACTATAAGAATGGCAAGAACACGAAAAACAAAAACAAAACTATCACGAAAGAGAACCCACCCACTCACCCAGGGACACCCCCTTCCTAAAAAGAAAATAAAACAACACATAAACAAAAAATCAGAAACAAAGAAGAAAAAAGCAGAAAACAAGAACAATACACTGTAAATGGCAAATCCACAACAATTGTTATTGCACTGTCGATAACAACGATATCAACATGGATAAACAGATATGAAAAAAATATCAATAACAGCAAGAAAACCAGGAGAAACGAAAGAGTAAAAGGTACAAGAGGCAAAACAACAAGAAGAAAAACGCTATGGTAACAATAAGGGCAAAAACATACCAAATCGTCAAGAAAAGCATGACGAAGAAGACTGAAACAGAAAATAAATCAATAACCAAAATTAAACGAAAAGACGATTAGCAACAGAACAAAGAACAAGAATTAAAAAAAGACTACGGAAACATAGCTAGGGGCAAAATCAAAAGCAGAGAGAGAGAAAAAACAAGAGGCTGAAACAATATAAAGAAAGCAAGCAAAAAAACAAAACAGAACAAGAAAAACAAAAGAGAAAGACATCAGGAAAAAAAGTTAAGCATAAATGACGTAACTAGTGGACGAAATCAAAAGCAACAACAAAAAACAACTGAAATGATATGAAGAAAACGAGCAACAAAATAAAACGGAAGCAAACGAAGCAACAAAAACAACAACAAAAACACACAAACGAAACAAAAAGGAAACGGAAGAAAGAAACAAAAAGGTAGAGCATTGATGACAAGAACAACAAACAAGAGAAAACACGAACATAAACGAATACCGCAAGAAGTCAAAGAAACAAAAGAAGAATAAAGTCAACATGAACCAGAGGGGGAACAATATCAAAACTTGGAATCACGTCGCGAACACCAGCAGTATCAATAATAAGTAAAATTCAATACAGGACAAACAAAGACGAGGAAAAACAACAAAAACACACAAGCAAAATGAACAAGAAAGAAGAAAATCAGAGAAAAATATCCAAAAAGAACAAAATCAAGAACAGAGACAGATAAAACCCAGGAGAAAACACAACCACTTCAGCAAAAACAACAAATCTACAAAAATGAAAGCAAACTGAAGAACAAAGACCAAAGTCGACTAAAAGTCAAGCAAGAACAGCTAGTTCATAGTTCATATTGCTTAAAGCCCAGCCGACTACTAGAGCCATATCAGGGCTTACACCACGTCAAAAAACAAACAAACAAACGTTAAGACGAGAACAGCAACAATGTCATCAAGAACCCATAAAGAAGTCCAAATAAGAGCAAGACCAAGAAAAGAACAAAAACGACAACAGCAAGAACAGAAGAATACTGTTAACAAATACCGGAACCACATCACCAAGAGTACCAACAAGAACACAAATAAGATACGAGCTGAACAAAAACAAGACAAAAGAAACAACAGGAGAATAACAAAAACACAACAGGCCCAGGAAAAAATTGAAGATTAAAACCCAAACAGAATAGAATAACAAACAAAATTAAGAACAAATCAAATGACAACCAGAAGTAAACGGACATACAACCAAAAACACTATCAGTCAAGACAAAGAAGAAGAGGAACACAACGAGAAGTAAAATAAAATGAGCTTTTGAAGCACTCGATCATGCCTCCATGTGTACCTTCCTTGGGTTGGTGCTACTTTATATGAGCTCGGGACATATTCGATGGTTTGTTTGCCCTGGCAGAGCGGGCACGCAAGGTCATCTGATTTCCCCCCATTTCACCAGATTCGAGGGCAAGAGTTAAACAACTGAGAATGAAACTGATTCTGAGAGTGGCTACCATTCCAGCTTGGGCATCTTTGGAGTGTACTTCACATCGAGGCTCTTTGTTTTATCAGTTTGGATTGCTTCCCAAATGGCTGCGGCATCCTCTCCACAACCAGACACTTCTGGAAAGCCTCTTCTGTGGACTTACAAAGCCAGGTATTGGTTGTCCGTAAGGTGTTAAGTCAGCCTTGCAGCCTTGACGAGGATGATTTTCCAGTTCAGAAAAGATGGCTGAACTAGTTCATAATGGCTTCCTGGTTAAACTTGTCTCTCAGTAAGAAACCTACTTACTGCGTAGCTTTCATTGGCGATCCGGCCGACTTCTTCAGCGCAACTGCTGGGTTGAGAACTGGCTTCAGTGCGCACCGCCGTGAGCGAACTCACGACAGTGCGACTGAATAAGTGAGGAGTACACCGATGGCAGGTTGTGTCGGCCCCGGTCACGGTTGAGGGTGGGGTTCCTTGCGGCGATGTAGACTGTCTCCTTTACTCCCCTCTGGAACCATCTTGCTTCTTTGTCGAGAACTTGCACACTGTCCATTTCAAAGTGGTGTTGGGTGTGGGTCAGATGTTCCCCTACTGGAGAGGACTCACGTTTGTGTTCTTTTAATCTTTTGTGCAAGTTGCGCTCAGTTTCGCAAATATATAACTTTGGTCACAATCCTGGCAGTCTATCTTGTATATCACCCCTGATTTGTCCAATTTGTCTGTTTTGTCTTTGAGGTGGACTAACTGGCTTCTGATGGTGTTGGTAGGCTTGGCATAGACACTGACTCCCAACTTCCTGATCTTCCTGCTGAGAGCCTCAGTGACGCCGCTGACGTATGGCATGGAGACGTGCCCTCTCGAAGGGGTTTGCCGTTCAGTGGAGGGGTGGGGTATGGTTTTCTTGCCCCCCGGAATATCCCAGGCCCACTTCTGGTATCCCGACACACTGAGTACTTTCTTGATGTACTGCGCCTCTTCTTCTCTAGCGCTGTCGATAGAGCAGATGGTCTTCGCTCAGTGGATGAGGGTGCGGATTACTCCAAGCTTGTGTTCCAGTGGCTGGTGACTGTCGAATTGTAAGTACTGGTCCGTGTGGGTCGGCGTCCAGGTGATGCGGGTATCCAACATTGCGATGCTGCTGTTCTCTTCTACCTCATAGGTGAGCTTGATGACAGGGTGTTGGTTGTTGAGATGGTTCGTGAAGTCTTCGACCACCGATCTTTTCAGTACAGTCATAGTGTCGTCCATGTAGCGGCCCCAGTAGCGTGGAGGAGTGTGGAACGACGCCAAAGCTTTCTCCTCGAAGTTTTCCATAAAGAGGTTGGCGACAATGGGACTCACAGGGGACCCCATGGCTGCACCCTCGGTCTGTTGGTAGAACTGTCCTTCAAAGGTGAAGTAGGTGATGTTGAGGCAGCAGGATAGCAGTTCACAGATGTGTTCCACTGGCAGGTTGGTGCGTTGCCGAAGGCTGTTGTCGACCTGTAACCTCCCTCTGATGATGTCAATGCTGTCCTTCACAGGGACTCTAGTGAACAGGGCTGTGACGTCATAGGACACCAGAATCTCATCAGGTTGTGGTACAAACTTCGACAGCTTCTTCACCAGGTCTGCACTGTTGGCAATGGAATGTTCTGTCTTTCCTACCAAAGGCGAGAGGAGGTCTGCGACAATGGGACGGAGGGGTACATCTTTCTTGTGCACTTTAGGCAGTCCGTACAACTTAGGCACATCAGTAGCTAAGGGGTACAATCTGCTGTATTGTTCTAAATAAAGTTCTCCTGACTTCTGTAGACCTTGCAGTAGTTTGGTCAGACGGGCAGTATACTTGCTGGTGGGATCTTTGCTCAGCTGTTGGTAGGTCTTTTTGTCATCTAGCAGATTGTTTGAGGACCAATCCATCGACACGCGGTTTCAATGCTGGTAATGTACTCCGTGATGGGAAGTTTGTCTGGAGTGACCGCGAAATTGAGCCCCTTTCTCAACACCGACGATTCTGCTTCAGTCAAACTTTGATCGGACAGATTCACCACCCACCTGTTTTTGAGTTCTTGCGTTTCTTGATCACTGACGGGAGTAATGGGCACGCAATCGTCATGTTTTGGTTTAGCCTGCAACTTAGCAAACTTTTTCCTGTGGCGCATGTGCACCTTGTCCCATTCACGCCAGACAGTGCAGTTGGACCAGGCAACCGTCTCCGCCATGATAGTATCCGGTACACAAGCACTGAGGTCATCCTTCAAAATGGCGATCCTGAACTAAGCTACGCACAAAAAGTTAAGGATCACTATGAGAAAACAGGTGCGTAATAAACTCAGTTCGCTACTGTTATTTATTTCTCAGTCCAGCCAAATTGTTATGAATTCTTGTTCAGCTGTAAGTGGGCGATGTTGTGTTAGTGCGAAAATTGCACGGGATTCTCTACTACTGAGCTTGGCCGCAAACGGAAAAGCGGAAACTTGCGAAAAAGGACCTTGTTTTGGACCGTTCTGCCTGAACACATTGCACAAGCCAGATGGAAAAACCATTATGCACGTGCAAGCACTGCTGTTTATGTGTGAGATGTTGTCTCTTGCTTGGCTTTATAAGAAGACATTCCACCAGTAGTAGGCCTGATCTGACAATGCCTCCACGACGAAAATTGAGCGAGTTTGAGAGGGGACGAGCTGTTGCATGATTCCAAGATGGTGTTCCCAAGCGAGAAGTGGCCAGGCGACTTCAGGTGTCCATCTCGGTCATTGCCAGACTGATTCAACGCTTCACAGCCACTGGGAGGGTCCATGAAAGACGCAGATCTGGTCGACCGAAGAAGACAAAACCCACGTGAAGATCGTCTCATTGAACGACAAGCCCTGCAGACAAGAACAGCCTCTTCCAGCATCATTCGAAGGCAGCTGAGAGTGGCTACTAACATCAACATCAGCCAGCAGACCATACGGAACCGCCTTCATGGGTTTAACCTCCGTTCTCGTCGCCCAGCTGTACGGCCACGCTTAACTCCAGCCCATAGGGCAGCACGCCGCGCCTTCTGCAGGCGTCACGTGAGGTGGACACGTCAGCAATGGTCCCAGGTCCTGTTCAGTGATGAATCACGCTTCACCATGAACCACAACGACGGCCGACTGAGGGTCTGGAGGCGCCCAGGGCAACGCTTTATTGACACCACTGTCCAAGAAAAGGTGGCCTTTGGTGGAGGTTCTGTAATGGTCTGGGGGGCCTTCAGCCTTCACCACAGAACACCCTTGTATCATGCACAGGGTAACCTGACTGGCCTCCGATACCGGGATGAGATCCTTCGACCGCTGGCTGTGCCTACACTGCAGCAGATGGGACCGACGGCTGTCTACCAGGATGACAACGCTCGCCCCCGCAGGGCAAGGGTGGTCAACGACTTCCTGCAGCAGTCTGGAGTCAACAGAATGGAGTGGCCAGCATGCAGTCCCGATCTCAATCCGATTGAGAACCTCTGGGATGAGCTGGATCGCAAAGTGAGGAGCAACCACCCCCCTCCCAGGGATGCCCAACACCTCTACCAGATGCTGCAGGCTGAGTGGCAGGCGCTTCCACAGAGGATCTTCACCAACCTGGTCAACTCGATGAGGACTCGCTGCGTCGAGTGCCAGAACAGCCATGGCGGTTACACGCATTACTGAACTTTTGGGAGCATCAGAATGCCCTGTCTTGTGATTTCAATGACTTTGGGAAATCAAATTTCGATACGTACCCACTTTGATCAAATGTACACACCAAACGATTGCTCGAAATTGAAGGCAATTGTGTATCGTTATCACTAAAGCATGGAATTAAATGTTTGCCAAACTTCAACGCATTGGCTTTCATATTTTGAAAGTTATGAATTTTTGTGCAAGTGATCCTTAACTTTTTGTGCATAGTGTATTATGATGGTAAGCGTGTGGCGCAGTCCTGTCAGTTGGTCCATATCCTGAATGGAACTCTGTATGATCATGATTACCATCCCCACCGTCATCATCATCATCATGGGGAAAAAACGTGAAAAAGAAGGGTGCGAGAATCCTGAAAATGTGAAAAAAAACGGTGCGAGAATCATGAAAATGTGAAAAGAAACGGTGCGAGAATCATGAAAATGTGAAAAAAAAACGGTGCGAGAATCATGAAAATGTGAAAAGAAACGGTGCGAGAATCATGAAAATGTGAAAGAAACGGTGCGAGAATCCGTCAAATGTGCAAAGAAACGGTGCGAGAGTCCTGAAAATGTGCAAAGAAACGGTTAGAGAATTCTGAAAACGTTAAAAGAAACGGTAGAAGAATTCTGAAAATGTGAAAAGAAACGGTAGGAGAATCTGAAAATGTGAAAAGAAACAGTAGGAGAATCCTGAAAAAAAAATGTTAATCTTGTCTCAGAGTTTGTGATCCTTTTTGCCCTGTTGTCACAGTGACCTCAAATTTGATTTCTTCAGTCACTTCCATTTCTAGCATGATTTCATTTCAATGTCGTCAGTTTTCATGAATCGTGAGACGGTTGTTGTAGGAATGCAGTGAGATATACAGGGGAACATACAGTCAGTCAACTTTTGCAAATGAACAGTCATTGTCATCAGCATGGGGCTCATTAGGTAGTGTCATGTGTAAGCTGGATCAGATCGGGCATTATCGGCAATCACTGAAGCAGTCCGTGACCTGATGTGTTGCATTATGATGACTTGATATTGCTAGCTCCTGTAAACTATTCTTCATGCTTTGGTACTGGGACTACAGCATAATAACTGTAGTTTTCTGTATGTTGGAAAGGATGGAAAAAGCAGAGATAGAGCTACATCACTTATGCAGAATGGACCATGTGACAAACAGAAAGAGGAAACACGGCGGGCAAAAAAACACAACAACAAACAATACATAACAAAAACAAAAAGAAATCCAACAGAAAGAAGTGTGCAGAGTTGTAGATCGGGATTCTGTAACTAGTGTAGGGTTTCCATCAAGAAGAAAAAGTGTAAACTAACAGAAATGTGAATAAATTTTGGATCCTAGCTACATCTGGAAGGGTCACTCATTATGCGTAAGCACCGCTTGCAGGGCATTGTAAATAGGAGATAATTGAAACGTGACAGTTCATTGTCATATAGATGAGTGTGACGTCTGAAACGAAAACATAGCTTGGATTCTCCCTCTCTCCCCCCCTCCCTCTCTCTCTCCTCTCTCTCTCTCCCTCCTCTCCTCTCTCTCCTCTCTCTCCTCCTCTCTCTCTCTCTCCTCTCTCTCTCTCTCTCTCTCAGGCGCAGTGTGTGTGTGTGTATGTGCGCTCACCACTCAAAGAAATCAAGAACCGTTGATTTTCCCCCCTCGATTTCTGATCAAATCTGACAGGTTCTACAGGGGACTGATTGTATTACACAACCTATCAGACCATTTTCGTCTCGTTCACAAGCCTCGTATCCCCCACACGGAGACAGCACGTGACTGAATTAGCATAGGTCCGAAACACACACACACACACACACACACACACACACACACAACACACACACCACACACACACACACACACACACACAAAAAAAACACACACGCACGCACACACACACACACACAAACAAACAACAAACACACACACACACTCCACTCTGTCTCTCTCTCTCTCTCTCTCTCTTTTACACACACACCTCTCTCTCTTTCTGTCTCTGTCTCTCTCTCTCTCTCTTTTACACTCTCACACTATCTCCAAATGCAGCAAAGTGGTCACCACCAGGCTGATTACAGCTTGGCTGCAAGGAAAGACAAGCTGACTTTCTGACATCAGTTTGTTACACAGGGGGTTGGACTGGAAGTAACTTTTTTAGCAGGTCTCTATCACTGCTGGTGTAAGAGTGGATTTTGTCACGTGTGTTGTTTGTGAGTTCTGGAATCTTTCTGATCAACTGTCATACATACATACCAAAACAGGCTGACAGTTTAAGTGTAACATAGAAGTAATCTGTTATTCTTCGTAACCAACTGACTATATTGATACTGCAAAATGTATACACCCAGCCCATTATGTTTGTGTTAATTAATGTCATGGAATCTCTACTACCTCCGAAGGATGAGTAAATACACTGACCCTTTATCGCCTGGTATGGGTCATTATGTGGGATACAAGACTGGTCCTGGAGACACACATTCTTCCACAGTTTCAGTTTTAATTTCAGTTTCTCAAGATGACGTCTCCGCGCTATGAATGAATTCCATATGCACTGCCATGTGGTGAAGAAAATCCAGAATGATCACGCCACAAGCCTTAAGCCTGCACATAAACCCTGAGCTGACTGGTCCTGACGTCCTACCTAGATAGTTCCATATCCCTGGGGTCGTAGGGGAATGAGGTGGCAGAGACCTCAACTTTTCCCGGGCCAGCACACGAGGGCGGCGTCCATCCCCTTCCACAGCTACTGCATGAGGAGGGGGACCATCATCCTTCAGTTTTACTTTCACCAGTCCCTGTTCTGTTGAATAGCAAGCTATTTTGTGCTGTTCTGAACATGATTGTGCTCCACATGCCTTTGTCGCGAGGTTGTGCTGTTGCGGGCAATGTCTTCCTGTTTGATGTTGATGCTAGAGTATTCTTGTATCATTCAGTGGTCTTTCCGGATCTCGGTACCCTTGTTTCAGTTCTCCACACAGAAGGATCTTTGGGATGTGGTCATCTTCTGACATCATGTCCTGTCTAACGAAGCTGGCATTTGGTGAGTAGTAACTCTGTCCTTGGCAAACACAATTTCATAATTTGAAGGTTGGACACTCGATCTTGCCATGTGATGTTGCAGATCTTACGGAGACGTCTTTGGTGGAATTGTTCTAGCTGTAGAGTGTGTTGTTGATAGGCAGTCCTCGTCTTGCAGCAGAACCGCATGGCGCTAGAGATTACTTCTGTGTAAACACAGTTTTGCCACGGTCCCCTGTGTGATAAATTGGACGGAGTGGTCAACACCAAAGGCATCCCCTTAGATTGTGTGCGTGAATGCATTGATATGTGTACTTAATTTTCTGTTGTTGGGGGTTTTTCCTGTTGAAGCATTGTGTGTTTTGAAACAGTTATAGCTCTGATATGGTTCTACGGAATCGGGTGGGATTTAAACAAAATTAACATAACAAGCTTCCAAAAGCAGAGGAGCCGCCTTTGAAATGCACAGTGTCATCTCAGCATGAAGACATTAAACTCACTGTACTAACTAGCAGAATTTACCTGGTTGCTGATGACAAGAGGAGGTGGTGAAACGCCTGACGCCTGAAATGATGTTGGCTGAAATACAGCATCTGTTTTGCTGAGATTAATTGTAGGGGTGAAATATTGCAGGCCACAGCTAATAGATCAATGATGCGCTAGATATCCTCGTGCAAGTGTGCAGCCATTTCACAGTTATCTTCGAAGAGAAATTCCTGCAGAACGGCTTTGAGCACTTTAGTTTTGGCTTGGAGCCTCTGCCGGTTTGAGGTTATTTTCATTTGATCTGAGTGGAAATTAATATACACACCCCTGTCAAAATCTTGGAATGCATTAATCAACATTTAGAGATGATATAGAGGAGAATGGGCGCAAAAAGGCATCCCTGTTTAATTCTGTTCTGTATGGGGAAGGGTTCACATTCCTTCCCATTCTCATGCACCATTGCCAGCATACTTTTTTGTTAAAGGAAACGGTGAACCAGAAAAGTTTCTCATGGTAGGCAAACTTTTATAACATTTACCACAGGCCCCTACGGTGAGTGGTGTCAAATGCTTTGGTCAGATCTACAAACACAGTTTGGAATTCGAGGTTTTGTTTGTGACATTCTTTTTCAGCGGATGTGTGGCAAACGCCATGTCTTTGGTGTTTTTTCCATCACGTTAGCTAAACTAAAACTTAGGAATCATGTGCTCGGCAACGTGGATGATGACTGTGTTAAAGATTACCCTGGCAAGAACCTTTCCTGATATGCATAGGAGGGATATATAGACAACGATGATTATGGCTAAAGATCTTATAGCCCTTCTTCCTATAAATTTGGAGGATGATAACGTCTTAAATGCCTTCTGCCATATACTGGTACAAGGTTGTCAGTTTCTCTGAGAGCATCTCTCCATTCCTGTCGACATCTGCAAGAATAGCATCAGCTCCTGTTGCCCTCCTACTATGGTTTGCCTCAGGGTTTTGGTAATCTCGACACTGGATGGTGGATATGTCAGAGATTCCTTTACTAGCAATTGGGGGGATGCTGCAATGGCGTCCTCAGATATTGACGACTGCCTGCCCAGCAGTGTGTTGAGGTGCTCAGCCCAGCGTGATAACATGTCAGCTTTCTGTCAGCAGAATGGAGAGGTCAAAAATACGGATCAGTATTTAGCCAGAAACCTTGGGAATAAGAATGTTCTGAGCTTACCCTTTATGCTTTGTGGCTGCGTCTATGCTAGCTGAATGGGTAGCGCAAACTGTGTTGGGTTTGAGAAATTCTACATGGGAGATAACTCCGTGACTCTCAAGAGTTATGTTACTTAATTGACAGAAACCTTGGGTTCATACATTGCGTGTAGGCCGTCATTCGTTGGCTTCGTGTTGTTATCAGCCACAGCCTGGAGTTCTGCAGCCTTATCTCCGACAATTGGTTCTTCATCTGCTGTAGGTTTTGTTAACTAACTTGTTTATGTGAGTACCTAGTTACAACAGGAAAGCTGGAGGGGAAAAGAGCACCAGGTAGACCCAGGGAGAAACTTTTGGACGGACTTGCAGAGTGGCTGAGGATAGAGAGGGTAGGAGATGTACTTGCAGCGACAAAAGATAAATTCGTATGGACAACCATGATCGCCAACGCCATGCGGCAGGGCACCTGCTGCTGCTGATGATGATGATGATGGTGAAGCCGCTATCCTTGCATAGATCTTGTTGCTTAGGTATAGTTTTCGTCCAGCCTGGATTTTGTCGTTGATCCGCGGATCTCTTCATCACTTTACAAACCAATCGCAGTTTTTAAGAATCGCACAATTCAGGGTATCTGCTGACGTGCTTGTAGCCTCTTTGAACGAGTTCCATTTCGCTTTTACATTCTCCATCTCAAAGGTTTATGTCGAATCATTTTTCCTGAAGTTTCTCTTGAATGGTATCTTCGCTGTTTTGTAAATGAGCCATATTTAAGTTCTACAGTCGTTTCTCCCTGACTGTCTTAGTGTTGTTTTTTCCAGCTTGTAAGATAGCAATGTTTCTGCGTAGTAGTCCGTGATCAAACCAGCAGTCAGCTTCTCTCGTGCAACGTTTGTAGCACTAGCATACAATGATTTACTACATACCGATACATCTCCGTCAGCCTACTTACTTCTCCGTGTATGTAGTAGATCTCACAAGAATGCAGATTACCTGAAGAAGAGTGTGTGCTTTCTTTCACATTCTGTCGTTGATCGCAGCACTTCAACCCTGTTGAACATGTGTCTGTAGTGAAAATGCCAGAGCCAAGATACATAAACGGATTTGGAGGAAATCAGCAAACACTGATAGCTGACGAAAACTCTATGTCTTTACAGTATTTTCAGAAACTATCAAGCAGGGCAAAAAATGTCAAGATACAAAAAAAAAAAAAAGTTTGAAGATGATGGTTATGGGATACTATTGAAACGTGATGTTACTTTCATGTTGGGTAATGTGCGTATTTGTAAGTTAATGTGTGTCTGTCTGTATGTATGTATGTATGTATGTATGCATGCATGCATGTATGTATATATGGAAATGTGTCTGTGTATGTATTCCTCTCTGTCTCTCTCTCTCTCTCCCTCCCTCCCTCCCTCCCGCTCTGTGTGTGTGTGAGAGAGAGAAAGAGAGAGAGAGAGAGGCTATTATTATATTCTCGAAACCCACGCTTACTTTTCCTAAACCGAAAACACAATTGCACAATTTCTCGAAAGAGTTGATTCTTTCACACAACCCATCAGACCACTTGCGTCTTTCCCCCGACCTCGTTTACCCCCACGTAGACGACACGTGACTGAATTAGCATAGGTCTCAATGCACACAGGCAATCTCCAAATGCAGTAGACTGGACATCATCAAGCTGATTAAAGCAGGACTATTGGCACAGACAAGTTGATCTTCTGACACCAAGTTATAACGAGGGTTGAAGTTCTGTGCTGCTTATTTGCATTTATTTGCATTTGCATCTTACAATAAAACATAGTTTAACCTTCTTGAGTCTGTTTTACTGATTGGAATGGGATACACAAACTAACCAAGCATTATATTCTTTCCTTTCAAAGAGAGATGATGATCGACTTTTCATATCTTCTGGCCGTTTATTATACTTGCGCATCTTCTGTTGGATGGTAACTATAAAAGTGAACTTTTCGTTCGCAGCTGTACAGATACCTTGACATATGAATCTCGTACAGCTTGAAGGTGTACACGGACCTATTGCACGTGCACATTTCAAGAATCCATTAATGCTCGGCGTCTCGTATAAGTCATTTCACTGCAAACACAGCATCGTGGAACGTGTTTGAGCTGACAACAGATTTAAGATAATCCAAAACAAGTGTGACTGCCCGCGTTCTAGCAAACAGGAACCAGGGAAAAAAAAAGCACGAAAAAATCAGAACGCGTATTTGATACAATTTGTTGCATGATGCCCGTTTTACATCACTCCTGATTTTTGTACCTGGTGTTTGTTTGTTTCTTAGGCTTGACAAAGACCAGTTGGCCGAAATTTTGCGCCTCTCTTGTCTGGTTGTATTAAATACGCGTGCTGATTTTTTTTTTTTCGTGTTTTCTTCTGGTTCCTAACATATTTTAGTGCTATCCTATTTTATTTCCCTCTGAAATTGAAATAAAAAAAAACCATCCTGGAATAAATAAAAAGGGATGGGTTTGAGGTTGAGTTTGAATTGTTGAAAGAAATGTGCCAGCCTTTTTTTTTTCAAAACCTTGTGATTTTTTACTCGATTGAAAGCAACAGAGCTGCAGAATGATCTTTACATTACACAGATTCTCCCAATACCTTTCCATCATCTCTTCGCAATTTTTGAACTTTTATATCTTGCTGGTAAAAGAAACTGTGTATTCTGACAAAGCGTGCGTGCTTGGTCATACGTCTTGCAGTTGATCTAAACATTTGAGCCGCAAAACAAAAACCCGCTGGCCAAATTGTCAGAGCCTGGACAAGATGAATGGATTTGTCAGTCATAATGGAGCAGCATTTAAAGCATCAGACTGACGCCTGAAATATGTCAGTGCCTTTTTGGTAGGATGGTTCAGTTGTGGTCAGTTTCTGTTCATCTGTGAGTATGTTCAAACTTCCTGAACAACAACATGAGTGTTTATATTTTATGTCTTGTTTATTCTAATGTATTGGAAGTTTAGAACATATGCCTGTTGTGTAATCTTAAATCACGATAGAAATCTCTATCACTATAGTTACCAATATCCTCATTATGATGATAGCATTGTGAAGATTGTCTTCTTTTCTTGGCCATTCATACCGTTTTCTCATAGTGATCTTACTTTCTGAAACGTTTTTGTTTTTTCTATGACTGGAATAATTTCACATCAACATCTTTATTTCAATGGTCCATGGAACTGTTTGACGAGTGTAGACACGTAAACACAGCTGTCTCGGAATCTAGTAGTGCAGTATGTGACCAGTGAGCGGTAATTTAGTACACACCTGATAGTAAATGCCTCTTAAATCAGCAAAAGTTGAAACTTTAGAGAGTTAAACCGTAATAACAATCTGTTTCTTTTATCTTAATGGTTAAAAGTCTCTCAGTCCAAAACACAAAACAAAGAATGCAAACATCATTCATTTTATGACACCATTTGCCTGTGTACAAATTTTCATCAAGGCATAGATGTGGATTTACAGACTGAACCCAAGACAAAGTAATTTGTCAGCGTAATTTACACAAGTTGGTATGCATTCAGTGCTATTTATCAAGGTTACGAATTCCAAAACAAAGTGTGACTGCCCACGTTCAAGCAAACAAGAACCAGAAAGAATACGAAAAAAAAATTAGAACACGTATTCAAGACAACCAGACAAGACAGGCGCAAATGTTCGGCCAACAGGCCTTTGTCAAGCGTAAAATCGCAAGCAAACAAACACCAAATACAAAAATTAGGAGAAAAAGGTTGCTTTATTCATCACCAGATACTTCATTCTTTACACTCCAATCCTTCAGAACTTGAAAAGTAGTTACTAGAATGTTAAGCTGAATATGTGGATGTGATGAAAACTTAAAAACAAAACATAAACGAACCAACTGATTTCAATCTGTTTTTGTTGTGAAATACTATCGGCAAGAAATTTGGCACACCAACGGTAAACAAAATTGTATTTGACGTTTCATTTCAGCAATCTCTTCCCAGAACATGGTAAAACATTGCTTCACCATGCCAGGATGGAACATGCTTGTGAGATGAACATCTAGTTTTGATTACAATAGGTCATTGTTTGATGATGACATTGTCAGAAAGGAAAATGGTTAAATTGATTTCGTCGTCTTCTTTCTTTCTTTCTTTCCTCTTCTTTCTTTCTTTCTTTCTTCTTCTTTTTTTCTCCTCCCCCTCCTTCTCCTTCTTCTTCTTCTTCTTCCTCTTTTTCTTCTTCTTCTCCCTTAACAGTGTGAAGAGTAATTTGGGCGCCGCACTAAAGAACTGTTCACCAGATTCCTCCAGCTGTGTTGGTTGTGTGCCAAAGCCTGAGTCTCTACAAATGCTTTCTCTGTCCAATCCACAGTGTTATCAGGCCATTTTTTGTTTTGTTTGTTTGTTTTTTGTCTTCGCCTCCGTTTCTCTCCCTCAACAGTGTTTCGGAGGAATAATTTAATAAGGGCACTGGATCTTGTTACATGGCCATACCAACGTAGTTTTCTTTTCTCACCTGAAGTGAGCAGATATACGGTCCAGTGTGCTGTTTGATGGTTTGGCGTACTTGTTCATCGGTGACATGATTAGCCTATCTGATGTTTAGTATCTTGCAATAACAACTCATTTTCATGGCTAGGATTCGTTTTGCCAAATCTACTATTATGAGGGTCCATGTTTCCCATGCACACAAGAATATGGAATATACTAGTACACGTAAAAGCCTCACGGTGAATTCCTTGGAGATGTTCTTGTCTTTCCATACAGGTTTCAACCTGGACAGTACTGGTGTTAACATGTTGCTTTTGCTGCCTTCCAGAGATCTCTGGATTGGATCCCAAATTGCTAATGATTGATTTCAGGTAAGTGATGTTTGAACAGTTCCTAGCTTCAGCCCATGAACAGTTAGTAGCGATGGTGATATAAAATGAAATAAGATAAGAAAAGACGAGCAGAGAGGGAAGGGAAAAGAAGACATAGTTACGCGCTTGGTGAGGAAGGTACAGAAGAAGTATAAGTGTAGTATTAGTGTAATGACTTGTTGACAAGTGAAAATGAAGAAATGTCATTTTTTTTATCTGTTTTCTCTAGTTTTGTCTTCTGTTGCTTGGTTTACAGTCAGTGTGTTATCCTATTGAATGTATAAATTGACGTGGACCTGTTTCATGGTTTGCTCACCTAACAGTACCCGAGTCTTATAATAATAATATATTTTATTTATATAGCGCAAAATCTTGACAAAATCAAATCTAAGCGCTGAGCGTATACATGCATACATACCTACATACATATGAGCGTATACATGCATACATACATGCTTACATACTTACATACATAAATCTAAGCTGAGCGTATACATGCATACATACATGCTTACATACTTACATACATAAATCTAAGCTGAGCGTATACATGCATACATACATACATACATAAATCTAAGCGTATACATACATACATACATACATACATACGTACGCACATGCATACATAATAATTACAACATTTATACAGCGCAAATCTCGACAAAATCAAATCCAAGCGCCGAAAAGACACACACGCACACACGCACGCACTCACACACACGCACACACACACACACACACACACACACACACACACACACACACACACACACACACACACATGCATGGCCACAAATGGGGAGAAAAGAATAAAAGCAATAAAAGCAAGAATAAAACCAATGGAAAACCACAGAGAGCACATCATATACAATTATATATTAAAACAAAGTGATTCCCCTCCGAGCGGAGACAGGCTGCAGAGGGGGGTTGAGTGAGGTTAGGATTTTATGCAGAGGAGAAAAGGTGAGTTTTGAGAGCGGACTTGAAGGAGACAAAAGTAGGTTGCTGACGGACTGAGAGAGGAAGTTTGTTCCAGGAGAGTGGACCAGAAACAGAGAAGGCTCGTGGACCATAGGTATTGAGCTTAGTGCGTGGAAAGCGAAAAGTCAGAGGATCGGAGGCAGAGCGGAGGGTACGTGAGGGAACATAGATCTCAAGTAGGCTTGACAGGTAATCGGGGGCTGCGTTATTGAGGCTTTTGTAGCACATGGTGTCTAGTTTGTACTGTATGCGCTTTGATACAGGGAGCCAGTGAAGTTGTGCCAGGAGAGGAGATATGTGGTCAGCTTTTTTCTTTTTTAGTACAAGGCGTACAGCATTGTTTTGAATGCGCTGTAGGATGTGAATGGTGGAGGCAGGAAGACCAGACAGGAGTGAATTGCAATAGTCAATGCGAGACATTATGAAGGACAGAACGAGTTTTGCAGTTGTTTCGACAGAGAGATACTTCCTGATCAGGCTTATACGATGGAGATGATAGTAGCAGGATCTGGCAGTTTGAGAAACAAAGTTGTTCATGGACAGGGTAGAGTCAATGCAGACACCAAGGTTTTTAGCTGAATCAGAAATTGGGACTGATGTGTTACATAATGGGAGAGAAAGAGGAGGCAGCTGGGAAAGTTTCTGACGGGTGCCAATGAGGATAGCTTCTGTCTTGTCGTCATTAAGCTGAAGTCTATTGTGTGTCATCCAGTTCTTAATGTCCGAGTAACACTCAGTGGTGCGAGTCAACAGGCGCTGTATATTATCAGGTGAGTCACTATCTTGAAGTTGGGTGTCGTCAGCATAGAAGTGGTGTTTTATAGAGTGGGAGTTTAGACAGAAACTGTCTGTGTGGTTTTATTTCAGGCGAATTCAGCATGTTCTGTATTAATGTTTCAAAATAACATCCATGAATTCCAGTGTACCAAATGTGTTTTAATTGCTGAATAATTTCTCTAGAAATTGATGGTGAAATGATTACGTGTGGCTACAAGTGAGAAAGTACTTTTTCTTCTAACGAGTTTATCCTCCCTTGTCTCTCTTCACACGCACACACATCCTCCCCTACCTTACACGTATATACGCACACGATACAGCGGGTATTACTTCTTGCTAATAAGACATACAGAACATCAGAAGCTGCACAAAGCACGTTATAATCAGCCAGCCAAACAGAGCAAAAATCAGAACAGAATGATAAAACGTTCAATCAACGATAAATTCAACTTTTTTCACATTCAGTTTGAATTGTGAATCTGCTTGTGCTGTTTTGTTGTTATTGTTGTTGTTGTTGTTGCCTTTTCACTTTACTGTCATACATAAATGACTTTCATGACAGATCAGCTATATTTTTCAAACATTCCGATTTGTCTCGGATACATGTATACAAATGTTTTGCCCACACCCTGCAGGCGTTATGTCTCCGCATACTCCGTCTTCAGTGGGCGTGCATCCTGGGTGAGCTTTCATGTGTTTATAACCCACCAGATACTGACAAGACTGCAGTATCTTTAACGTGCATATTTGACATATTTGATATTCTGCATGTGTATATACACACAGAGGGAGGTTAGGCACCAGCAGGTCTGCACACATGTTGATCTGGGAGGTAGAAAAATCTCCACGCTTTACTCACCAGGCAGGATATACCCTGACAGGATCGAACCCAGATCCTCCCCAAATCTTCTGACTGAAAGACTGACGTTCTGGCCTCTTGACTATGGCCTTTACAGTAAGAAATGTGTCCAAACCTACTGACAACGGTAATCAAACTAGACGCTTTAGTACCGGTAGATACCCCTGGGTCTGACACGGTATAATGGGGCAGTTGATGTTGAATCCCTCCAGGCGTATAATACATAAACTACAAGTTTTCCTCCACTGTAGAAACTTGATATTCCCGTACGGTTTATGGACAGCATCAGTTAAAACAACTCTCTGTTTTTGCATATGCAAAACGATACATTCACCCGTGCTCACATGTCCCAACTTAACCATCTCCGAACGATGGTAAAATCAACTGCGTACCTCTCGTTTCCCACACGCAGACAGTACTTGACTTGGTGAGCATGGTTCCAACACACACACACACACACACACACACACACAGACACACACACACACACACACACACACACACACAGACACACACACACACACACACACACACACACAGACACACACAGACACACACACACACACACACACACACACACACACACACACACACACACACACAGAGTGAGAGAGAACACACACAGAGCATCATCGTTACCACCACCACCACAAACACATTCACACACACACACACACACACACACACACACACACACACACATACACAGAGTGAGAGAGAGACACACACACAGTCACATACACACACACACACACACACAAACACACACACACACACACACACACACACACACACACACACACACACACATCATCTCCAAATACAGTAAAGTGGTCACTATCAGCCTAATAACAGGGACTACCGGCACAGACAAGTTGATTGTCTAACACCAGTTTGTTAACAAAGATTACACTCTATTGACGAAATCTCACCGGGTAATTTGCCGAAGAAGAGAAGAGAACGAGAGAGAGAGAGAGGCTGATAGGCAGGCTTTTTTTTTGGGGGGGGGGAGAGAGAGAGGCAAGCAGATGGGGAGAGAGAGAGAGGGAAAGAATCTGACAGGCAGGCCGAGAGAGAGAGAGAGTGATAGCCAAGCAGTTGGAAGGGGAGGGAGAGAGAGTGAGAGAGGCAAGCAGATTGGGAGAGAGGGAAACAGCTGGGGGGAGAGAGAGAAGCTGACAGGCAGGCCGAGAGAGAGAGAGACAGCTGGGGGAGGACAGTCTGATAGCCAAGCAGTTGGAGTGGAAGAGAGAGAGAGAGGCAAGCAGATATGGAGAGAGACAGAGATACAAACAGATTGGGAGAGAGAAAGTGAAGCTGACAGGCCGGCCGAGAGAGAGAGGAGGGAGAGAGATGCTGATATGCAGGCAGTTGGGGGAGAGAGAGGTGTAAGCAGACTGGGAAGAGAGACAGAAAGAAACAGCTGGGGGGGAGAGAGAGACATGAGGCTGACAGAGAGAGAGAGAAGGCTGACATACCGGCAGTTGGGGAGAGAGAGAGGCTGACAGGCACAGAGAGAGAGGGGGGATCGGGAAGGCAGATTGGGAGAGGGAGAGACAGAAACAGCTGGAGAGAGAGAGAGGCTGACAGGCAGAGAGAGAGAGGCTGATAGGCACAGAGAGAGAGGCAAGCAGTTTGGGAGAGAGACAGAGAAACAGCTGGGGAGTGACAGGCAGAGAGAGAGGCTGATAGGCACAGAGAGGCTGATAGGCACAGAGAGGCTGATAGGCACAGAGAGGCTGACAGGCACAGAGAGAGAGCAAAGAGGCTGACAGGCACAGAGCACAGACAGAGGATAGCACAGAGAGGCTGACAGGCACAGAGACAAAGAGGCTGATAGGCACAGAGAGATAGGACAAAGAGGCTGACAGGCACAGAGACAAAGAGGCTGATAGGCACAAGACGAGGCTGATAGGCACAGAGAGAGAAAAGGGTGATAGGCACAAAAAGGCTGAAGGCAAAGAGCTGACAGCACAGAGAGAGACAAAGAGCTGAAGGACAGAGAGGCTGACAGACACAGAGAGAGAAAAGAGGCTGACAGGCCAGAGACAAAGAGGCTGACAGGCAAAGAGGCTGACAGACAGAGAGAGACAAAGAGGCTGACAGGCACAGAGAACAAAGAGGCTGACAGGCAAGAGAGAGACAAAGAGGCTGACAGGCACAGAGAGAGACAAAGAGGCTGACAGGCACAGAGAGAGACAAAAGGCTGCAGACAGAGAGAGACAAAGAGGCTGACAGGCACAGAGACAAAGAGGCTGACAGACACAGAGAGAGACAAAGAGGCTGACAGCACAGAGAGAGACAAAGAGGCTGACAGACACAGAGAGAGACAAAGAGGCTGACAGCAAAGAGAGCGACAGACAGAGCTGACAACAAAGAGGCTGACAGGAAAGAGGCTGACAGACAGAGAGAGACAAAGAGGCTGACAGGCACAGAGACAAAGAGGCTGACAGACACAGAGAGAGACAAAGAGGCTGACAGGCACAGAGAGAGACAAAAGGCTGACAGCACAGAGGCTGACAGACACAAGAGAGACAATGAGCTGACAGGCACAGAGAAAAGAAGGCTGACAGGCACAGAGAGAGACAAAGAGGTTGACAGCACAGAGAGAGACAAAGAGGCTGACAGGCACAGAGACAGACAAAGAGGCTGACAGACACAGAGAGAGACAAAGAGGCTGACAGGCACAAAGAGCGAAAGGCACAGAGAGAGACAAAGAGGCTGACAGGCACAGAGAGAGACAAAGAAGCTGACAGGCACAGAGACAAAGAGGCTGACAGGCACAGAGAGAGACAAAGAGGCTGACAGGCACAGAGACAGACAAAGAGGCTGACAGGCACAGAGACAGACAAAGAGGCTGACAGGCACAGAGAGAGAAAGAGAGGCTGGCAGGCACAGAGAGAGAAAGAGAGGCTGGCAGACACAGAGAGAGAAAGAGAGGCTGGTAGGCAGTGAGAGAGAAGGCAAGTAGGTTATGAGAGAGACAGAGAAAAAAACAGCTTAGGAGAGAGAGAGAGGCTGACAGGCAGTGAGAGAGGAGGAGGGAGAGGGAGATGAAAGATTGGATAAGTTGCTAAATTCGTTCAAAAAAATTAAGCTCTTTTCCTGAAAGGTTGGTAACCGATCCCACAGCGATAAGCCCATTATGGAGATAGAGACACAATACACTTTTTTTTTCGTTTTTTTTTTTTTTAGTGTCTAAATTACTTACCCTGCAGACAAAAAATATCGAGTGTGTCCCCTGAGAACAACGGTGCGTCATTCTGAATTCATCCTACGTTGATTTTAACATTTCATATGCAAAACACGAATTGCTGGTTAAAATGTCATTGCACAACACAGGGAGACAAAAACTTAAGGACAAATTGGCCAACTACTTACAGTTATAAGAAAGCTGAAGATCATGATTGAATTCTCACAAGTTCTTATTCAGAAGACAAGAAAATGTAAAGTCACAGAAATGGAAACAAAATATGGGAACCTTATGGTGTGAAGCAGGCATTCTGTCTCTGTCTTCGTCTCACTTCAGATAGGAAATCTGAAGTCAAAGAAATACAGTGGAGTCCATTAATAACGACAACTGTAATAACGAGAACACTGTAGTAACGAGACATTTTTCAATCCCCGTTTTTTATCCTTCTTAATCTTTAAGAATAAACCATTGGGTTTAACGAGAGTTAGTGGATAATCATCTCGGTAATAACGAGAGATTTTCTATCCTTCCTGGTCACAAAAGTTCTCGCCACTCGCCCCACCCCCACCTCGTCGTCAAGTTCCGGTAGGGCACATCTCGTGGTGGCCGGTAACAAAGAAAAACAACGAAAGGCGCGTCCTTGTGCGGTGTGTAATCAAGGGACACTATTGATTAATTATGAACACATCGACGGCGCCGGTGCCAATATTATTTCCCTTTGTTTCCCTTGGTAAATTCGTCATTTGGGAATAACGAGAACTCGGCAATAGCGAGAAAATGTGCCTGGGCCGTCCGCTCTCGCTATAACAGAGTTTCACTGTAGAAACAAGATCTTGGAATGTACTATTACTGAATGTGAAGCAAGCATGCCCCTCTGTTTTCATCTGCCAGACAAATCTGAAGTTAGAGAAATGCAAACAAAATGTGGGAATTAATAGTGGTGAGTGTGAAGCAAGCACGCTGTCTCTGTCTTTCTCTCGCTTCAGACAGGAAATTTGTAGTCACAGAAATGGAAACAAAACTATGGAACCTATATAGTGGTGACCATGAAGCAAGCATGCTGTCTGTTTTCATCTTCCAGACAAATCTGAAGTCGCAGAAATGCAAGCAAAATGTGGGAACCTAATAGTGGTGAGTGTGTAGCAGGCATGCTGTCTGTGTCTTCTCCTTGCTCCAGATAGAAACTCTGAATTCACAGAAAGGGAAACAAAATGCTGGAACCTAATAGTGGTGACTGTGAAGGAGGCATGCTGTCTGTGTCTTCATCTTGCTCCAGACAGGAAACTTGAAGTCACAGAAATGCAAACAAAATGCTGGACCCTAACAGCGGTGTGTGTGAAGCAAGCATGCTGTCTGTTTTCATCTTCCAGACAAATCTGAAGTCACAGAAATGCAAGGAAAATGTTGGAACCTAGCGGTGGTGAATGTGAGACACATCATCTGTCTTCGTCTCCTTGCTTCAGTCCTGGAAGGGTCGGACATTACAGCAGATGGGACACTGTCTTTAGGGAGATGTAAAACAGGAGAGGTTGATATGTAATGGTCGTTTTTTATAAAGATGAGTGGGTTGGTGTTGTTTTGGAAATCGATGATGGACATAATGAACAGACATAATCATATCAACTGAGGCACAAGAACAGACATACACAAGAGAAAAAATAGACATTCAGGCACAACAGAAAGCAGACAGAACGTTGATGTGAAGAGTCCTGTCCAGAGTTTCGAGCATGAGAAAGGGCGAGCTTCAGCACGTGCACGATATTGACTAATAATTATTCTCTCTCTCTCTCTCTCTCTCTCTCTCTCTCTCTCTCTCTCTCTCTCTCTCTCTCTCTCTCTCCTCTCTCTCTCTTCTTTCTTTCTTTCTCTCCCTCCCTCTGTGTGTGTTTGTGTACGCACACATAATCATCATTATTTTTCTAAACTGTTTATTATCAATCTGACATAACAATTATACTGACAGTAAAAAAAATCATAATAAAAAAAATATGTATGTATACATACATATATAGATAGATTGTTCAAAGTGCAAGGATAATTGAAGCTTTTTTGGCTTTCTTTTTAATATTCGCAAACACGCCCACAGACAGATACACAATACACACCCACGCACGCACACGCACACACACACACACACACACAAACACACACACGTGCGCGCGGGCAAGCACACGCACACGCACGAACACACATGCACTTACGCATGCAGAGAGAGAGGGAGAGAGAGAGAATAACTGGTATGTATACCATCCACTACGCCTACAACTTTCCCCCTGCAATTAATGCCACACTTAACGTAGACTGTCATTACCAAGGACATCAACCTGACTCCCGCATCCTGTCCACCAACTGTAAAAACCCAACCCTTTGACTTCCCACCTATCCACCAGTTTTCTGCAGGAAGCCGGTGGAAAGGGTGAGGGAGTCAAAGAGTTTAATTCTTTGCTTTACTAGCATGGTTGACAATGCAGGATGCTGGTGGACAGGGTGAGGGGGTTAAAGGGTTAAACCCATCGTTACTTTAAGCGATGCCTAGCTGTGTTCATCTTGGTTTTGGTGACTACCTGTAGTGTTGGGTGTCAACCATTTTCATCAGTCAGAAACGGCCATTGATTTTCCACAAGCGTTTTACAGTCTCAGTTTCAGTTTCAGTTTCTCAAGACGACGTCTCCGCGCTGGGAACGAACTCCACATGTACTAACGTCACAGATGCCATGTGTATGGTGATCATGGCACAAGCCTTACGCCTGCACATAACCCTATGAGCTGGCCAGGTCCTGTGGCCCTACTTAGCCTATGTTTTACCTAGCCTGTATTTTATACTGGTCTTGTATCAGCCTATCACTGGAATAATCTTGGTTGCATGTAAATGACGTGTAAAATGTATGGAGATGCGGGGTTTCGATCCCCATACTTCTAGCATGCTGAGCGAGCGCTTTGCCATTTGAGCTACATACCCTGATTCAGAAGTGACCAGCCCGAGGGTTGAACCCATAACCCTTTATTATGAGCATACTGCTCTATCAGCTGAGCTAATGGGTCACTAGACTTTGCAGAATACCGATACTTTAGAATCCCTTTTTGCTTAAGAGCCGGTCACTGGTTAATAAATCAGCCATGAATATCAACCCAGGTTCCCTCCTTTAAATCCAATGTCACTGTATCATTCCAGGCGTATTCCTTTTAATACATTGTCACCAGCAACACCCATGAGTTTACACAGAGGACTACTTTCACTAATCCATGTCCCATTTTCTTCGGTCTAATGTCAGAAGCCATATCCTTGAACATATACGGGAACTTGAATGATATGTGAGGGAGCAGAAGTCCCCGTATATGTTCAAGGATGTGGCTTCTGACATTGGATTGAAGGATATGGGACATAGGAGAGTGACAGAAGTCCTCTGTGTAAACTCTGTATTGTTCTCTTTTGTTGAGTTTAAAGTCCTGCCACTCTGAGTATATGAGGACTAGCTATAAGAATGTTGCTCAAAGAAGTCTTCAAATTTTTTGGTTGCATTGTGAGATACCGATGCTATCGTCGGATTCTCGATTTGGATGATGTAATGTGTAAACTCAAGGGCGTTGCTTTCGACAATGCACTAAAGGGAATAAGCCTGGAATGATATCCGCTCCCTCACGTACCGTTCATTTCATTCAATCCATTCCCATGTAATCACATTCTTGAATTCACACAGAGAACTTTTTCCACTTCTTCATATATCATTCCCCGGGATGAAAGACGAACAGGTTTAGGACAATGCCGTACCACACCTCCCCATTTCTGTCTCTCCTACCCTCCTAACCCCCCCACCCCAACCCCACCCCACCCCCCGTCCAGCGGAACAGAGAAAGGCCAAGGCTGGACATTGCACTGGCGTATTTTGTGACCCCTCCGATCATAAACAGCCAATTTTGGCTGTTTATTGTTGCACCATAAACCAGACACTGTATCCTTGTCATTAGATTTACCAGATGAACACCTCATGTACTGTTTTGGCATCGTAGCGTTGTTGGCTGTTATTTACATAGCTCGAGGGATATATAAATTGGAATCGTGCATATTGTGGTCAGTGTGATATCAAAGCAGAAACCTGATTGCACACTTTGCTGAAATAATTCAGTTCCTGTCTTTGTATGTTTGTTTGTTTCTTTGTGTGTTTGTTTAAATATTAAATATTGTAAGGTGGTCTTTGTCGACTGTATGTGTGTGCCTGGTGTGTGAGTGCACTTGGATTTGAATTGTCAAAATTTGGCGCCGTATGAATACTGTAATTATTGTTATTATTATTATTATTATCATTATTATCATTATTATTGTTATTGTTATTATTTCATTATTATTATTATTATTATCAATATTTTAGTATTATTTATTATTGTTGTTATTACCATCATCATCATCATCATCACTATTATTATTATTATTTGAATCAATCTATGATGAACAGATATAACTGCAAGGGAGAGACGGTCACGAATTCGTTCAACATGGAATTCTTGCATTCGGACAATGCCATGAGCGCTCCACCCATATCTGCGAACGGTCATCAGACAGACTGGTTCAGCCTGCACATAACCCTATACATTGGCAAAGATCTTTGAAATGGGAGTGGCAGGACCTAGAAAAACACATGATTACCACATGAATGATTTCAACATAAAGATGGGCAACAAACGAGCTAACTTTGTATCGCAGGGTAGGTTGAACTTGAGACGTAGAGATCTTGAAATCCTCAGCTCTGTGGAAAGAACCAGTCAGCCCGGAGTCAGACATAGACAGACACGTAGATAGATAGACAGACGGACACTCACGCGCACACACACGCATACAAAGACAAGCACACTCGGAAAGACAAGCAGGCTTACATGTAGATAGACAGACAGATAGATGGAGAGATGAAGATAGATAGAAAGACATAGAGGTACAGCGAGATAGACAGACTAATAGACAGATCGATAGAGAGAGAGCGAGACAGACACGACAGAGACAGACAGACAGAGCTAGAGAGAGAGAAAAAAAGATAGGTAGGTAGATAATTTAAGAGAGACAAATAGATAGACAGATACGCAGACAGACAGACAGTTAAATTGATAAATATACAGACAGATAGATAGATAGACCGGCCCACTCTGAAAAGCTCTCTCTCTCTCTCTGTCAACTATATATATATGCGCGCGCGCACACACACACACACACACACACACATATATATATATACATACATATATATATATGTATATACATATGTGTGTACGCTCGTGTGTGTTATTTCAGCTTTCAAGGTGTGTTTTTGTATCAAGATACACAAGAAGCACCAAGGTCTTCCTGCACTCTTTATGTGATCATTCCTAGATACCAGTCCTTTTTCCAGACAGAGACTTGTGGCAGACAGTGCACTGGAAAACTCCTCCCACTCACAGATCACTGTTACATATACACGTGGTTAACCCTTTGACTGCCGCACCCTGTCCACTAGTATCCTGCATTGCCAACCATGCTAGCAAAGCAAAAACAACGCTTTGATTCCCTCATCCTATCCACCAGCTTCCTACAGGAAACTGGTGGATAGGGTGAGAGAATCAAAGGGTTAAGTTTTTGGAGTTGGTAGATAGGGCGCGGGAGTCAATGGGTTAAAGATACTGGTTAATTCATAAAATCAGTGTGGGTTGATTGTTTTATTTTCTGCCAGGATAATCGACTTTTCGATTTAGCCCCCTAAAAACTAACAGGCCTAACATGTCATCAAACAACTACTGTATGCAAGATTTTGCTTTTAGTCTTGGACCTGGTACTCACCACTCAAAGAAGTGGATATTCCCAGCAGGGATTAGAGAGCCTCTCTCTCTCTCACCCTCTCTCTCTCTCTCTCTCTCTCTCTCTCTCTCTCTCTCACACACACACACACACACACACACACACACACACACACACACACACACACACACATACAATCAACACAGAGAGTCTGATTCTGAATTATCTCACTTTCTCTCTCTCTCTCTCACTCTGTCTCTCTCTCCCACTCTGTCTGTCTGTCTCTCTCTCTCATACAAGCAACACAGTCTGATTTTGAATTATATCTCTATCTCTCTCTCTCTCACTCCACACACACACACACACACACACACACACACACACACACACACACACACACACACACACACACACACAAGCAACACAGAGAGTGATTCTGAATTCTCTCTCTCTCTGTCTCTCTCTCTCTTTCCCTCGCTCTCTCTCTCATTCACACACACATTCTCTCTCTCTCTTTCCCTCGCTCTCTCTCTCATTCACACACACATTCTCTCTCTCTCTCTCTTTCCTTCTTTCTTTCTCCCCCTCACTCCGCCCCATCCTGCTCTTTTTCTCACATACATTTAACACAGACGATATATGATATCTATATATACGCATACCCTCATGTTTACGCTCATACATATACACACACGCTCCAACAAAACTTCAGCAAACACAAACATAAAGATAAGTTATCCAACATTAAACAAACAGGCAAAACGTCCAAACACAAACATATGAGATGGCCAAAAACAAACATAATGTAGTTACTGAAGTGCAATTTAGCGGAAACCGCGACAACAATGGCGGCACTCTTGGCGTCCTGTTTGTTTTTACATGCGATGTTGATTTCTATTCTCGGTGCCACGACATGTCTCTGAGGGCGCTTGAAATTTTGCTAAAACGTGAAAAGGCGTAATTGTCCTCCAGAGACTCAGCATTATCAACAGTGAACATTTTCACTGCGCACTAGGAAGCTATAGACGTAATGCGCATTTGTCTGTATCGTGTTTGATGATTATGGGCGTTTTCTGGGCCCTTCAGATTATATGGATGCTTTTGATAGAAGTTTTCCCAAACGATTATTTCATTATCTAAAGCTTTCTTTGGGTTAGAGAGTTGATTTAGAATTTGCAGCAGATATTTTGTGTCTTTATTATTCAGTAAAATGTTCTCGGTGGTGTGGCGGTAGTGAGCCTGCCGTATGATGTCATGGGATAAATTTGATTTAGATTTAAGAGATAAAAATGTTAGGGGTAAAATGTAATAAACTGAACTAAAATAGACTAAAGTAAAAGAAAACAAAATAAAATAATGTTAAATAGAATAAACTGAAATAAGATAAATAAAGATTAAATTAAGTTAAACCAAAAAAAACAAAGATGGTTGAACACACACTCACGCACGCACACACACACACGCGCAACACACACACACACACTCTCTCTCTCTCTCTCTCTTTCTCTTTCTCGATTTGTTGTTGCTGTTTCTTTTTTTTTCTTTTTTTAAACCAAGACTTCAGAAAGGCAAAAAGGCTAGTTGGGTCTCAAGGGAAGGGACACAGGAAAATGAACAAATGAACTTAACTCTCCATTAACGTTTTTTATATAGCCATTGTGACCTCACTCCAGATGCAATGAAACTTGACGCGTAACGAGAAATACGATAGACTGTTACAGCAATAAAAACAGTATTGAAATGTTGTCAGAGGTTTGTTACAGTTCTGATTTTAAGCCCTTTATTTCTATGTGACCATGACGTTGGCGCCTTATTTTCCAAACTCTGGCTTTCATCATTCTTTAACAGTTCACATCATTTACGAAAAATTGTTAACACTCTATCCGTAAACAGCTGGGAACCACGTCCACATACTTTCGCACATTTTTGTCACAGACAGACAGACTCTCTCTCTCTCTCTCTCTCTCTCTCTCTCTCTCTCTCTCTCTCTCTCTCTCTCTCTCTCTCTCTCTCTCTCTCTCTCTCTCTCTCTCTGACACGCACGCGCGCGCAAACACACACACACACACACACACACACACACACACACACACACTGATTTACAGACACACACACCTCTAGATCAGTATATAAATTTCCCATGAATTTCTTTGTTGTTTCTCTTTGAAGGGAGACTAAAAGAGGATGTATACAACAGAGAACGGAAAGGAGAAGAAACTCTCAGTTCGTGAAGACCATACAGCCTCTCAAACCACTTTAACAACTTTCCTCTTTACCACCAGCCTCGTTTCTCCACACACACACTTCACGTGATTGGATTAGCATAGGTACCATTGCACACGCACGCACCATCCCCAAATGCAACAAAATGGTCGTCATCAGGCTGAGTACAACTGACTTACCAGTACAACAAGATTTCTCCATAGTGTTGTAATCTAATGAGTGAAATTTCTGGCAGAAATTTGTATTTGATGATGGAATAGATTTTTTTTTGTCTTATTTATTTTAGCGTTCATTTTGTCATCTGGGCTGTTTTCCCCTCCACTGTCAGGCTTAGAAACATAGACAGACAGAGAATGCATTGTCTACATGTGCAGTAAAACACAGTTTTTCTTATATTATCCTGAGTGTGTTTTATTCAAGACCTTGACAGCCCATAGTGTTTATGTGCAGATTTAAAGCTTACGCCATAATCATTTTTGGCCTTCTCCATTACGTGGCATCGGTGGCATTAGTGCATACGAAATTCATTCCGAGTCAGGAGACGTTATCGTGAGAAGCTGAAACTGAACCTGGTCGTTTTGTTGAGAACAGTTTGACACAAACATTAAGTGAGCATTGTATCATCGATCTAAACAAAAACTTTGTGCATCCTGGACATGTTGCACTTCTAACTGTTTATTTTATTCAGACACTTACCATTTGAAGAATACTTAAGATTGAGTTACCTCAGTTTCATAGCTGCCTTGTTTAAATGTATGTTGCAAGGACGTGATTGACTGGATATCAGATTACAACAGAACTTGTATGATGTGAAGGTGTATACACCTGTTCCACTTGTATTTAAAATATAGCCATTAAGTCAAGGCATCGCCTGAATCCTATTATTTCATTAAAAATGCAACACGAAGCAATTTGTTTGAGTTGACTACAGAATCAAAATGTTACCCTATTCAGTCTGAATCTGAAATGGAGAATCAATGTCCATCATTTCATTACTGATGCAACATTAAAGAATGTTAAGAGCTGCCTGTAATTTCGAATGTTATCCTGTAATCTGGAACTAAAGTGCATAATCAGTCTTGAAAAAATGGGGACGACTTGAGGTTGAGGTTTGAATAGAGAATGCAGTTAACCAGATTTCCTTTAAAACGTTGCGCCTTCTTTTCACTGAGTTGGGAGCAACACAGTCTTTTATATTATGCAAATGAAGCCATGTATTTTTTCTCTCACATCGCGTTTCAATCTCTTCGATTCTTAAAACTTTATGTCTCGCTGACAAAAGTATGTGCATTCTGAAAAAGCGTGCGTGCTTACTCATACGTCTTGCAACTCATGCTAACACTTGAGCCTGAAGACACGACCCATCGCCCAAAATGTCAGAGCCTGGGAAAACTAAATCGATGGGTTAGTCATCATGCCACAGCATTTAAAGCATCAGACTGACGATGGGACTACATCAGTCCAAACTGATTTCAGAGTAATTCACTTATGAACAGCTCATGTCTAGAGTTGTGTTCTAAGAGCTCAGATGGGAAGAATAGGATCGCCACAGAGAAGGGTCATCCACTTTATGGCTGCATCTATGAGGATGGCACAAAAATTCTGGACCAACAACATGCCTGTCTGTATTTTTCCTGCCCTGTTGACGACGATGTATTTGAAAGAGTTGTGTATAGCTCTGTGCATAGTTTTAAACCAAATGGAAACATTTATCATCATAGTTACCAGCATTTTCTGTATCCGTGCTAATATTATTAGAATCGTATCAGTTTATGTAACTATTCATGCTTTTTCCATAAAAACCAGAGGTTCAACAGCCACTTTTGATGTGCTATGCCTCGGATAATTTCACATCAACATGTTTGTTCTCGATCGTTCATGGAACTGTCATTTGAGAAATGTTGTACCAGCCCAGGGGTATGTATATGCAGTCAGTCTTTAGAAGAACAGCGAGTCGGTCTTTAGAAGAAAAGCGATCAATGTCTTCAATCTGGAGAACAGTAGAGAGTGTTGTGCGCCTTTCGAATTGAAACAGGAATTGTGGAACAGCAGTGAAGTAATCTATGGTCTCTTCTAGTGTGCCACTTTATAGAAACGTGGTACTGGTAGCCCCTTAAACTCGCAAGTATAACTTCTTTAGCATTGGGACTGCAACAAAAAGAACTCTTCTCTATCATTATGTCGGAAAGGATGGGATTGAGGAGAGCAAGGTGAATACAACTGATACAAGAGCGGAAGACAACCTTTGACAGATAAGAGGTAATAGCAGATCAAGGAAAGTTAGCAAACACACAGAACTCAAGAAGTCTGAATGTCGTGTTGGAATTCTTACAAGTTTCCATCACAGAATTGGAAGCAAACGTTAGAATCTAACAGTGGTGAATGTGAAGCACGCTGTGTCTGACTTCATCTCCTTACTCCAGGTCTGATAGTTCGGTCATTACAAAAAAGAGACACTGTTTGCAGACAAATTTACATAGGAGACAGTTGAAATGAGATAATTGTTTCATAAGATCAGTGCATTGCCTAGAAATGGATGACAGAGAAAATAGAGACACAATGACAGACAGGAAGACAGATATAACCATAACAACAAAAGACATGTAAGAGATTCTAACTAAACATAATTATACAGCAGGAAGTGACAGACTTAACCATAATAACAAAGTACATGTAAGATTCTAACCAGACGTAACATGACCATAACAACAAAGTATATATAAGGTTCACACACACACACGCACACACACACACGCACACACACACATACACAGAGTGAGAGAGACACACACACACAGTCACATAACACACACAAACACACACAAACACACACACACACACACACACACACACACACACACACAGAGTGAGAGAGAACACACACAGAGCATCATCGTTACCACCACCACCACAACACATTCACACACACACACGCACACACACACATACACAGAGTGAGAGAGACACACACACACAGTCACATACACACACACAAACACACACACACACACACACACACACACACACACACCATCTCCAAATACAGTAAAGTGGTCACTATCAGCCTAATAACAGGGACTACTGGCACAGACAAGTTGATTGTCTAACACCAGTTTGTTAACAAAGATTACACTCTATTGACGAAATCTCTCCGGGTAATTTGCCGAAGAAGAGAAGAGAACGAGAGAGAGAGAGGCTGATAGGCAGGCTTTTTTTTTTGGGGGGGGGGTGCAGAGAGAGAGAGAGAGGCAAGCAGATGGGGAGAGAGAGAGGGAAAGAATCTGACAGGCAGGCCGAGAGACAGAGAGAGTGATAGCCAAGCAGTTGGAAGGGGAGGGAGAGAGAGGCAAGCAGATTGGGAGAGAGGGAAACAGCTGGGGGGGAGAGAGAGAAGCTGACAGGCAGGCCGAGAGAGAGAGAGACACTGGGGGAGACAGTCTGATAGCCAAGCAGTTGGAGTGGAAGAGAGAGAGAGAGGCAAGCAGATATGGAGAGAGACAGAGATACAAACAGATTGGGAGAGAGAAAGTGAAGCTGACAGGCCGGCCGAGAGAGAGAGAGAGAGAGATGCTGATATGCAGGCAGTTGGGGAGAGAGAGGTAAGCAGACTGGGAAAGAGACAGAGAAACAGCTGGGGAGAGAGAGAGACATGAGGCTGACACAGAGAGAGAGAAGCTGACATACAGGCAGTTGGGGAGAGAGAGAGGCTGACAGGCACACAGAGAGAGGGGGGATCGGGAAGGCAGATTGGGAGAGGGAGAGACAGAAACAGCTGGAGAGAGAGAGAGGCAAGCAGTTTGGGACAGAGAAACAGCTGGGGAGTGACAGGCAGAGAGAGAGGCTGATAGGCACAGAGAGGCTGACAGGCACAGAGAGAGACAAAGAAGCTGACAGGCACAGAGACAGACAAAGAGGCTGACAGACACAGAGAGAGACAAAGAGGCTGACAGGCAAAGAGGCTGACAGACAGAGAGACAAAGAGGCTGACAGGCACAGAGACAAAGAGGCTGATAGGCACACAGACAGGCTGATAGGCACAAAGAGGCTGATAGGCACAGAGAGGCTGACAGGCACAGAGAGCGACAAAGAGGCTGACAGGCACAGAGAGAGACAAAGAGGCTGACAGACACAGAGAGAGACAAAGAGGCTGACAGGCACAGAGACAAAGAGGCTGACAGGCAGAGAGAGAGACAAAGAGGCTGACAGACACAGAGAGAGACAAAGAGGCTGACAGGCACAGAGACAAAGAGGCTGACAGACACACAGAGACACAAAGAGGCTGACAGGCAAAGAGGCTGACAGACAGAGAGAAACAAAGAGGCTGACAGACACAGAGAGAGACAAAGAGGCTGACAGGCAGAGAGAGAGACAAAGAGGCTGACAGACACAGAGAGAGACAAAGAGGCTGACAGACACAGAGAGAGACAAAGAGGCTGACAGGCACAGAGAAAGACAAAGAGGCTGACAGGCACAGAGAGAGACAAAGAGGCTGACAGGCAGAGAGAGAGACAAAGAGGCTGACAGACACAGAGAGAGACAAAGAGGCTGACAGACACAGAGAGACAAAGAGGCTGACAGGCACAGAGATAAAGAGGCTGACAGACACAGAGAGAGACAAAGAGGCTGACAGACACAGAGAGAGAAAGAGGCTGACAGGCACAGAGAGAGACAAAGAGGCTGACAGGCACAGACAGACAAAGAGGGCTGACAGGCACAGAGACAGACAAAGAGGCTGACAGACACAGAGAGAGACAAAGAAGCTGACAGGCAAAGAGGCTGACAGACAGAGAGAAACAAAGAGGCTGACAGGCACAGAGACAAAGAGGCTGACAGGCAGAGAGAGAGACAAAGAGGCTGACAGACACAGAGAGAGACAAAGAGGCTGACAGACACAGAGACAAAGAGGCTGACAGGCACACAGAGAGACAAAGAGGCTGACAGGCACAGAGAGAGACAAAGAGGCTGACAGGCAGAGAGAGAGACAAAGAGGCTGACAGACACAGAGAGAGACAAAGAGGCTGACAGACAGAGAGAGACAAAGAGGCTGACAGGCACAGAGATAAAGAGGCTGACAGGCACAGAGAGAGACAAAGAGGCTGACAGGCACAGAGACAAAGAGGCTGACAGACACAGAGAGAGAAAGAGGCTGACAGGCACAGAGAGAGACAAAGAGGCTGACAGGCACAGACAGACAAAGAGGGCTGACAGGCACAGAGAGACAAAGAGGCTGACAGACACAGAGAGAGACAAAGAGGCTGACAGACACAGAGAGAGACAAAGAGGATGACAGGCACAGAGACAAAGAGGATGACAGGCACAGAGAGAGACAAAGAGGCTGACAGGCACAGAGACAGACAAAGAGGCTGACAGGCACAGAGAGAGACAAAGAGGCTGTCAGGCACAGAGAGAGAAAGAGAGGCTGGCAGGCACAGAGAGAGAAAGAGAGGCTGGCAGACACAGAGAGAGAAAGAGAGGCTGGTAGGCAGTGAGAGAGAGAGGCAAGCAGGTTATGAGAGAGACAGAGAAAGAAACAGCTTAGGAGAGAGAGAGAGGCTGACAGGCAGTGAGAGAGGAGGAAGGAGAGGGAGATGAAAGATTGGATAAGTTGCTAAATTCGTTCAAAAAAATTAAGCTCTTTTCCTGAAAGGTTGGTAACCGATCCCACAGCGATAAGCCCATTATGGAGATAGAGACACAATACACTTTTTTTTCGTTTTTTTTTTTTAGTGTCTAAATTACTTACCGTGCAGACAAAAAATATCGAGTGTGTCCCCTGAGAACAACGGTGCGTCATTCTGAATTCATCCTACGTTGATTTTAACATTTCATATGCAAAACACGAATTGCTGGTTAAAATGTCATTGCACAACACAGGGAGACAAAAACTTAAGGACAAATTGGCCAACACTTACAGTTATAAGAAAGCTGAAGATCATGATTGAATTCTCACAAGTTCTTATTCAGAAGACAAGAAAATGTAAAGTCACAGAAATGGAAACAAAATATGGGAACCTTATGGTATGAAGCAGGCATTCTGTCTCTGTCTTCGTCTCGCTTCAGATAGGAAATCTGAAGTCAAAGAAATACAGTGGAGTCCATTAATAACGACAACTGTAATAACGAGAACACTGTAGTAACGAGACATTTTTCAATCCCCGTTTTTTATCCTTCTTAATCTTTAAGAATAAACCATTGGGTTTAACGAGAGTTAGTGGATAATCATCTCGGTAATAACGAGAGATTTTCTATCCTTCCTGGTCACAAAAGTTCTCGCCACTCGCCCCACCCCCACCTCGTCGTCAAGTTCCCGGTAGGGCACATCTCGTGGTGGCCGGCAACAAAGAAAAACAACGAAAGGCGCGTCCTTGTGCGGTGTGTAATCAAGGGACACAATCGATTAATTATGAACACATCGACGGCGCCGGTGCCAAGATTATTTCCCTTTGTTTCCCTTGGTAAATTCGTCATTTGGGAATAACGAGAACTCGGCAATAGCGAGAAAATGTGCCTGGGCCGTCCGCTCTCGCTATAACAGAGTTTCACTGTAGAAACAAGATCTTGGAATGTACTATTACTGAATGTGAAGCAAGCATGCTCTCTCTGTTTTCATCTGCCAGACAAATCTGAAATTATAGAAATGCAAACAAAATGTGGGAATTAATAGTGGTGAGTGTGAAGCAAGCACGCTGTCTCTGTCTTTCTCTCGCTTCAGACAGGAAATTTGTAGTCACAGAAATGGAAACAAAACTATGGAACCTATATAGTGATGACCATGAAGCAAGCATACTGTCTGTTTTCATCTTCCAGACAAATCTGAAGTCGCAGAAATGCAAGCAAAATGTGGGAACCTAATAGTGGTGAGTGTGTAGCAGGCATGCTGTCTGTGTCTTCTCCTTGCTCCAGACAGAAACTCTGAATTCACAGAAAGGGAAACAAAATGCTGGAACCTAATAGTGGTGACTGTGAAGGAGGCATGCTGTCTGTATCTTCTCCTTGCTCCAGACAGGAAACTTGAAGTCACAGAAATGCAAACAAAATGCTGGACCCTAACAGCGGTGTGTGTGAAGCAAGCATGCTGTCTGTTTTCATCTTCCAGACAAATCTGAAGTCACAGAAATGCAAGCAAAATGTTGGAACCTAGCGTTGGTGAATGTGAGACACATCATCTGTCTTCGTCTCCTTGCTTCAGTCCTGGAAGGGTCGGACATTACAGCAGATGGGACACTGTCTTTAGGGAGATGTAAAACAGGAGACGGTTGATATGTAATGGTCGTTTTTTATAAAGATGAGTGGGTTGTTGTTGTTTTTTGGAAATCGATGATGGACATAATGAACAGACATAATCATATCAACTGAGGCACAAGCACAGACATACACAAGAGAAAAAATAGACATTCAGGCACAACAGAAAGCAGACAGAACGTTGATGGTGAAGAGTCCTGTCCAGAGTTTTGAGCATGAGAAAGGGCGAGCTTCAGCACGTGCACGATATTGACTAATAATTATTTTCTCTCTCTCTCTCTCTCTCTCTCTCTCTCTCTCTCTCTCTCTCTCTCTCTCTCTCTCTCTCTCTCTTTCTTTCTTTCTTTCTTTCTCTCCGTCCCTCTGTGTGTGTTTGTGTACGCACACATCATAATCATCATTATTTTTCTAAACTGTTTATTATCAATCTGACATAACAATTATACTGACAGTAAAAAAAATCATAATAAAAAAAAATATGTATGTATACATACATATAACAGATAGATTGTTCAAAGTGCAAGGATAATTGAAGCTTTTTTTGCTTTCTTTTTAATATTCGCAAACACGCCCACAGACAGATACACAATACACACCCACGCACGCACACACACACACACAAACACAAACACACACACGTGCGCGCGGGCACGCACACGCACGAACACACATGCACTTACGCATGCAGAGAGAGAGGGAGAGAATAACTGGTATGTATACCATCCACTACGCCTACAACTTTCCCCCTGCAATCAATGCCACACTTAACGTAGACTGTCATTACCAAGGACATCAACCTGACTCCCGCATCCTGTCCACCAACTGTAAAAACCCAACCCTTTGACTTCCCACCTATCCACCAGTTTTCTGCAGGAAGCCGGTGGAAAGGGTGAGGGAGTCAAAGGGTTTAATTCTTTGCTTTACTAGCATGGTTGACAATGCAGGATGCTGGTGGACAGGGTGAGGGGGTTAAAGGGTTAAACCCATCGTTACTTTAAGCGATGCCTAGCTGTGTTCATCTTGGTTTTGGTGACTACCTGTACTGTTGGGTGTCAACAATTTTCATCAGTCAGAAACGGCCATTGATTTTCCACAAGCGTTTTACAGTCTCAGTTTCAGTTTCAGTTTCTCAAGACGACGTCTCCGCGCTGGGAACGAACTCCACATGTACTAACGTCACAGATGCCATGTGTATGGTGATCATGGCACAAGCCTTACGCCTGCACATAACCCTATGAACTGGCCAGGTCCTGTGGCCCTACTTAGCCTATGTTTTACCTAGCCTGTATTTTAAACTGGTCTTGTATCAGCCTATCACTGGAATAATCTTGGTTGCATGTAAATGACGTGTAAAATGTATGGAGATGCGGGGTATCGATCCCCATACCTCTAGCATGCTGAGCGAGCGCTTTGCCATTTGAGCTACATACCCTGATTCAGAAGTGACCAGCCCGAGGGTTGAACCCATAACCCTTTATTATGAGCATACTGCTCTATCAGCTGAGCTAATGGGTCACTAGACTTTGCAGAATACCGATACTTTAGAATCCCTTTTTGCTTAAGAGCCGGTCACTGGTTAATAAATCAGCCATGAATATCAACCCAGGTTCCCTCCTTTAAATCCAATGTCACTGTATCATTCCAGGCGTATTCCTTTAATACATTGTCACCAGCAACACCTATGAGTTTACACAGAGGACTACTTTCACTAATCCATGTCCCATTTTCTTCGGTCTAATGTCAGAAGTCATATCCTTGAACATATACGGGAACTTGAATGATACGTGAGGGAGCAGAAGTCCCCGTATATGTTCAAGGATGTGGCTTCTGACATTGGATTGAAGGATATGGGACATAGGAGAGTGACAGAAGTCCTCTGTGTAAACTCTATTTTTCTCTTTTGTTGAGTTTAAAGTCCTGCCACTCTGAGTATATGAGGACTAGCTATAAGAATGTTGCTCAAAGAAGTCTTCAAATTTTTTGGTTGCATTGTGAGATACCGATGCTATCGTCGGATTCTCGATTTGGATGATGTAATGTGTAAACTCAAGGGCGTTGCTTTCGACAATGCACTAAAGGGAATAAGCCTGGAATGATATCCGCTCCCTCACGTACCGTTCATTTCATTCAATCCATTGCCATGTAATCACATTCTTGAATTCACACAGAGAACTTTTTCCACTTCTTCATATATCATTCCCCGGGATGAAAGACGAACAGGTTTAGGACAATGCCGTACCACACCTCCCCATTTCTGTCTCTCCTACCCTCCTAACCCCCCCACCCCAACCCCACCCCACCCCCCGTCCAGCGGAACAGAGAAAGGCCAAGGCTGGACATTGCACTGGCGTATTTTGTGACCCCTCCGATCATAAACAGCCAATTTTGGCTGTTTATTGTTGCACCATAAACCAGACACTGTATCCTCGTCATTAGATTTACCAGATGAACACCTCATGTACTGTTTTGGCATCGTAGCGTTGTTGGCTGTTATTTACATAGCTCGAGGGATATATAAATTGGAATCGTGCATATTGTGGTCAGTGTGATATCAAAGCAGAAACCTGATTGCACACTTTGCTGAAATAATTCAGTTCCTGTCTTTGTATGTTTGTTTGTTTCTTTGTGTGTTTGTTTAAATATTAAATATTGTAAGGTGGTCTTTGTCGACTGTATGTGTGTGCCTGGTGTGTGAGTGCACTTGGATTTGAATTGTCAAAATTTGGCGCCGTATGAATACTGTAATTATTGTTATTATTATTATTATTATCATTATTATCATTATTATTGTTATTGTTATTATTTCATTATTATTATTATTATTATCAATATTTTAGTATTATTTATTATTGTTGTTATTACCATCATCATCATCATCATCACTATTATTATTATTATTTGAATCAATCTATGATGAACAGATATAACTGCAAGGGAGAGACGGTCACGAATTCGTTCAACATGGAATTCTTGCATTCGGACAATGCCATGAGCGCTCCACCCATATCTGCGAACGGTCATCAGACAGACTGGTTCAGCCTGCACATAACCCTATACATTGGCAAAGATCTTTGAAATGGGAGTGGCAGGACCTAGAAAAACACATGAATACCACATGAATGATTTCAACATAAAGATGGGCAACAAACGAGCTAACTTTGTATCGCAGGGTAGGGTTGAACTTGAGACGTAGAGATCTTGAAATCCTCAGCTCTGTGGAAAGAACCAGTCAGCCCGGAGTCAGACATAGACAGACACGTAGATAGATAGACAGACGGACACTCACGCGCACACACACGCATACAAAGACAAGCACACTCGGAAAGACAAGCAGGCTTACATGTAGATAGACAGACAGATAGATGGAGAGATGAAGATAGATAGAAAGACATAGAGGTACAGCGAGATAGACAGACTAATAGACAGATCGATAGAGAGAGAGCGAGACAGACACGACAGAGACAGACAGACAGAGCTAGAGAGAGAGAAAAAAAGATAGGTAGGTAGATAATTTAAGAGAGACAAATAGATAGATAGATACGCAGACAGACAGACAGTTAAATTGATAAATATACAGACAGATAGATAGATAGACCGGCCCACTCTGAAAAGCTCTCTCTCTCTCTCTGTCAACTATATATATATGCGCGCGCGCACACACACACACACACACACACACACACATATATATATATACATACATATATATATATGTATATACATATGTGTGTACGCTCGTGTGTGTTATTTCAGCTTTCAAGGTGTGTTTTTTGTATCAAGATACACAAGAAGCACCAAGGTCTTCCTGCACTCTTTATGTGATCATTCCTAGATACCAGTCCTTTTTCCAGACAGAGACTTGTGGCAGACAGTGCACTGGAAAACTCCTCCCACTCACAGATCACTGTTACATATACACGTGGTTAACCCTTTGACTGCCGCACCCTGTCCACTAGTATCCTGCATTGCCAACCATGCTAGCAAAGCAAAAACAACGCTTTGATTCCCTCATCCTATCCACCAGCTTCCTACAGGAAACTGGTGGATAGGGTGAGAGAATCAAAGGGTTAAGTTTTTGGAGTTGGTAGATAGGGCGCGGGAGTCAATGGGTTAAAGATACTGGTTAATTCATAAAATCAGTGTGGGTTGATTGTTTTATTTTCTGCCAGGATAATCGACTTTTCGATTTAGCCCCCTAAAAACTAACAGGTCTAACATGTCATCAAACAACTACTGTATGCAAGATTTTGCTTTTAGTCTTGGACCTGGTATTCACCACTCAAAGAAGTGGATATTCCCAGCAGGGATTAGAGAGCCTCTTGCTCTCTCACCCTCTCTCTCTCTCTCTCTCTCTCTCACAACACACACACACACACATACAATCAACACAGAGAGTCTGATTCTGAATTCTCTCACTTTCTCTCTCTCCCACTCTGTCTGTCTGTCTCTCTCTCTCATACAAGCAACACAGTCTGATTTTGAATTCTATCTCTCTCTCTCTCTGTCTCTCTCTCTCTCTCTCTCTCTCTCACTCACACACACACACACACACACACACACACACACACACACACACACACACACACACACACACACACACACAAGCAACACAGAGAGTCTGATTCTGAATTCTCTCTCTCTCTCTCTCTCTCTCTCTTTCCCTCGTTCTCTCTCTCATTCACACACACATTCTCTCTCTCTCTCTCTCTCTTTCCTTCTTTCTTTCTCCCCCTCACTCCGCCCCATCCTGCTCTTTTTCTCACATACATTTAACACAGACGATATATGATATCTATATATACGCATACCCTCATGTTTACGCTCATACATATACACACACGCTCCAACAAAACTTCAGCAAACACAAACATAAAGATAAGTTATCCAACATTAAACAAACAGGCAAAACGTCCAAACACAAACATATGAGATGGCCAAAAACAAACATAATGTAGCTACTGAAGTGCAATTTAGCGGAAACCGCGACAACAATGGCGGCACTCTTGGCGTCCTGTTTGTTTTTACATGCGATGTTGATTTCTATTCTCGGTGCCACGACATGTCTCTGAGGGTGCTTGAAATTTTGCTAAAACGTGAAAAGGCGTAATTGTCCTCCAGAGACTCAGCATTATCAACAGTGAACATTTTCACTGCGCACTAGGAAGCTATAGACGTAATGCGCATTAGTCTGTATCGTGTTTGATGATTATGGGCGTTTTCTGGGCCCTTCAGATTATATGGATGCTTTTGATAGAAGTTTTCCCAAACGATTATTTCATTATCTAAAGCTTTCTTTGGGTTAGAGAGTTGATTTAGAATTTGCAGCAGATATTTTGTGTCTTTATTATTCAGTAAAATGTTCTCGGTGGTGTGGCGGTAGTGAGCCTGCCGTATGATGTCATGGGATAAATTTGATTTAGATTTAAGAGATAAAAATGTTAGGGGTAAAATGTAATAAACTGAACTAAAATAGACTAAAGTAAAAGAAAACAAAATAAAATAAAGTTAAATAGAATAAACTGAAATAAGATAAATAAAGATTAAATTAAGTTAAACCAAAAAAAAACAAAGATGGTTGAACACACACTCACGCACGCACACACACACACGCGCACACACACACACACACACTCTCTCTCTCTCTCTCTCTTTCTCTTTCTCGATTTGTTGTTGCTGTTTCTTTTTTTTTCTTTTTTTAAACCAAGACTTCAGAAAGGCAAAAAGGCTAGTTGGGTCTCAAGGGAAGGGACACAGGAAAATGAACAAATGAACTTAACTCTCCATTAATGTTTTTTATATAGCCATTGTGACCTCACTCCAGATGCAATGAAACTTGACGCGTAACGAGAAATACGATAGACTGTTACAGCAATAAAAACAGTATTGAAATGTTGTCAGAGGTTTGTTACAGTTCTGATTTTAAGCCCTTTATTTCTATGTGACCATGACGTTGGCGCCTTATTTTCCAAACTCTGGCTTTCATCATTCTTTAACAGTTCACATCATTTACGAAAAATTGTTAACACTCTATTCGTAAACAGCTGGGAACCACGTCCACATACTTTCGCACATTTTTGTCACAGACAGACAGACTCTCTCTCTCTCTCTCTCTCTCTCTCTCTCTCTCTCTCTCTCTCTCTCTCTCTCTCTCTCTCTCTGACACGCACGCGCGCGCAAACACACACACACACACACACACACACACACACACACACTGATTTACAGACACACACACCTCTAGATCAGTATATAAATTTCCCATGAATTTCTTTGTTGTTTCTCTTTGAAGGGAGACTAAAAGAGGATGTATACAACAGAGAACGGAAAGGAGAAGAAACTCTCAGTTCGTGAAGACCATACAGCCTCTCAAACCACTTTAACAACTTTCCTCTTTACCACCAGCCTCGTTTCTCCACACACACACTTCACGTGATTGGATTAGCATAGGTACCATTGCACACGCACGCACCATCCCCAAATGCAACAAAATGGTCGTCATCAGGCTGAGTACAACTGACTTACCAGTACAACAAGATTTCTCCATAGTGTTGTAATCTAATGAGTGAAATTTCTGGCAGAAATTTGTATTTGATGATGGAATAGATTTTTTTTTGTCTTATTTATTTTAGCGTTCATTTTGTCATCTGGGCTGTTTTCCCCTCCACTGTCAGGCTTAGAAACATAGACAGACAGAGAATGCATTGTCTACATGTGCAGTAAAACACAGTTTTTCTTATATTATCCTGAGTGTGTTTTATTCAAGACCTTGACAGCCCATAGTGTTTATGTGCAGATTTAAAGCTTACGCCATAATCATTTTTGGCCTTCTCCAGTACGTGGCATCGGTGGCATTAGTGCATACGAAATTCATTCCGAGTCAGGAGACGTTATCGTGAGAAGCTGAAACTGAACCTGGTCGTTTTGTTGAGAACAGTTTGACACAAACATTAAGTGAGCATTGTATCATCGATCTAAACAAAAACTTTGTGCATCCTGGACATGTTGCACTTCTAACTGTTTATTTTATTCAGACGCTTACCATTTGAAGAATACTTAAGATTGAGTTACCTCAGTTTCATAGCTGCCTTGTTTAAATGTATGTTGCAAGGACGTGATTGACTGGATATCAGATTACAACAGAACTTGTATGATGTGAAGGTGTATACACCTGTTCCACTTGTATTTAAAAGATAGCCATTAAGTCAAGGCATCGCCTGAATCCTATTATTTCATTAAAAATGCAACACGAAGCAATTTGTTTGAGTTGACTACAGAATCAAAATGTTACCCTATTCAGTCTGAATTTGAAATGGAGAATCAATGTCCATCATTTCATTACTGATGCAACATTAAAGAATGTTAAGAGCTGCCTGTAGTTTCAAATGTTATCCTGTATTCTGGAACTAAAGTGCATAATCAGTTTTGAAAAAATGGGGACGACTTGAGGTTGAGGTTTGAATAGAGAATGCAGTTAACCAGATTTCCTTTAAAACTTTGCGCTTTCTTTTCACTGAGTTGGGAGCAACACAGTAGCAGAATGACTTTTATATTATGCAAATGAAGCCATGTAACTTTTCTCTCACATCGCGTTTCAATCTCTTCGATTCTTAAAACTTTATGTCTAGCTGACAAAAGTATGTGCATTCTGAAAAAGCGTGCGTGCTTACTCATACGTCTTGCAGTTCATGCTAACACTTGAGCCTGAAGACACGACCCATCGCCCAAAATGTCAGAGCCTGGGAAAACTAAATCGATGGGTTAGTCATCATGCCACAGCATTTAAAGCATCAGACTGACGATGGGACTACATCAGTCCAAACTGATTTCAGAGTAATTCACTTATGAACAGCTCATGTCTAGAGTTGTGTTCTAAGAGCTCAGATGGGAAGAATAGGATCGCCACAGAGAAGGGTCATCCACTTTATGGCTGCATCTTTGAGGATGGCACAAAAATTCTGGACCAACAACATGCCTGTCTGTATTTTTCCTGCCCTGTTGACGACGATGTATTTGAAAGAGATGTGTATAGCTCTGTGCATAGTTTTAAACCAAATGGAAACATTTATCATCATAGTTACCAGCATGTTCTGTATCCGTGCTAATATTATTAGAATCGTATCAGTTTATGTAACTATTCATGCTTTTTCCATAAAAACCAGAGGTTCAACAGCCACTTTTGATGTGCTATGCCTCGGATAATTTCACATCAACATGTTTGTTCTCGATCGTTCATGGAACTGTCATTTGAGAAATGTTGTACCAGCCCAGGGGTATGTATATGCAGTCAGTCTTTAGAAGAACAGCGAGTCGGTCTTTAGAAGAAAAGCGATCAATGTCTTCAATCTGGAGAACAGTAGAGAGTGTTGTGCGCCTTTCGAATTGAAACAGGAATTGTGGAACAGCAGTGAAGTAATCCATGGTCTCTTCTAGTGTGCCACTTTATAGAAACGTGGTACTGGTAGCCCCTTAAACTCTCAAGTATAACTTCTTTAGCATTGGGACTGCAACAAAAAGAACTCTTCTCTATCATTATGTCGGAAAGGATGGGATTGAGGAGAGCAAGGTGAATACAACTGATACAAGAGCGGAAGACAACCTTTGACAGATAAGAGGTAATAGCAGATCAAGGAAAGTTAGCAAACACACAGAACTCAAGAAGTCTGAATGTCGTGTTGGAATTCTTACAAGTTTCCATCACAGAATTGGAAGCAAACGTTAGAATCTAACAGTGGTGAAAGTGAAGCACACTGTGTCTGACTTCATCTCCTTACTGATAGTTCGGTCATTACAAAAAAGAGACACTGTTTGCAGACAAATTTACATAGGAGACAGTTGAAATGAGATAATTGTTTCATAAGATCAGTGCATTGCCTAGAAATGGATGACAGAGAAAATAGAGACACAATGACAGACAGGAAGACAGATATAACCATAACAACAAAAGACATGTAAGAGATTCTAACTAAACATAATTATACAGCAGGAAGTGACAGACTTAACCATAATAACAAAGTAATGTAAGATTCTAACCAGACGTAACATAACCATAACAACAAAGTATATATAAGGTTCTAACCAGACATAATTATACAGCAGGAAGTGACAGACATAACCATAACAACAAAGTACATGTAAGATTCTAACCAGACGTAACATGACCATAACAAGTACATGTAAGATTCTAACCAGACGTAACATGACCATAACAACAAAGTACATTTAAGATTCTAACCAGACATAATTACAGTGGAGTCCATTAATAACGACAACTGTAATAACGAGAACACTATAGTAACGAGACATTTTTCAATCCCCGTTTTTTATCCTTCTTAATCTTTAAGAATAAACCATTGGGTTTAACGAGAGTTAGTGGATAATCATCTCGGTAATAACGAGAGATTTTCTATCCTTCCTGGTCACAAAAGTTCTCGCCACTCGCCCCACCCCCACCTTGTCGTCAAGTTCCCGGTAGGGCACATCTCGTGGTGGCCGGTAACAAAGAAAAACAACGAAAGGCGCGTCCTTGTGCGGTGTGTAATCCCCTCTCCCCCCCCCCTCTCCCCTCTCCCGGCGCCGGTGCCAAGATTATTTCCCTTTGTTTCCCTTGGTAAATTCGTCATTTGGGAATAACGAGAACTCGGCAATAGCGAGAAAATGTGCCTGGGCCGTCCGCTCTCGCTATAACAGAGTTTCACTGTATACAGCAGGAAGTGACAGACATACCCATAACAACAAAGTGCATGTAAGATTCTAACCAGATATAATTATACAACAGAACGTGACAGACTTTGCCATAAGAACGACGTAGTTGTAAGAGATTCTGACCAGACATAATTATACCACAAGAAGTGACATACATAGTCTTAACAACAAAGTATATATAAGGTTCTAACCAGACATAATTATACATCAGGAAGTGAGAGACATAGTCATGACATCAAAGTACATATAAGGGATTCTAACCAGATATAATTGTACATCAGGAAGTGACAGACATAGCCATAACAACAAAGTACATATAAGATCTAACCAGACATAATTACACAGCAGAAAGTGACAGACATAGCCATAACAACAAAGTACATATAAGATTTAACCAGACATAATTACACAGCAGGAAGTGACAGACATAGCCATAACAACAAAGTACATATAAGATCTAACCAGACATAATTACACAGCAGAAAGTGACAGACATAGCCATAACAACAAAAAATATGTAAGAATTAACCAGACATAATTACACAGCAGGAAGTGACAGACATAGCCATAACAACAAAGTACACATAAGATTTAACCAGACATAATTACACAGCAGGAAGTGACAGATATAGCCATAACAACAAAAAATATATAAGAATTAACCAGACATAATTACACATCAGGAAGTGACAGATATAGCCATAACAACAAAGTACACATAAGAATTAACCAGACATAATTACACATCAGGAAGTGACAGACATAGCCATAACAACAAAGTACACATAAGAATTAACCAGACATAATTACACAGCAGGAAGTGACAGACATAGCCATAACAACAAAGTACATATAAGATTTAACCAGACGTAATTACACAGTAGGAAGTGACAGACATAGCCATAACAACAAAGTACACATAAGAATTAACCAGACATAATTACACGGCAGGAAGTGACAGACATAGCCATAACAACAAAGTACATATAAGATTTAACCAGACGTAATTACACAGCAGGAAGTGACAGACATAGCCATAACAACAAAGTACATATAAGATTTAACCAGACGTAATTACACAGCAGGAAGTGACAGACATAGCCATAACAACAAAGTACCTATAAGATTTAACCAGACGTAATTACACAGCAGGAAGTGAGCTCAAATCGCGAGAACACGCAAGGCAGACGGAGAGCAAATGACACTGAGAAGTCTGTTACCACTTCCTAGTCACACACAACAAATGTCTGGGACATTCAGGAATCAGATTAAAGGAAGCAGCAGGGACAGATCACGACTTTCACAGTCACATGAATGAAGTAGAGTGAGTTAAAAATAACTCAGCGTTAGACAGTAATGTTTAAAATAAAAAGGGTAAGCGACGACAGAATAGTGCAGGGGCTTGGTCTTGGAAGAGACAGTAGAAGGAGGAAATAAGGGAAACAGAGATGTCAAGGGATGTGGTGACCTCACAAATTTAAGGGGGCAGACATACCCAGATTTGGGTACCAAGATTGTGATGTTCATTGTTTCAGTTCTAATTAACCAATCACCATGATATTTGGCAAGAAGATACCTCAGACAGTATTCTTTGGATTGAATATCTTTGTTGGGGTTTGTGAGTTATGAAAAGTTGACAAAAATTAATTAATTAAAAAATGTTCTCGCGAAAATGAAAAAATATAGTACTGTGACATTTATAACTACACATATATTCATGTTAGGAATTTGATATTTAGTGAGCAAACACATCTGTATAGTATGTATGGCACGTAGTAAAATCTTAGCTCTACTATCATTATTTTCTGTACAATCATCACACCAATTTTTAGAATAATTTTAATTAAAAAAATAAATTATAATACAACTTTTGATAAAAATGTTTCTTTCAAACAGAACTGCAAGATTTTACTACCGGCTATAGGTACCTGTCCCTGCTATATGTGTGCCAAATATCAAGGAAATCGGATGAACATTTTTGAACATATTATGTTTGATGTATACAATCTCGCGAAAAATCGCAATTAATTAATTTTTGTCAACTTTTCATAATTCACAGACCCCAACAAAGATATTCAATCCAAAGAATACTGTCTGAGGTATCTTCTTGCCACAAATGGGGAGAAAGAATAAAAGCAATAAAAGCAAGAATAAAACCAATGGAAAACCACAGAGAGCACATCATATACAATTATATATTAAAACAAAGTGATTCCCCTCCGAGCGGAGACAGGCTGCAGAGGGGGTTTGAGTGAGGTTAGGATTTTATGCAGAGGAGAAAAGGTGAGTTTTGAGAGCGGACTTGAAGGAGGCAAAAGTAGGTTGCTGACGGACTGAGAGAGGAAGTTTGTTCCAGGAGAGTGGACCAGAAACAGAGAAGGCAAACAAACACCAAATACAAAAATTAGGAGAAAAAGGTTGCTTTATTCATCACCAGGTACTTCATTCTTTACACTCCAATCCTTCAGAACTTGAAAAGTAGTTACTAGAATGTTAAGCTGAATATATGGATGTGATGAAAACTTAAAAACAAAACATAAACGAACCAACTGATTTCAATCTGTTTTTGTTGTGAAATACTATCGGCAAGAAATTTGGCACACCAACGGTAAACAAAATTGTATTTGACGTTTCATTTCAGCAATCTCTTCCCAGAACATCGTAAAACATTGCTTCACCATGCCAGGATGGAACATGCTTGTGAGATGAACATCTAGTTTTGATTACAATAGGTCATTGTTTGATGATGACATTGTCAGAAAGGAAAATGGCCATACCAACGTAGTTTTCTTTTCTCACCTGAAGTGAGCAGATATACGGTCCAGTGTGCTGTTTGATGGTTTGGCGTACTTGTTCATCGGTGATATGATTAGCCTATCTGATGTTTAGTATCTTGCAATAACAACTCATTTTCATGGCTAGGATTCGTTTTGCCAAATCTACTATTATGAGGGTCCATGTTTCCCATGCACACAAGAATATGGAATATACTAGTACACGTAAAAGCCTCACGGTGAATTCCTTGGAGATGTTCTTGTCTTTCCATACAGGTTTCAACCTGGACAGTACTGGTGTTAACATGTTGCTTTTGCTGCCTTCCAGAGATCTCTGGATTGGATCCCAAATTGCTAATGATTGATCTCAGGTAAGTGATGTTTGAACAGTTCCTAGCTTCAGCCCATGAACAGTTAGTAGCGATGGTGATATAAAATGAAATAAGATAAGAAAAGACGAACAGAGAGGGAAGGGAAAAGAAGACCTAGTTACGCGCTTGGTGAGGAAGGTACAGAAGAAGTATAAGTGTAGTATTAGTGTAATGACTTGTTGACAAGTGAAAATGAAGAAATGTCATTTTTTTTATCTGTTTTCTCTAGTTTTGTCTTCTGTTGCTTGGTTTACAGTCAGTGGTAATATTGTGTTATCCTATTGAATGTATAAATTGACGTGGACCTGTTTCATGGTTTGCTCACCTAACGGTACCCGAGTCTAACATGTTTAGACAGAAACTGTCCGTGTGGTTTTATTTCAGGCGAATTCAGTATGTTCTGTATTAATGTTTCAAAATAACATCCATGAATTTCAGTGTACCAAATGTGTTTTAATTGCTGAATAATTTCTCTAGAAATTGATAGTCAAATGATTACGTGTGGCTACAAGTGAGAAAGTACTTTTTCTTCTTACGGGTTTATCCTCCCTTGTCTCTCTTCACACGCACACACATCCTCCCCTACCTTACACGTATATACGCACACGATACAGCGGGTATCACTTCTTGCTAATAAGACATACAGAACATCGGAAGCTGCACAAAGCACGTTATAATCAGCCAGCCAAACAGAGCAAAAATCAGAACAGAATGATAAAACGTTCAATCAACGATAAATTCAACTTTTTTCATATTCAGTTTGAATTGTGAATCTGCTTGTGCTGTTTTGTTGTTATTTTTTTCACTTTACTGTCATACATAAATGACTTTCATGACAGATCAGCTATATTTTTCAAACATTCCGATTTGTCTCGGATACATGACGTATACAAATGTTTTGCCCACACCCTGCAGGCGTTATGTCTCCGCATACTCCGTCTTCAGTGGGCGTGCATCCTGGGTGAGCTTTCATGTGTCTATAACCCACCAGATACTGACAAGACTGCAGAATCTTTAACGTGCATATTTGACATATTTGATATTCTGCATGTGTATATACACACAGAGGGAGGTTAGGCACCAGCAGGTCTGCACACATGTTGATCTGGGAGGTAGAAAAATCTCCAGGCTTTACTCACCAGGCAGGGTGTGTAGTACCCTGACAGGATCGAACCCAGATCCTCCAAATCTTCTGACTGAAAGACTGGCGTTCTGGCCTCTTGACTATGGCCTTTACAGTAAGAAATGTGTCCAAACCTACTGACAACGGTAATCAAACTAGACGCTTTAGTACCGGTAGATACCCCTGGGTCTGACACGGTATAATGGGGCAGTTGATGTTGAATCCCTCCAGGCGTATAATACATAAACCACAAGTTTTCCTCCACTGTAGAAACTTGATATTCCCATACGGTTTATGGACAGCATCAGTTAAAACAACTCTCTCTGTTTTGCATATGCAAAACGATACATTCACCCGTGCTCACATGTCCCAACTTAACCATCTCCGAACGATGGTAAAATCAACTGCGTTCCTCTCGTTTCCCACACGCAGACAGTACTTGACTTGGTGAGCATGGTTCCAACACACACACACACACACACACACACACACACACACACACACACACACACACACACACACACACACACACACAGTGAGAGAGAACACACACAGAGCATCATCGTTACCACCACCACCACAACACATTCACACACACACACGCACACACACACACGCACACACACACATACACAGAGTGAGAGAGACACACACACACAGTCACATACACACACACAAACACACACACACACACACACACACACACACACACACACACACACAGTGAGAGAGAACACACACAGAGCATCATCGTTACCACCACCACCACAACACATTCACACACACACACGCACACACACACATACACAGAGTGAGAGAGACACACACACACAGTCACATACACACACACACACAAACACACACACACACACAAACACACACACACACACACACACACACACACACACACACACACACACACACCATCTCCAAATACAGTAAAGTGGTCACCATCAGCCTAATAACAGGGACTACCGGCACAGACAAGTTGATTGTCTAACACCAGTTTGTTAACAAAGATTACACTCTATTGACGAAATCTCACCGGGTAATTTGCCGAAGAAGAGAAGAGAACGAGAGAGAGAGAGGCTGATAGGCAGGCTTTTTTTTTTTTTTTTGGGGGGGGGGGGGTGCAGAGAGAGAGAGAGGCAAGCAGATGGGGAGAAAGAGAGAGGGAAAGAATCTGACAGGCAGGCCGAGAGAGAGAGAGAGTGATAGCCAAGCAGTTGGAAGGGGAGGGAGAGAGAGTGAGAGACGCAAGCAGATTGGGAGAGAGGGAAACAGCTGGGGAGAGAGAGAAGCTGACAGGCAGGCCGAGAGAGAGAGAGAGAGACAGCTGGGGGAGACAGTCTGATAGCCAAGCAGTTGGAGTGGAAGAGAGTGAGAGAGGCAAGCAGATTGGGAGAGAGAGAAGCTGACAGGCAGGCCGAGAGAGAGAGAGAGACACTGGGGGAGACAGTCTGATAGCCAAGCAGTTGGAGTGGAAGAGAGAGAGAGAGGCAAGCAGATATGGAGAGAGACAGAGATACAAACAGACTGGGAGAGAGAAAGTGAAGCTGACAGGCCGGCCGAGAGAGAGAGAGAGAGAGAGAGAGAGAGATGCTGATATGCAGGCAGTTGGGGAGAGAGAGGTAAGCAGACTGGGAAAGAGACAGAGAAACAGCTGGGGGGAGAGAGAGACATGAGGCTGACAGAGAGAGAGAGAGGCTGACATACCGGCAGTTGGGGAGAGAGAGAGGCTGACAGGCACACAGAGAGAGGGGGGATCGGGAAGGCAGATTGGAAGAGGGAGAGACAGAAACAGCTGGAGAGAGAGAGAGGCTGACAGGCAGAGAGAGAGAGGCTGATAGGCACACAGAGAGAGGCAAGCAGTTTGGGAGAGAGACAGAGAAACAGCTGGTGAGTGACAGGCAGAGAGAGGCTGATAGGCACAGAGAGGCTGACAGGCACAGAGGCTGATAGGCACAGAGAGGCTGATAGGCACAAAGAGGCTGATAGGCAAAGAGGCTGATAGGCACAGAGGCTGATAGGCACAAAGAGGCTGATAGGCACAAAGAGGCTGATAGGCACAGAGAGGCTGATAGGCACAAAGAGGCTGATAGGCACAGAGAGGCTGACAGGCACAGAGACAAAGAGGCTGATAGGCACAGAGAGGCTGACAGGCACAAAGACAAAGAGGCTGATAGGCACAGAGAGGCTGATAGGCACAGAGAGGCTGACAGGCACAGAGAGAGACAAAGAGGCTGACAGGCACAGAGAGACAAAGAGGCTGACAGACACAGAAAGAGACAAAGAGGCTGACAGGCACAGAGACAAAGAGGCTGACAGGCAGAGAGACAAAGAGGCTACAGACACAGAGAGAGACAAAGAGGCTGACAGGCACAGAGAGAGACAAAGAGGCTGACAGGCACAGAGACAAAGAGGCTGACAGACACACAGAGAGACAGAGGCTGACAGGCAAAGAGGCTGACAGACAGAGAGAGACAAAGAGGCTGACAGGCACAGAGAGAGACAAAGAGGCTGACAGACACACAGAGAGACAAAGAGGCTGACAGAGAGACAAAGAGGCTGACAGGCACAGAGAGAGACAAAGAGGCTGACAGGCACAGAGAGAGACAAAGAGGCTGACAGGCACAGAGATAAAGAGGCTGACAGGCACAGAGATAAAGAGGCTGACAGGCACAGAGAGAGACAAAGAGGCTGACAGGCACAGAGACAGACAAAGAGGCTGACAGGCACAGAGACAGACAAAGAGGCTGACAGGCACAGAGAGAGACAAAGAGGCTGACAGGCACAGAGAGGCACAGAGATAAAGAGGCTGACAGGCACAGAGATAAAGAGGCTGACAGGCACAGAGAGAGACAAAGAGGCTGACAGGCACAGAGACAGACAAAGAGGCTGACAGGCACAGAGAGAGACAAAGAGGCTGACAGGTACAGAGAGAGACAAAGAGGCTGGCAGACACAGAGAGAGAAAGAGAGGCTGGCAGACACAGAGAGAGAAAGAGAGGCTGGCAGGTACAGAGAGAGACATAAGCAAATTTTTCAAACTGCCAACAAAATTCTTAATAGCCTCGTAGATGCCTCTAAATCAGCCTATTACAATGCTAAAATTCTTGCCTGTTCCACTTCCAAACAACTGTATAATATAACTAATACTCTTCTTGGCAAAACTGGCTCTTCTCCTCTTCCATCTCACCTGCCACCTTCTGATCTTCCACAGGCTTTCTCTGACTATTTTTTCAACAAGATTGCTAACCTCAGGCTTTCTCTCGATTTCACGACGAACACTCATGCTACATTTCCTGAACCCCCTTTCTCTGGAATCCCCCTTACTTTCTTCCAACCCGTTTCTGAGGACTTTGTTAAGAAAATCATCATGAAATCTGGCATTAAAACCTGTGAACTCGACCCATTGCCAGCTTCTTTTCTCACCCATTGTCTCGATACTCTTCTCCCTCACATCACCAATATCATTAACCATTCCCTCTCAACTGGCTCCTTTCCTTCTTCTTTCAAGTCAGCAATTGTAAGACCTCTTCTAAAAAAGACGACTCTTGACCCTGAGAATTTGAAAAACTATAGACCTGTGTCAAATCTTCCTTTTCTTTCCAAGGTCTTAGAGAAAGTTGTTCTTGACCAGCTGTTAAACCACCTTCATTCCAATAACCTTGTTTATTCCCTTCAGTCTGCTTACCGTTCTGGACATAGTACCGAAACTGCTCTTCTCAAAATCTGCAACGACTTATTGACTACTCTCGACTCTAACAACGTATCACTTTTGACTCTCTTGGACCTATCTGCTGCCTTTGACACTATTGACCACTCTATCCTTCTCTCCCGTCTACATCACTCTTTTGGGCTCCATGATACTGTCTTGAACTGGTTTCATTCTTACATCACCAATCGTCTGCAAGTAGTTTCTGTCAATGGTCTTTCTTCTAATCCTTCCTGTCTGACTTACGGAGGATCTGTTCTGGGCCCCCTACTTTTCATTCTCTACACCTACCCTGTCTCCTCTATTGTCCAAGAACACCTGCTTCAGCATCATTCTTTCTCGGATGACAATCAGCTGTATGTCTCTGGGCCTCTCCCTGACCTTCCCATCATGATCCAGAAAACCCAATCTTGTGTAGCTGACCTGAAGGATTGGATGACTGAAAACAAACTGAAATTAAATGAAGAGAAATCCGAATTGATCTTGATCACCCCACCCAAACTCCAAAATCACCCCTCTCTTCCAACCTCTGTCACACTTGTTGACTCATCTATCCCTCTCTCCCATTTTGCCCGTAACCTTGGTGTAACTCTTGATCAAACCCTGTCCTTCCACCAGCATGTGAGCAACGTCTGTCGGACTTGTTTTCTTGAACTCCGCCGAATTGCTTCTATCCGCCACCTCCTCTCAGAAGACACGACAAAGGCTCTTGTCTGTGCATTTGTTCTATCCCGTCTCGATTACTGTAATGCTCTTTTTTCTGGTTCCCCCTCTCATCTCATTAACAAACTTCAGAAAGTTCAAAATCATGCTGCCCGTCTGATCTTCCGCTCTTCAAAATTTAACCATGTTACGCCATTGCTCTGTTCTCTCCACTGGCTCCCTGTTCAGCAAAGAATATCCTACAAGATTGCCTGCCTCTGCTTCAAATCTATTGAGTCTTCCTGTCCTGAGTATCTCACCCATCTGTTACATCTCTACACGCCATCTCGAGCTTTGCGGTCCTCATCTGATACCCGTCTCTATAGTATCCCCATAGTCCGCACTAAAAGGTTTGGGCAGCGTTCTTTTTCCTATCAAGCTCCAACCATCTGGAATCAGTTACCTCGCTCTCTTAGATACTCACCCTCTCTGTCCACATTCAAACGCTCCCTCAAAACTCACCTGTTTCCCAAAACTGGTAATCTCTGCCCCCTTCCCCCCATGTAATGTAATGGTGACATTATAGTGTCTTAGTGTCAATGTGTCATTGTATTTGCATGTCATGCTGTGTGTGTGTTTGTGTGTGTGTGTGTGTGTTTGTGTGTGTGTGGGTGCTTCTGTGGGCGTGTGTGTGTGTGCTTGTGATTCTGGTTATATGTTTTGCCATTGTAAACGCCTAGGGCATTAATTTGATTAGGCGTACTAAATGTTCATAATAATAATAATAATAATAATAAAGAGGCTGACAGGCACAGAGAGAGAAAGAGAGGCTGACAGGTACAGAGAGAGACAAAGAGGCTGGCAGGTACAGAGAGAGACAAAGAGGCTGACAGGCACAGAGAGAGAAAGAGAGGCTGACAGACACAGAGAGAGACAAAGAGGCTGACAGGCACAGAGAGACAAAGAGGCTGACAGACACAGAGAGAGACAAAGAGGCTGGCAGACACAGAGAGAGAAAGAGAGACTGACAGACACAGAGAGAGACAAAGAGGCTGGCAGGTACAGAGAGAGAAAGAGAGACTGACAGACACAGAGAGAGAAAGAGAGGCTGACAGACACAGAGAGAGACAAAGAGGCTGACAGACACAGAGAGAGACAAAGAGGCTAACAGACACAGAGAGAGAAAGAGAGGCTGACAGGTACAGAGAGAGACAAAGAGGCTGACAGGTACAGAGAGAGAAAGAGAGGCTGACAGACACAGAGAGAGAAAGAGAGGCTGACAGACACAGAGAGAGACAAAGAGGCTGACAGACACAGAGAGAGACAAAGAGGCTGACAGGTACAGAGAGAGAAAGAGAGGCTGACAGACACAGAGAGAGAAAGAGAGGCTGACAGACACAGAGAGAGAAAGAGAGGCTGACAGACACAGAGAGAGAAAGAGAGGCTGACAGACACAGAGAGAGACAAAGAGGCTGACAGGCACAGAGAGAGAAAGAGAGGCTGACAGACACAGAGAGAAACAAAGAGGCTGACAGGTACAGAGAGAGACAAAGAGGCTGACAGGTACAGAGAGAGAAAGAGAGGCTGACAGGTACAGAGAGAGAAAGAGAGGCTGACAGGTACAGAGAGAGACAAAGAGGCTGACAGGCACAGAGAGAGACAAAGAGGCTGACAGGCACAGAGACAGACAAAGAGGCTGACAGGCACAGAGACAGACAAAGAGGCTGACAGGCACAGAGAGAGACAAAGAGGCTGGCAGACACAGAGAGAGAAAGAGAGGCTGACAGACACAGAGAAAGAGAGGCTGACAGGCACAGAGAGAGAAAGAGAGGCTGGCAGACACAGAGAGAGAAAGAGAGGCTGGTAGGCAGTGAGAGAGAGAGGCAAGCAGGTTATGAGAGAGACAGAGAAAGAAACAGCTTAGGAGAGAGAGAGAGGCTGACAGGCAGTGAGAGAGGAGGAGGGAGAGGGAGATGAAAGATTGGATAAGTTGCTAAATTCGTTCAAAAAAATTAAGCTCTTTTCCTGAAAGGTTGGTAACCGATCCCACAGCGATAAGCCCATTATGGAGATAGAGACACAATACACTTTTTTTTCGTTTTTTTTTTTTTTTAGTGTCTAAATTACTTACCCTGCAGACAAAAAATATCGAGTGTGTCCCCTGAGAACAACGGTGCGTCATTCTGAATTCATCCTACGTTGATTTTAACATTTCATATGCAAAACACGAATTGCTGGTTAAAATGTCATTGCACAACACAGGGAGACAAAAACTTAAGGACAAATTGGCCAACACTTACAGTTATAAGAAAGCTGAAGATCATGATTGAATTCTCACAAGTTCTTATTCAGAAGACAAGAAAATGTAAAGTCACAGAAATGGAAACAAAATATGGGAACCTTATGGTGTGAAGCAGGCATTCTGTCTCTGTCTTCGTCTCGCTTCAGATAGGAAATCTGAAGTCAAAGAAATAGAAACAAGATCTTGGAATGTACTATTACTGAATGTGAAGCAAGCATGCTCTCTCTGTTTTCATCTGCCAGACAAATCTGAAGTTATAGAAATGCAAACAAAATGTGGGAACTTAATAATGGTGAGTGTGAAGCAAGCACGCTGTCTCTGTCTTTCTCTCGCTTCAGACAGGAAATTTGTAGTCACAGAAATGGAAACAAAACTATGGAACCTATATAGTGATGACCATGAAGCAAGCATGCTGTCTGTTTTCATCTTCCAGACAAATCTGAAGTCGCAGAAATGCAAGCAAAATGTGGGAACCTAATAGTGGTGAGTGTGTAGCAGGCATGCTGTCTGTGTCTTCTCCTTGCTCCAGACAGAAACTCTGAATTCACAGAAAGGGAAACAAAATGCTGGAACCTAATAGTGGTGACTGTGAAGGAGGCATGCTGTCTGTGTCTTCATCTTGCTCCAGGAAACGAAGTCACAGAAATGCAAACAAAATGCTGGACCCTAACAGCGGTGTGTGTGAAGCAAGCATGCTGTCTGTTTTCATCTTCCAGACAAATCTGAAGTCACAGAAATGCAAGGAAAATGTTGGAACCTAGCGGTGGTGAATGTGAGACACATCATCTGTCTTCGTCTCCTTGCTTCAGTCCTGGAAGGGTCGGACATTACAGCAGATGGGACACTGTCTTTAGGGAGATGTAAAACAGGAGAGGTTGATATGTAATGGTCGTTTTTTATAAAGATGAGTGGGTTGGGTTTTTTTGGAAATCGATGATGGACATAATGAACAGACATAATCATCAACTGAGGCACAAGCACAGACATACACAAGAGAAAAAATAGACATTCAGGCACAACAGAAAGCAGACAGAACGTTGATGGTGAAGAGTCCTGTCCAGAGTTTTGAGCATGAGAAAGGGCGAGCTTCAGCACGTGCACGATATTGACTAATAATTATTCTCTCTCTCTCTCTCTCTCTCTCTCTCTCTCTCTCTCTCTCTCTCTCTCTCTCTCTCCTCTCCTCCTCTCTCTCTCTCTCTCTGTCTCTTCTCTCTCTCTCTTTCTTTCTTTCTTTCTTTCTCTCCCTCCCTCCCTCCCTCCCTCCCTCCCTCTGTGTGTGTTTGTGTACGCACACATCATAATCATCATTATTTTTCTAAACTGTTTATTATCAATCTGACATAACAATTATACTGATAGTAAAAAAAATCATTAAAAAAAAATATGTATGTATACATACATATAACAGATAGATTGTTCAAAGTGCAAGGATAATTGAAGCTTTTTTTGCTTTCTTTTTAATATTCGTAAACACGCCCACAGACAGATACACAATATACACCCACGCATGCACACACACACACACACACACACACACAAACACAAACACACACACACACACGTGCGCGCGGGCAAGCACACGCACACGCACGAACACACATGCACTTACGCATGCAGAGAGAGAGGGAGAGAGAGAGAATAACTGGTATGTATACCATCCACTACGCCTACAACTTTCCCCCTGCAATCAATGCCACACTTAACGTAGACTGTCATTACCAAGGACATCAACCTGACTCCCGCATCCTGTCCACCAACTGTAAAAACCCAACCCTTTGACTTCCCACCTATCCACCAGTTTTCTGCAGGAAGCCGGTGGAAAGGGTGAGGGAGTCAAAGGGTTTAATTCTTTGCTTTACTAGCATGGTTGACAATGCAGGATGCTGGTGGACAGGGTGAGGGGTTAAAGGGTTAAACCCATCGTTACTTTAAGCGATGCTTAGCTGTGTTCATCTTGGTTTTGGTGACTACCTGTACTGTTGGGTGTCAACAATTTTCATCAGTCAGAAACGGCTATTGATTTTCCACAAGCGTTTTACAGTCTCAGTTTCAGTTTCAGTTTCTCAAGACGACGTCTCCGCGCTGGGAACGAACTCCACATGTACTAACGTCACAGATGCCATGTGTATGGTGATCATGGCACAAGCCTTACGCCTGCACATAACCCTATGAGCTGGCCAGGTCCTGTGGCCCTACTTAGCCTATGTTTTACCTAGCCTGTATTTTATACTGGTCTTGTATCAGCCTATCACTGGAATAATCTTGGTTGCATGTAAATGACGTGTAAAATGTATGGAGATGCGGGGTATCGATCCCCATACCTCTAGCATGCTGAGCGAGCGCTTTGCCATTTGAGCTACATACCCTGATTCAGAAGTGACCAGCCCGAGGGTTGAACCCATAACCCTTTATTATGAGCATACTGCTCTATCAGCTGAGCTAATGGGTCACTAGACTTTGCAGAATACCGATACTTTAGAATCCCTTTTTGCTTAAGAGCCGGTCACTGGTTAAAAAATCAGCCATGAATATCAACCCAGGTTCCCTCCTTTAAATCCAATGTCACTGTATCATTCCAGGCGTATTCCTTTTAATACATTGTCACCAGCAACACCCATGAGTTTACACAGAGGACTACTTTCACTAATCCATGTCCCATTTTCTTCGGTCTAATGTCAGAAGTCATATCCTTGAACATATACGGGAACTTGAATGATACGTGAGGGAGCAGAAGTCCCCGTATATGTTCAAGGATGTGGCTTCTGACATTGGATTGAAGGATATGGGACATAGGAGAGTGACAGAAGTCCTCTGTGTAAACTCTATTTTTCTCTTTTGTTGAGTTTAAAGTCCTGCCACTCTGAGTATATGAGGACTAGCTATAAGAATGTTGCTCAAAGAAGTCTTCAAATTTTTTGGTTGCATTGTGAGATACCGATGCTATCGTCGGATTCTCGATTTGGATGATGTAATGTGTAAACTCAAGGGCGTTGCTTTCGACAATGCACTAAAGGGAATAAGCCTGGAATGATATCCGCTCCCTCACGTATCATTCATTTCATTCAATCCATTGCCATGTAATCACATTCTTGAATTCACACAGAGAACTTTTTCCACTGCTTCATATATCATTCCCCGGGATGAAAGACGAACAGGTTTAGGACAGTGCCGTACCACACCTCCCCATTTCTGTCTCTCCTACCCTCCTAACCCCCCCCCCCCAACCCCACCCCACCCCACCCCACCCCCCGTCCAGCGGAACAGAGAAAGGCCAAGGCTGGACATTGCACTGGCGTATTTTGTGACCCCTCCGATCATAAACAGCCAATTTTGGCTGTTTATTGTTGCAACATAAACCAGACACTTTATCCTCGTCATTAGATTTACCAGATGAACACCTCATGTACTGTTTTGGCATCGTAGTGTTGTTGGCTGTTATTTACATAGCTCGAGGGATATATAAATTGGAATCGTGCATATTGTGGTCAGTGTGATATCAAAGCACAAACCTGATTGCACACTTTGCTGAAATAATTCAGTTCCTGTCTTTGTATGTTTGTTTGTTTCTTTCTTGGTTTGTTTGTTTCTTTGTGTGTTTGTTTAAATATTAAAATATTGTAAGGTGGTCTTTGTCGACTGTATGTGTATGCCTGGTGTGTGAGTGCACTTGGATTTGAATTGTCAAAATTTGGCGCCGTATGAATACTGTAATTATTGTTATTATTATTATTATTATTATTATTATTATTATTATTATTATTATTATTATTATTATTATTATTATTATTATTGTTGTTGTTGTTGTTGTTGTTATTATTTCATTATTATTATTATTATCAATATTTTAGTATTATTTATTATTGTTGTTATTACCATCATCATCATCACTATTATTATTATTATTTGAATCAATCTATGATGAACAGATATGACTGCAAGGGAGAGACGGTCACGAATTCGTTCAACATGGAATTCTTGCATTCGGACATTGCCATGAGCGCTCCACCCATATCTGCAAACGGTCATCAGACAGACTGGTACAGCCTGCACATAACCCTATACATTGGCAAAGATCTTTGAAATGGGAGTGGCAGGACCTAGAAAAACACACGAATACCACATGAATGATTTCAACATAAAGATGGTCTTCAAACGAGCTAGCTAACTTTGTATCACAGGGTAGGATTGAACTTGAGACGTAGAGATCTTGAAATCCTCAGCTCTGTGGAAAGAACCAGTCAGCCCGGAGTCAGACATAGAGAGACACGTAGATAGATAGACAGACGGACACTCACGCGCACACACGTACGTACATGTATATAAAGACATGCACACTCGGAAAGACAAGCAGGCTTACATGTAGATAGACAGACAGATAGACGGAGAGATGAAGATAGATAGAAAGACATAGAGGTACAGCGAGATAGACAGACTAATAGACAGATAGATCGATAGAGAGGGGAGAGAGCGAGACAGACAGACACGACAGAGACAGACAGACAGAGCTAGAGAGAGAGAAAAAAAGATAGGTAGATAATTTAAGAGACGAATAGATAGATAGATACGCAGAGAGACAGACAGTTAAATTGATAAATATACAGACAGATAGATAGATAGACCGGCCCACTCTGAAAAGCTCTCTCTGTCAACTATATATATGCGCGCGCGCACACACACACACACACACACACACACACACACACACACACACACACACACACACACACACACACACACACACACACACATATACATGCATATATATATATATATGTATATACATATGTGTGTACGCTCGTGTGTGTTATTTCAGCTTTCAAGGTGTGTTTTTGTATCAAGATACACAAGAAGCACCAAGGTCTTCCTGCACTCTTTATGTGATCATTCCTAGATACCAGTCCTTTTTCCAGACAGAGACTTGTGACAGACAGTGGACTGGAAAACACCTCCCACTCACAGATCACTGTTACATATACACGTGGTTAACCCTTTGACTGCCGCACCCTGTCCACTAGTATCCTGCATTGCCAACCATGCTAGCAAAGCAAAAACAACGCTTTGATTCCCTCATCCTATCCACCAGCTTCCTACAGGAAACTGGTGGATAGGGTGAGAGAATCAAAGGGTTAAGTTTTTGGAGTTGGTAGATAGGGCGCGGGAGTCAATGGGTTAAAGATACTGGTTAATTCATAAAATCAGTGTGGGTTGATTGTTTTATTTTCTGCCAGGATAATCGACTTTTCGATTTAGCCCCCTAAAAGCTAACAGGCCTAACATGTCATCAAACAACTACTATATGCAAGATTTTGCTTTTAGTCTTGGACCTGGTATTCACCACTCAAAGAAGTGGATATTCCCAGCAGGGATTAGAGAGCCTCTCGCTCTCTCACCCTCTCTCTCTCTCTCTCTCTCTCTCTCACACACACACACACACACACACACACACACACACACACACACACACACACATACATACAATCAACACAGAGAGTCTGATTCTGAATTCTCTCACTTTCTCTCTCTCTCTCACTCTGTCTCTCTCTCCCACTCTGTCTGTCTGTCTCTCTCTTTCATACAAGCAACACAGTCTGATTTTGAATTCTATCTCTCTCTCTCTCTCTCTCTCTCTCTCTCTCTCTCTCTCTCTCCACTCACACACACACACACAAGCAACACAGAGAGTCTGATTCTGAATTCTCTCTCTCTCTCTCTCACTCTGTCTCTCTCACTCTCTTTCCCTCGCTCTCTCTCTCATTCACACACACATTCTCTCTCTCTCTCTCTTTCCTTCTTTCTTTCTCCCCCTCACTCCGCCCCATCCTGCTCTTTTTTTCACATACATTTAACACAGACGATATATGATATCTATATATACGCATACCCTCATGTTTACGCTCATACATATACACACACGCTCCAACAAAACTTCAGCAAACACAAACATAAAGATAAGTTATCCAACATTAAACAAACAGGCAAAACGTCCAAACACAAACATATCAGATGGCCACAAACAAACATAATGTAGTTACTGAAGTGCAATTTAGCGGAAACCGCGACAACAATGGCGGCACTCTTGGCGTCCTGTTTGTTTTTACATGCGATGTTGATTTCTATTCTCGGTGCCACGACATGTCTCTGAGGGCGCTTGAAATTTTGCTAAAACGTGAAAAGGCGTAATTGTCCTCCAGAGACTCAGCATTATCAACAATGAACATTTCACTGCGCACTAGGAAGCTATAGACGTAATGCGCATTAGTCTGTATCGTGTTTGATGATTATGGCGTTTTCTGGGCCCTTCAGATTATATGGATGCTTTTGATAGAAGTTGTTTTCCCAAACGATTATTTCATTATCTAAAGCTTTCTTTGGGTTAGAGAGTTGATTTAGAATTTGCAGCAGATATTTTGTGTCTTTATTATTCAGTAAAATGTTCTCGGTGGTGTGGAGGTAGTGAGCCTGCCGTATGATGTCATGGGATAAATTTGATTTAGATTTAAGAGATAAAAATGTTAGGGGTAAAATGTAATAAACTGAACTAAAATAGACTAAAGTAAAAGAAAAGAAAAGAAAGTTAAATAGAATAAACTGAAATAAGATAAATAAAGATTAAATTAAGTTAAACCAAAAAAAACAAAGATGGTTGAACACACACTCACGCACGCACACGCACTCACACACACACACACACACTCTCTCTCTCTCTCTCTCTCCTCTCTCTCTCTCTCTCTCTCTCTCTCTTTATCTTTCTCGATTTGTTGTTGCTGTTTCTTTTTTATTTTAAACCAAGACTTCAGAAAGGCTAATTGGGTCTCAAGGGAAGGGACACAGGAAAATGAAGAAATGAACTTAACTCTGCATTAACGTTTTTTATATAGCCATTGTGACCTCACTCCAGATGCAATGAAACTTGACGCGTAACGAGAAATACGATAGACTGTTACAGCAATGAAAACAGTATTGAAATGTTGTCAGAGGTTTGTTACAGTTCTGATTTTAAGCCCTTTATTTCTATGTGACCATGACGTTGGCGCCTTATTTTCCAAACTCTGGCTTTCATCATTCTTTAACAGTTCACATCATTTACGAAAAATTGATAACACTCTATCCGTAAACAGCTGGGAATCACGTCCACATACTTTCGCACATTTTTGTCACAGACAGACAGAGACTCTCTCTCTCCTCTCTCTCTCTCTCTCCTCTCTCTCTCTCTCTCTCATCTCTCTCTCTCTCCTGACACGCGCGCGCGCACAAACACACACACACACACATACACACACACACTGATTTACAGACACACACACCTCTAGATCAGTATATAAATTTCCCATGAATTTCCTTTTTGTTTCTCTTTGAAGAGAGACTAAAAGAGGATGTATACAACAGAGAACGGAAAGGAGGAAAAGAGGGAAGAAAATTTCAGTTCGTGAAGACCATACAGCCTCTCAAACCACTTTAACAACTTTCCTCTTTACCACCAGCCTCGTTTCTCCACACACACACACTTCACGTGATTGGATTAGCATAGGTACCATTGCACACGCACGCACCATCCCCAAATGCAACAAAATGGTCGTCATCAGGCTGAGTACAGCTGACTTACCAGTACAACAAGATTTCTCCATAGTGTTGTGATCTAATGAGTGAAATTTCTGGCAGAAATTTGTATTTGATGATGTTGGAATAGATTTTTTTTTGTCTTATTTATTTTAGCGTTCATTTTGTCATCTGGGCTGTTTTCCCCTCCACTGTCAGGCTTAGAAACATCGACAGACGGAGAATGCATTGTCTACAGTGTGCAGTAAAACACAGTTTTTCTTATATTATCCTGAGTGTGTTTTATTCAAGACCTTGACAGCCCATAGTGTTTATGTGCAGATTTAAAGCTTACGCCATAATCATTTTTGGCCTTCTCCATTACGTGGCATCGGTGGCATTAGTGCATACGAAATTCATTCCGAGTCAGGAGACGTTATCGTGAGAAGCTGAAACTGAACCTGGTCGTTTTGTTGAGAACAGTTTGACACAAACATTAAGTGAGCATTGTATCATCGATCTAAACAAAAACTTTGTGCATCCTGGACATGTTGCACTTCTAACTGTTTATTTTATTCAGACACTTACCATTTGAAGAATACTTAAGATTGAGTTACCTCAGTTTCATAGCTGCCTTGTTTAAATGTATGTTGCAAGGACGTGATTGACTGGATATCAGATTACAACAGAACTTGTATGATGTGAAGGTGTATACACCTGTTCCACTTGTATTTAAAATATAGCCATTAAGTCAAGGCATCGCCTGAATCCTATTATTTCATTAAAAATGCAACACGAAGCAATTTGTTTGAGTTGACTACAGAATCAAAATGTTACCCTATTCAGTCTGAATCTGAAATGGAGAATCAATGTCCATCATTTCATTACTGATGCAACATTAAAGAATGTTAAGAGCTGCCTGTAATTTCGAATGTTATCCTGTAATCTGGAACTAAAGTGCATAATCAGTCTTGAAAAAATGGGGACGACTTGAGGTTGAGGTTTGAATAGAGAATGCAGTTAACCAGATTTCCTTTAAAACGTTGCGCCTTCTTTTCACTGAGTTGGGAGCAACACAGTCGCAGAATGACTTTTATATTATGCAAATGAAGCCATGTATTTTTTCTCTCACATCGCGTTTCAATCTCTTCGATTCTTAAAACTTTATGTCTCGCTGACAAAAGTATGTGCATTCTGAAAAAGCGTGCGTGCTTACTCACACGTCTTGCAACTCATGCTAACACTTGAGCCTGAAGACACGACCCATCGCCCAAAATGTCAGAGCCTGGGAAAACTAAATCGATGGGTTAGTCATCATGCCACAGCATTTAAAGCATCAGACTGACGATGGGACTACATCAGTCCAAACTGATTTCAGAGTAATTCACTTATGAACAGCTCATGTCTAGAGTTGTGTTCTAAGAGCTCAGATGGGAAGAATAGGATCGCCACAGAGAAGGGTCATCCACTTTATGGCTGCATCTATGAGGATGGCACAAAAATTCTGGACCAACAACATGCCTGTCTGTATTTTTCCTGCCCTGTTGACGACGATGTATTTGAAAGAGTTGTGTATAGCTCTGTGCATAGTTTTAAACCAAATGGAAACATTTATCATCATAGTTACCAGCATTTTCTGTATCCGTGCTAATATTATTAGAATCGTATCAGTTTATGTAACTATTCATGCTTTTTCCATAAAAACCAGAGGTTCAACAGCCACTTTTGATGTGCTATGCCTCGGATAATTTCACATCAACATGTTTGTTCTCGATCGTTCATGGAACTGTCATTTGAGAAATGTTGTACCAGCCCAGGGGTATGTATATGCAGTCAGTCTTTAGAAGAACAGCGAGTCGGTCTTTAGAAGAAAAGCGATCAATGTCTTCAATCTGGAGAACAGTAGAGAGTGTTGTGCGCCTTTCGAATTGAAACAGGAATTGTGGAACAGCAGTGAAGTAATCTATGGTCTCTTCTAGTGTGCCACTTTATAGAAACGTGGTACTGGTAGCCCCTTAAACTCGCAAGTATAACTTCTTTAGCATTGGGACTGCAACAAAAAGAACTCTTCTCTATCATTATGTCGGAAAGGATGGGATTGAGGAGAGCAAGGTGAATACAACTGATACAAGAGCGGAAGACAACCTTTGACAGATAAGAGGTAATAGCAGATCAAGGAAAGTTAGCAAACACACAGAACTCAAGAAGTCTGAATGTCGTGTTGGAATTCTTACAAGTTTCCATCACAGAATTGGAAGCAAACGTTAGAATCTAACAGTGGTGAATGTGAAGCACGCTGTGTCTGACTTCATCTCCTTACTCCAGGTCTGATAGTTCGGTCATTACAAAAAAGAGACACTGTTTGCAGACAAATTTACATAGGAGACAGTTGAAATGAGATAATTGTTTCATAAGATCAGTGCATTGCCTAGAAATGGATGACAGAGAAAATAGAGACACAATGACAGACAGGAAGACAGATATAACCATAACAACAAAAGACATGTAAGAGATTCTAACCAGACATAATTATACAGCAGGAAGTGACAGACTTAACCATAATAACAAAGTAATGTAAGATCTAACCAACGTAACATGACCATAACAACAAAGTACATTTAAGATTCTAACCAGACGTAACATGACCATAACAAGTACATGTAAGATTCTAACCAGACGTAACATGACCATAACAACAAAGTATATATAAGATTCTAACCAGACATAATTATACAGCAGGAAGTGACAGACATACCCATAACAACAAAGTGCATGTAAGATTCTAACCAGATATAATTATACAACAGAACGTGACAGACTTTGCCATAAGAACGACGTAGCTGTAAGAATTTCTGACCAGACATAATTATACCACAAGAAGTGACATACATAGTCTTAACAACAAAGTATATATAAGGTTCTAACCAGACATAATTATACATCAGGAAGTGAGAGACATAGTCATGACAACAAAGTACATATAAGGATTCTAACCAGATATAATTGTACAGCAGGAAGTGACAGACATAGCCATAACAACAAAGTACATATAAGATTTAACCAGACATAATTACACAGCAGGAAGTGACAGACATAGCCATAACAACAAAAAAATATAAGAATTAACCAGACATAATTACACAGCAGGAAGTGACAGACATAGCCATAACAACAAAGTACACATAAGATTTAACCAGACATAATTACACATCAAGTGACAGACATAGCCATAACAACAAAGTACACATAAGAATTAACCAGACATAATTACACATCAGGAAGTGACAGACATAGCCATAACAACAAAGTACACATAAGAATTAACCAGACGTAATTACACAGCAGGAAGTGACAGACATAGCCATAACAACAAAGTACATATACGATTTAACCAGACGTAATTACACATCAGGAAGTGACAGACATAGCCATAACAACAAAGTACATATACGATTTAACCAGACGTAATTACACAGCAGGAAGTGACAGACATAGCCATAACAACAAAGTACACATAAGAATTAACCAGACGTAATTACACAGCAGGAAGTGAGCCCAAATCGCGAGAACACGCAAGGCAGACGGAGAGCAAATGACACTGAGAAGTCTGTTACCACTTCCTAGTCACACACAACAAATGTCTGGGACATTCAGGAATCAGATTAAAGGAAGCAGCAGGGACAGATCACGACTTTCACAGTCACATGAATGAAGTAGAGTGAGTTAAAAATAACTCAGCGTTAGACAGTAATGTTGAAAATAAAAAGGGTAAGCGACGACAGAATAGTGCAGGGGCTTGGTCTTGGAAGAGACAGTAGAAGGAGGAAATAAGGGAAACGGAGATGTCAAGGGATGTGGTGACCTCACAAATTTAAGGGGGCAGACATACCCAGATTTGGGTACCAAGATTGTGATGTTCAGTGTTTCAGTTCTAATTAACCAAACACCATGATATTTGGCAAGAAGATACCTCAGACAGTATTCTTTGGATTGAATATCTTTGTTGGGGTCTGTGAGTTATGAAAAGTTGACAAAAATTAATTAATTAAAAAATGTTCTCGCGAAAATGAAAAAATATAGTACTGTGACATTTATAACTACACATATATCATGTTAGGAATTGATATTTAGTGAGCAAACACATCTGTATAGTATGTATGGCACGTAGTAAAATCTTAGCTCTACTATCATTATTTTCTGTACAATCATCACACCGATTTTTAATAAAAAAAAATTATAATACAACTTTTGATAAAAATGTTTCTTTCAAGCAGAACTGCAATATTTTACTACCGGCTATAGGTACCTGACCCTGCTATATGTGTGCCAAATATCAAGGAAATCGGATGAACACTTTTGAACATATTATGTTTGATGTATACAATCTCGCGAAAAATCGCAATTAATCAATTAATTAATTAATTAATTTTTGTCAACTTTTCATAATTCCCAGACCCCAACAAAGATATTCAATCCAAAGAATACTGTCTGAGGTATCTTCTTGCCAAATATCATGGTGATTGGTTAATTAGAACTGAAACACTGAACATCACAATCTTGGTACCCAAATCTGGGTAGGTCTGCCCCCTTAAACAAACTTGTTGCCTCATTTCATTTCATCTCCTGATCAGTTGTACATGTGCATGATAGGTACCAACCAGGCTGGCGGAGACATTGCACAGTGGACTAGTGGCCTAGTTGTTAGAGTATCCAGCTGGGATGCAAGAGCTACTACGTTTGACTTATAGTTTGACAGGAACTTTTTTTCCAATGTTGCTGGACCTTATGTAGTGGTCTGGGTGTTAAGTCTTTTGGATGAAACGTCCTGCTTGTAACATAAACTATTTAGTGTAAGTTAAGAGTAACCGTGGCAACATGGAAGTTGTCTATTTATCCCACTACTCTGCTTTATCTATTATTTATCAGGAACCAGAAAAAAAAACACGAAAAAATAATAAGAACACGTGTTTAATACAAGACAAGACAGGCACAAAATTAATGTTCGGAGTTTATTCCTTTTCTCACACTGGACAGAGCGGCAGGGAAGTTTCAGTCTTTTTCTCCTAATTTTTGTATCTGGTATTTGTTTGTTTGTGATCTTACGCTTGACAAGAGCCAGTTGGCCGAAAATTTGCGCCTGTGTTGTCTTGTTGTATTAAATAGCCTACATGTTCTTATTCTGTTTTCGTGGTTTTTTTTCTGGTTCCTCTTTCTTTGAACGCGGGCAGTCACACTTGTTTTGGATTATTTTTTATTTATCAATCGATGTTGCTGGAACTCTAAAGAGTGATACAAATTAGTCTGGTATGACTGTAAAGCAAACTGGTATGTGTTCTTCTTATCTCTTGAAGACAATTATCGAGACCCTATCAGTGCTGACCGTAGTCACTAAGTCTGGATTACTAAATACACAAAATGGAGACTTTCGAGAACAATTCACATCAGTTTTGGTTTGTTTGGTATGTATATATATATATATAATATATATATATATATATATATATATATAAACAGTCCCCTGAGGAAGGCCACTGGCCGAAGTACTGGGGTCAAAACTCTAGTTTGTTGTCTTGTTTCTTTGGTTTATCTACAATATATATATGTGTGTGTGTGTGTGTGCGTGCGCGTGCTCGCATGTGTGTGTGTTGTTTGTTCAAATTGTCGCTTAATATTCAATCAGATTGCATTGCAAAATTTATTAACTAAAAGCAAACAAGCACACCAGCTGAGAATGAAATCGTTGTTAAGATTTCATGTCGTCATTCTAATCTAAGAACATTGTGAGATACGAATTCAGCACTGATGAGTTCAAGCTCACGCCTCCACCAGCCTGTACCTACGGTCAAGAAGTACCAGACAGCTAAACATACATTGCAGCCATGTCGCTTCTGTCAGAAGGAGCAGCAGGATGGATACAGTTCAGTCTGTCTGTGCCAAATGGGTCTCATGCTGCTAACTTGGGTAATCTGATGACTAGCGACATTTTCAACATGGTATTTCAACATGGTTTCTAAGGAGAATGTTGAGAGTTCCATGGACAGCAAAGAAAACAAACGAGACAGTCTTGATGGAGGCAGACACAAGTAGATCACTCATAAGGCAGATTAGGAAAAGACAGGCAACATTTGTAGGCAGTTTTATGAGGAAGGGGATTGGAGCACCTGGTCACAACGGGAAAGCTGGAGGGAAAGAGAGCACCAGGAAGACCCAGGGAGAAAATGCTCTTCGGACTTGCAGGGTGGCTGGGGACGAGGAGGGTGGGGGAGATGCTAGGGCAACGAGAGATAGAGACATATGGAAGTCCATGATCGCCAACGCCATGCGGCAGGGCACCCGATGATGATGATGATGACTGCGAACTACCTGTGATGAGAAAAAAACGTTTTTGAAATGAACATGCACATGTAATAAGAGAAGATAAATATCTTACGATGCCATCATCAGAAATGAAAACAGCACTAAAACCAAAATGGTAGAATGGTCAAGAAAAGAAAGATACCCAAATGCGTGCATGAGAAGAAAATGTATGAAACAGTTCATGATGACTATTGTTATAAATAATTGTTTATGTATGATGAAACGCTAAGAACAAATATATTTCATTATTAGTTCTATTATTTCATTATCCTGTTGTTCATATTTTCTGACAATATTCCTCCTCTCTCTCTCTCTCTCTCTCTCTCTCTCTCTCTCTCTCCTCTCTCTCTGTCTATTCTCCTCTCCTCCCCCTTCCCTCCCTCTCCCACATGTTTTCCTCACCTTGCTCAGAATGTAAAATGTACTTAAAAAGCACGCGATTATCAATGCCTTCAGCGTCTCATTTAAACGCTTTAGCTGCAAAATGTCAATCTCTGGTCAAAACAGTAGAACAGACAGACAGAGAGAGAGAGAGAGAGCTTACAGCTGAAGAACGCTGAGGAATTTAATGGAATTTTCACACGTTTTCGTGTAGAAGAGAAACTGTAAAATCATAGAAATGGTAGCAACTCTTGGAACCTGACACTGATGAGTTCAAGCTCACGCCTCCACCAGCCTGTACCTACGGTCAAGAAGTACCAGACAGCTAAACATACATTGCAGCCATGTCGCTTCTGTCAGAAGGAGCAGCAGGACACATGGCCAACTACAACTCTTCATGGCAGCCTGCAAAACTGGGGGGGGGAAGGGGGGGGAAAGAGGCACGTCCATCGCCAGATTTGGCCTGACCATGTAGACAGTGAACTAACAAAGGAAGAGAAGATGAAGTGCGGTGATCGTGCTGCATGCTGTCACTGCAGTTATCTCCTTAATTCAGACCTGGAAGGGAAGATCATTACAAAAACGAGACACTGTCTGCAGAGAAGTAGATAATATTCTGACTGATTTTCATAGACAAAACGTATATTGTCTGGAAACAGAGGTTCACATCTGAAGAGAGGCATTGGCGAAATGAAGATTTTAATGACATTTTCTCACGTTTCCATGTAGAAAAGAAAATGTAAAGCTTATAGAAAAGGAAGCTACTGTTGGAACCTAACAGTGGTGAGTTCAAGCTCAGGCCTCCACCAGCCTGTTTTTTATGGTCAAAAGTACCAGACAGCTGCACGTACATTATAGCGATGTCGCTTTTGTCGAATGGAGCAACAGGAGACACGGCCAACGACAACTCCTCCGACTACCAAGCTCCATGGCAGCCAGTGGGAACTGAAATAAAACCATCACCAGATATGGCCTGACCATGTAGACAGTGAACAAACAAACGAAGAGAAGATGAAGTGCAGTGAAGTGCTGCATGTTGTCACTGCAGTTATCTCCTTGTTTCAGGCCTGGAAGGGAAAATCATTGCAAAGAGGAGACACTGACTGCAAGGAGGTAGATAACATTCTAACTGATTTTCACAGAGAAAAACGTATATTGTCTGGAAACGGAGGTTCACATTTGAAGACAGGCATTGGCGAAATAAAGATAAGTTAATTATGATGACAACAAATGAGATTATTGCAACAATAAGACAGTTGGAAATTTCTGTATGCGTGACTGAATTCAAAAACCTTTGACTTGTTATCCTTGATCTCTGATCAAATCTCACTATTCCCCCACGACAACGATTCTTATACACAGCACATCAAAGCACGTTCCTATTTTCCTCCAGCCTTGTTTCCCATACTCAGAGATCACATTAGCCCAGGTCCCAATGCACGCATACCATCAGCAAATGCAGCAAAGTGGCCACGATTCGGCTGATTATGGCTGGCCCAGGAGCACAGATAAGTTGATTTTGCTGACAACCAATTTGTCGTAGCGTTTGGACCCTAATGACTGAATTCCTTTCACAAGTAGCAAAGTGCAAGATAGGGAGACGGAGACAGAAAAAAGAGAAATGTAAATGGGAGGAGAAATGTAAGTCAGACCGCAATATTTTCCCTCATACAATTTCAACACCCAAACCATAAAGTGTCTTCATGTTATGCAAAAGCAGCCACAAATTTGCTCTCTTCTTTCTGTTCCATCCATTCCTGTAAACTTTTGAATCAGACTTTCTGCAGGCAAGAACAATAAAGCGTACCCAATAAAAGGATGATATCTTCTTTAATTCAGCTTGTGTTTATTTATACACTAGCATCACCTAACACTAATCTCTGGCTGTGATGCAGAGCATGGGGAGAGAACAGCTTTGGGGCAAGTTAGCCAACACTCACAGCTGAAGAAAGGGGAAGATTTTGATGGAATGTTACAATTTTGACAAAAGAAAGAGTAAGTCACAGAAATAGAAACAAATGTTGGAGCCTAACAGCAGTGAGTGTGAAGCATATCGTCTCTTGCTCCATGCCCAGAAGGGATAGTGATTAGAAAAGAGTGGACGTTATCAGCAGGGCAATGTAAATAAGGGACAGTGAAATTGTGATGGTTGTTGCCATGCAGATAAGAACATTGTTTAGTAACAGAGCTATGCTATTATGTTAAAGAGCAGCAACAATGAAAAGTTAAATAATCACAACACTAATACATGATGATCACAACACATATATTCTGACATTTCAAAATGAAACAGAACCATGGCTGGAAAAAGTGCCTGTTTGAATGATACATTGTGGAACTGCAGTAGAATTATGGAGAATAAAAAAAATCACAAACTGATGGTCCACAGATCTCTCCAGAGTGTTTTGTGTAGCGAGCAGAAAACTTCAGCATGTATGTGTCATCGATTCTCTCTCTCTCTCTCTCTGTCTCTCTCTCTCTCTGTCTGTCTCTCTCTCTCTCTCTCTCTCTCTCTCTCTCGCTCTCTTTCTGTCTGTCTCTCTCTCTTTATCTATCTCTGTCTCTCTCTGTCACACACACACACACACACACACACACACACACACACATATATATATATATATATATATATATATATATATATATATAGGGTAGAAAGAAACTCTAGGAGAGCTAGACAACAGAAGGTCTTCAGAGAAGTAACCCCCTTTAGACAAGTGTTTCGGCCCTGAATTCCTTACACTCTCGGGGGGCCGGGCCACATCCAGGTCATGACTCCTGGATGCCCTTCTGCTGTTGTCTATTTTTTTTTTTTTTTTCCCACGCCGGGGATCGAACCTGGGCGATTCTGCGCTTCAGAACTGCGGTACGCGGTTTTACCAATGTGCTAACGGGGCACACATCATCTGTAGGGAATTTAATCCTTATGAAGTTCACTTTTTTCGTTCCTCCTTGCCCAGATCCAGCTTGAGCTCCTTTCTGCTGCCTCTGCCATCGCTTTAAGGGCTCTAGTCCTCTTCTTCCCAGAAATGGCGAGTTGTTTCATGAGATCATAAGCGGAGGTGCCCACAAACCCTCTTGCCCCGACCTCTATGGCGAAGATTTTGACCCGCAGACCTGCTTTCTTCAGGGTGCTGGCAAGACCGGCGTATTTTTCGGTCTTGTATATATATATATATATATATATATATATATATATATATATATACATACATACATACATATATATACACATATATATACATAACACACACACACACACACACATATATATATGTATATATTATATATATATATATACATATATGTGTGTGTGTGTCTATGTCTGTCTGTGTGCGCGCGTGTGTTTATATATATATATAATATATATATATATATATATATATAAATAGATAGAGAGAGATGTGTATATATATATGAATATGTGTATATAAATATATACAGAGAGATATATATATCACGCATGCACACACACACACACACACACACACACACACACACACACACACACACACACACATACATACAGTGAGAGAGAGAGAGGTTTTGTTTCACTGCTGTTAAATTCACCGATTCCTGTGTTCTTCCCCACTCTCCTGTGATTTAATTCACAATTTCTGGAAGGACTTGATTTTGACCCACAACCCATCAGACCACGTCCCTCTCGTCCACCAGCCTCGTTTTTTGCACACGCAGATAGCACGTGACAGGATTAACGTAGGTCCCAATGCACAATGCACACACACCATCTCCAAATGCAGGGAAGTGGTTACCATTAGGCTGATTACAGCTGGCTTACCTTCGTGGGCAAGCCTATTTTCTGACGCCAGTTTGCTGTCCATAGAAGCTGGGGTTTAATGACTCAATTTTCTGACAGTCAATTGTCCCTATTAATGAAACAGTGGATTTGTCGTGTTTATTCGTGTGCTTGAATTTGCTATGACTTCTCTGTTCTTTTCTAACCAGTTGTCAGATATATGAATTTTGACAGGATCATATTGTTTGTATATCAAACGACAAAAGATAGGTACGTATGATTCTGATATACGTTCGTTTGGTTCAATGTAGTGTGAACCAATCTATTACTTCAATATATATGGCTTATATTTTGAAAGGAAAACCTGAGCATGATGTTCTTCTGTATATTTGAAGATACGCCTGTGTCTGGTTAGTTAAAAATAACTACAATACCTTTCACCAGTAGTTACTTTGTTAACCCTTTCAACCCCTGCAAGACAGTAACTTTCGTCAGTATTTACTTTGATAACCCTTTCAACCCCTGCCAGACACAATAACTTTCGTCAGTAGCTACTTTGATGACCCTTTCAACCCCTGCAAGACAGTAACTTTCGCCAGTAGTTACTTTGATGACCCTTTCAACCCCTGCAAGACAGTAACTTTCGCCAGTAGTTACTTTGATGACCAACTTTCGCCAGTAGTTACTTTGATGACCTTTCAACCCCTGCAAGACAGCAACTTTCGTCAGTAGTACTTTGATGACCTTTCAACCCCTGCAAGACAGCAACTTTCGTCAGTAGTTACTTTGATGACCTTTCAACCCCTGCAAGACATAGCCTGAGCGACCTTCCCACCCTGACATGTTTAAGCAGTTTTGCATGAAGTAGGGTCACCTTCGCTTTAAATCTGATTGATATCTTCAAAATTACAAGAAAGAATTTACAAAAGATTGCCCTTCACGTGCTATTATTATCACAATATAAGATTTCAGAAATTTTCAGATTTAGATTTGTGCTACAGTGCTAAAATAAATAATATCATAATCACAAATTAAACCTACAGCATAAATCAAATACATACTATCAAAGTAGATTCTCAAATGAGAATTATTCACAGATTTAGATCTGTGCTACAGTGCTAATATTCAAATACAATACTATCAAGTAGATTCTCAGAATACTAGAGCATGAAATATTCAAATCACAATAACTATCATAAGTAGATTCTCAAATGAGAATTATTCACAGATTTAAGACACCTTGTGCTACAGTGCTATAAATATCAATCAAATCACAATAACTATTTCATAAGTAGATTTCTCAAATGAAATTATTCACAGATTTAGAACCCTTGTGCTACAGTGCTGTAAATATTCAAAACATAATAACTATCATATGTAGATTCTCAAATGATAATTATTTACAGATTTAGACTCCTGTGCTACAGTGCTGATAAATTTCAAATAATACTAATGTATCGTATGTTTGCCAGCCTCAGACGTTTGGTCATCTTGATTAAAATATGATTATCGTTAGAATTATACAGCGAAGTGATTTGCCGAGGCAGAAGTAAGTTTTGTAGCAGTTAATTCTCTTCATGGGTAGTCTATGGATTTGCAATGACTCAGAAGTGAATTTGATCAGAAGAGGGTCGATACCAGTGCACTACACAAATACCGGTTTGTAAAACCGTTTAGCGGCGGTCGTTCAAGCATGGCACAAGGTGCATGTGTTACGGTTCTACAGATCTGTCGAGTATGCGCAATGGCTGATAAATGATCAAATAAGCCATCACTACAGAAATATGCATGCAGTAAATACCTTCTCAGTTGTAAGAGTGTAATTTATGTCCATGTATTTTTTATCATTAACTATTTATGAAAGTTAAAAACCTGTTAAACAGAATGATACATGGTTGTGATTAGTTTGCGACATACACAGGTACACTGTTGTAATCACTGATACCCAATGCAAGTTCTCTCTTAAAAAGAAAAGTAGTACTAGGAGTCGAGGCTGGGAATAAACAAAATTTCAACAACGTGAGCTCATGTTCTCAACATTTTGTGACAGTTTCAGTTTCAGCCTGGCAAAATCAGTCTCTGCGCTAGGAATCAATTCCATATGCACTGATGCCACCGATTCCGTATCACGGAGAATATGCAAAATGGTCATAGCAAAGTTTACAAAAGAGATTTTCCTTATGGATGTGTATCTGCATCTGTCCATTTTCTTCATGCTTGCATCAGACTTCCTGTGTGCAAAAATACAAACTATCAACAACAACAAAAAATGAAAACTGTACGTGCGTGTCATATGTCGTCTTGTTGATCCAAGCACTCCAGCCCTTCAGCACTCGTCCTTGGCCAAAATGCCAGAGCCCAGGAGACGTAAAAAGATTGGCGCAAGCCAGCAAACACTTATAGCTGTGGACAGCTGAAGATCATGAAAGACATTTGGCAAGTTTCCATTCAGAAGAAGAGGAAATGTAAAGTCACAGAAATGGAAGCAAATGTTGGAACCTAATAGTGGTGAGTGTGAAGCGTGTTGTCTGTGCTTTCATGTCTTTCCAGGTTTGGAAGTATCTGTCATTACACAGATGATAGACGTCTGCAATGGGATGTAAAAACAGACAGTTGCAAAACGATGGTCGTAGAGTATACTGTTGTTGAAATCAGAGGAGATATGAAACAGATAGACGGAAAATCAGATTGACAAAGTCTCAAAAATCAAGACACAAATGCGCACAAGAGACATACACCAGACATACACCTGAAAGAGACCCAGAACCCCAGTAACAGACAGGAAAGAGAGACAGAATACTAACCAGTCGATTACTACTTCAGACTGGCAGAAAAGAAGCATCTGAGACAAGGAAGGACCAATCAGATGACAGACGCAGTAGGGAAGAACCCCCACACTACAGTCACATCAAAGAAAGGGAGAATGGATTAGGGTTGAACAATGGTGTCCAGGAGAAAGAGATAAGGAAGGGTGATCGAATTTTTTTCAGGGATGGTCGTGGACGAGTTGATGGAAAGAGGGGAAGAAGGAAGGAGAGGGATGGGAGGTGCTGATGATTAAGAAAGTAAGATAAATGTGTTGGTTAATTTCCTGGGCATCTCTTCCATAAACTGGGACGGTGGAACTGCAGTGCAGTGTAATGGTAGCAAAAATACAAACAAAAAGCAAACAAACAAACAAATAAAACAAAAACAAAAAATTCCAAACAAAAGCAATAGTCTTATGTCCTTACAAGAATTTTTCAAGTTTCCCACTCGCCAATATACTGTCTTTACTGTGGGATTTCGTGCTGGAATTAAGCACTTTTTAAATTAAACATGATCAGTGCAAAACAAACACCAACAACAAAATAAATATACCATACAAAATTTCCCTTTTTCCAAATAGGCAAACCCTCAGTTGATGAATGATGCTCAAACAATACAAAGTACCCTGGACAATACAAGAAAAAGCACCCTGATGACTGTAACATGAACAATGTAATGTCGAATGCCTGTTGATATCGTAAATATTCCTGAGGGGTGAAACTGAGGTTGAAATAAGTCATTCAAAATATTCCATAATTTACAGGCATCGGTTTGAAGATTAAGCAGGAAACACCGTGTGTTTGTCTTTTTATCTGAAATGCATTGACACCATTATAATTTGTCAAGTGAAATTTAATTGGCTGGTGTTGTAAATTATTAGATAAAACCGAATTGAGGCGCCTGCTTGGAATGAAATTGTAGTTGACATTTCATTCCAGCATTATATTCCCAGAACAATTTATAACCCTGTTTCAACCACTCAGGGATGGAAACTTTGTTTTAATGAACAATTAGATTAATAATTGTAATTAGATTAGTATTGGTTTGTTTATAATGATACTGTCAGGAGAATTAGATTAAAGTTAAACACGAAAAAGGAAAACCAAAAAGAAAGGAAAATGAAGACCCAATCACATG
>JAPXFY010000025.1:40683314-40705814 GCA_030674185.1 Monoplex corrugatus | reverse complement strand
AACAAAACAGCAGGATGCTCAAGATTACTGCTCTGTACATAGCAATGTTTGTTGTGACGAGCCTGATGCCATGTGGTGTTGCTACAATCTCTTGTTCAAGCTTCGAAAATCAGAGCTAACCTCGTTGGTGGACAGCGTCACATCGACATCCAGAGGTGTGTCTTTATGTATATACATATACATATATACATACATAGAACACACACACACACACATGTACATACTACTATATATATATATATATATAATATTAATATATATGTGTGTGTGGGTGTGTGTGTAACATTAAACTCCCTCCCCACACACGAACCACCACACACGACACACCAACACACACACACCACACAACATATATATATATAATATATATATATATATGTACATATATGTATATATGTATACACACACATATTATGTATATATATAGACACATACATGTATGTCTATACATACATATGAGTGTGTATATATGTATGTACATATATATTATATATATTATATGTATCACACACACACACACACACCACACACACACACACACACACACACACACAACACACACACATATATATATACATATATGTGTGTGTGTCTGTCTGTCATTCTGTCTGTGTATCTGTGTGTGTGCGTTTGTGTATGTTTGAGAAAGAAAGAAAGAGAGAGTGAGAAAGAGAGAGAGAGCATGGGTGAATGGATGATGAGACAGGTTGCCGATTTCCTCTCCTCAAAACCACCGCTCATTTCCAACAATCATAGCCACAGACCTTACATTATGCACATTCAAGTACAAAACTTCCTCCTCTCTCTGTGTCCCGTCCATTCATCCCAACTTCTCTCGGGTCTTGAATTTCCCTTGAAGGCCAAAATACAAACTGTCCACACACACACAAAAGTGCGTGCAGCTCTTAATTCATCATGCACTTGATTTAAGCATTTCAAATGTAAAACACGAATCTCTGGCCAGGCAGAAAGAGAGAAATGCATTTGGGCAATTCAGTTAACACTTGCAGCTGAAGGAAAGCTGAAGAAGGTGATGAAATTCTCGCGGAGTTTCCGTTCAGGAGAGAAGTGTTAAAGTTACAGCAAATGAAGCAAATATTGGAACCTGGTACTGGTGAGTCTGAAGCTTGCTGTGTCTCACTTCATCTCCTTGCTCTGGGCCTGGAAAGACCGGTCATTATATGAAGAGACACAGTCTGCAGGGCAGATGTAAATGAGAGGCAGTTGAAATGTGATAGCAGTATTTGGGAGACAGTTGTGAAATGTGATAGCAGTATTTGGGAGACAGTTGAAATGTTATAGCAGTATTTGGGAGACAGTTGTGAAATGTGATAGCAGTATTTGGGAGACAGTTGTGAAATGTGATAGCAGTATTTGGGAGACAGTTGTGAAATGTGATAGCAGTATTTGGGAGACAGTTGTGAAATGTGATAACAGTATTTGGGAGACAGTTGAAATGTGATAGCAGTATTTGGGAGACAGTTGTGAAATGTGATAGCAGTATTTGGGAGACAGTTGAAATGTGATAACAGTATTTGGGAGACAGTTGAAATGTGATAACAGTATTTGGGAGACAGTTGTGAAATGTGATAGCAGTATTTGGGAGACAGTTGAAATGTGATAGCAGTGTTTGGGAGACAGTTGAAATGTGATAGCAGTGTTTGGGAGACAGTTGAAATGTGATAGCAGTATTTGGGAGACAGTTGAAATGTGATAGCAGTATTTGGGAGACAGTTGTGAAATGTGATAGCAGTATTTGGGAGACAGTTGTGAAATGTGATAGCAGTATTTGGGAGACAGTTGAAATGTGATAGCAGTATTTGGGAGACAGTTGAAATGTGATAGCAGTATTTGGGAGACAGTTGAAATGTGATAGCAGTATTTGGGAGACAGTTGAAATGTGATAGCAGTATTTGGGAGACAGTTGAAATGTGATAGCAGTATTTGGGAGACAGTTGAAATGTGATAGCAGTATTTGGGAGACAGTTGTGAAATGTGATAGCAGTATTTGGGAGACAGTTGTGAAATGTGATAGCAGTATTTGGGAGACAGTTGTGAAATGTGATAGCAGTATTTGGGAGACAGTTGAAATGTAATAGCAGTGTTTGGGAGACAGTTGAAATGTGATAGCAGTATTTGGGAGACAGTTGAAATGTAATAGCAGTGTTTGGGAGACAGTTGAAATGTGATAGCAGTATTTGGGAGACAGTTGAAATGTGATAGCAGTATTTGGGAGACAGTTGAAATGTAATAGCAGTATTTGGGAGACAGTTATAATAATAATATATTTTTATTTTTTTATTTTATTTATATAGCGCAAAATCTTGACAAAATCAAATCTAAGCGCTGAGCGTATACATGCATACATACCTATATACATATGAGCGTATACATGCATACATACATGCCTACATACTTACATACATAAATCTAAGCTGAGCGTATACATGCATACATACATACATACATACATACATACATACATACGTACGCACATGCATACATAATAATTACAATATTTATATAGCGCAAATCTCGACAAAATCAAATCCAAGCGCCGAAAAGACACACACGCACACACGCACGCACGCACGCACACACACACACACACACACACACACACACACACACACACACGCACGCACACACACACACACACACACACACACACACACATATGCATGGCCACAAATGGGGAGAAAAGAATAAAAGCAATAAAAGCAAGAATAAAACCAATGGAAAACCACAGAGAGCACATCATATACAATTATATATTAAAACAAAGTGATTCCCCTCCGAGCGGAGACAGGCTGCAGAGGGGGTTGAGTGAGGTTAGGATTTTATGCAGAGGAGAAAAGGTGAGTTTTGAGAGCGGACTTGAAGGAGGCAAAAGTAGGTTGCTGACGGACTGAGAGAGGAAGTTTGTTCCAGGAGAGTGGACCAGAAACAGAGAAGGCTCGTGGACCATAGGTATTGAGCTTAGTGCGTGGAAAGCGAAAAGTCAGAGGATCGGAGGCAGAGCGGAGGGTACGTGAGGGAACATAGATCTCAAGTAGGCTTGACAGGTAATCGGGGGCTGCGTTATTGAGGCTTTTGTAGCACATGGTGTCTAGTTTGTACTGTATGCGCTTTGATACAGGGAGCCAGTGAAGTTGTGCCAGGAGAGGAGATATGTGGTCAGATTTTTTCTTTTTTAGTACAAGGCGTACAGCATTGTTTTGAATGCGCTGTAGGATGTGAATGGTGGAGGCAGGAAGACCAGACAGGAGTGAATTGCAATAGTCAATGCGAGACATTATGAAGGAGAGAACGAGTTTTGCAGTTGTTTCGACAGAGAGCTACTTCCTGATCAGGCTTATACGATGGAGATGATAGTAGCAAGATCTGGCAGTTTGAAAAACAAAGTTGTTCATGAACAGGGTAGAGTCAATGCAGACACCAAGGTTTTTAGCTGAATCAGAAATTGGGACTGATGTGTTACATAATGGGAGAGAAAGAGGAGGCAGCTGGGAAAGTTTCTGACGGGTGCCAATGAGGATAGCTTCTGTCTTGTCGTCATTAAGCTGAAGTCTATTGTGTGTCATCCAGTTCTTAATGTCCGAGTAACACTCAGTGGTGCGAGTCAACAGGCGCTGTATATTATCAGGTGAGTCACTATCTTGAAGTTGAGTGTCATCAGTATAGAAGTGGTGTTTTATAGAGTGGGAGTTGATGATGGTGGACAGGGGGGAGGTATAAAGAGTGAAAAGAACAGGGCCAAGGACAGATCCTTGTGGAACACCACAGGTCAGGTATGCAGGTTGAGAGTAAGTGCCATTGATGAGAACAGTTTGTTTTCTGTTTGATAAATACGAAGTGAAAAAGGAGAGAGCAATGTCAGAGATGCCAAAAGTATGATGAAGTCTAGAAAGGAGAATACCATGGTCAATGGTATCGAAAGCTGCAGACAGATCAAGGAGTGTGAGGAGAGAGACTTTGCCAGTATCAGTTGCAAGGAGGAGATTGTTGAGAATGTGTAGTAGGGCAGTTTCAGTGCTATGGCACTGGCGGTAGGCTGACTGGAAAGGATTGAGGAGATTGTTGGCAGACAGGTGAGAGTTCAGCTGGTTGAGGACGACTTTTTCAAGGAGTTTTGACAAGAAAGAGAGATTAGAGATAGGCCGGTAATTTTTCAGTTCATTTGGGTCTAAATTGTGTTTCTTGAGGAGAGGGTGAACAATAGCAGACTTGAAAGAATCTGGGACAGTTCCAGTTTGAAAAGAAGTGTTGATGATGTCAGTGATGAATGGGAGGAGAGTAGGGAGACAATCGGAGTAGAGAGAACCTGGAAGAGGATCCAGTTCGCAGGTTTTAAACGACATGGATCTGATTGTGTTGAAAATTTCTTCTTGTGAGACTGGGGTAAAAGTAGTGAGAGGTGTGCCAGAGAAGGAAGGGTCAGGTGGGCATGGTTGACAGTTGAAATGTGATAGCAGTATTTCGGAGACAGTTGTGAAATGTGATAGCAGTATTTGGGAGACAGTTGCGAAATGTGATAGCAGTATTTGGGAGACAGATGAAATTTGATAGCAGTATTTGGGAGATAGTTGAAATGTGATAGCAGTATTTTGGCGATAGTTCAAATGTGATAGCAATATTTGGGAGACGGTTGAAATGTGATAGCCGTATTTCTACAGAGGAGTAAGTCGTCTACAAACAGAAGCTGTACTTACAGTGTGGCATTTCATCATTATGAATTAAACAGTAAAGGTGGAAAACAGGAAATAAGATGCCTGCAACCTTTACGGCTCCACCAGGCTTACAGTCTGAGCAGCCTTCCAAGTCTTTTATGTTTTGGCTGATCTGCATTAAAGGGAAAGTTGTAGGCTACGTGCCTTAAACCCTATATATCTTCACAGCTTTTTAACCAAGAGATGCGAACTATTTCAAACACTAATTCAGTCAGAATTGTTTCACAATGCAGTTGATTTTCAAATTTTACAATGCTTTAACAGATTTTTGTAATGTATTTTTTAATAAAACACGAAGCTCTAATGTTCACACGTTTGTTGTTGTTGTTGTTCTTGTTGTTGTTTGTTTCGTTTTTGTTTTTCACTTTTAGTTGTAGCTTCGATAGTATTGCTACTTTCATTAGTATCCAAATCTGAGACATTTTTAAACAAATTTTGGACATAATCTCCATTTTCAGGACCAAAACCGCTCCCCGAGTTCTTTCAGACTTCATATCAGGTTTAATCAAGAAGTTGATGTACAATCATCATCAAATCTGAAGAAAAGACTGAAAACGAAAACAAAAAGAAACGAAAAATCATAAACGAAACAAATCAAAAACCTGCAGGAAAAATAAACATCCTATTAACAGACCTCGCGGCAAAATTAATATCTGGTGATGCAAAAGAAGTCGGTAGGAGTCAGTTCCCTTTATGCAAAAGTACGATTTTAGCAACAAGTTGGAGGAAATGAGGTTCGACACTCATGCACTGCACGGACACATGTCTGTAAGATCATTCAGTGGCGCCCATGCAAACATGAACACTAGATTGAATGTGCAGGCATAACAGTAATATACCTTGGCATAAGAGCATCAACAACAACAACAACAAAACCCAAGAAAACAATTGTAACAAAACAACGCACAGACCTTTCATTGGAAGAACTGGCTTTCTTAGTTAATTAAGTAGCAAGGCAGGACATCTAAATCTCTGAAACAAAGAAACAAAATGATGATTTTAAAAAAGCAACAAATAGAACGATTTTCAAAGGACTCACCGACCATCCAGTTTACACTTTATCGCGTGCATCATATTTCAGTACAGACATCGACTCAGCAACACACACGCACGCGAGCATTTGTCCACAGACACAGACAGACACACACACGGATAGAAAGACAGATACACACACACGCGCGCGCTTGCGTGGGCATGCACACACACATACACACAGAACACAACTCAACTCAACACAACACAACACAACACAACACAACACAACACAAACACTAAACCAAACCACACCAAACCACACCACACCACACCACACCACATCACACCACACCACACCACATCACACACGCACACAGGGAGAGAAAGAGAGACAGACAGACAGACAGAGCATGGAAGTCTTTGCCAATATAACCTATCAACCCAATTTCCTTTCCTCGCTTTTCCATTCACTGACAGCACATGACTGGTTTAGCATTGGTCCCAATGCACACACGCACCATCTCCAAATACAAATAAAAGGTCACCATCACTGATTACAACTGGTTTGCTGGCACAGACAAGTTGATTTTCTGACACTATCCTATCACAGTGATTGAAGTCTATTACTGATTATTCTGGTAGTTATTTGCTTTCTTGATGAAGTAGCAGATAACAATTCTTGCTTAGTTTAATGCTTGGATTTGTTGTGACTTTTGGATTAAATTCATATCAGTGTCAAATTTAACCTTTTGACTCCCGCACTCAATCCACAAACTGCAAAAACTTAACCCTTTACTCCTTTATCCTATTCACCAGCTTCCTGCAGAAAGGGAGTCAAAGGGTTAAGTTTTTGTTTTGCTAGCATGGTTGACAATGCAGCAGGATGATGATGGACAGGGTACAGGAGTCAGAGGGTTAATATAGTGGCTAAAAATGTGTGCATACATCGTAGTTACTCAGACAAACGTTTATCACCTTCATATGTTTTAAACGGGCAGCCATACGCATACTACCTGAACAGTATATATTTCCTTTGAAAGAATAACAAAAGACTTGATACTTATATTGTTTCAAGATTTTTCATATCCCTATTTTTTAGTAAAGGGAAATTATTTCATACTGACCGGAGATAAGTGTGTGTCTGTACGTGTGTCTGCTACAGAAATGTGTAAACAGGATTTTCTCAGCTCTGTTCGTTATTTCTTTTAACTTCTATTCACATACGTGCTTTTAGATCACACTTCTGTATGGATGGATTTTTACCAAATATTGGTCAAAGGTGTGGATTGTAATGGAGTCAAGAAAGGATTAGTTTGGAAGGTTGGGCACCAAAGTTATGATCACATGGACAACAACAAACAAACAAACAAACAAACAAAAACAAAAACAAACAAACTTCTAAAATCTGCACTGTTCAAGAAATGTGTGTGTACAGCACTTTATTGGGAACCTCTGGCAATATTTCAATTGTGTTTTCATTGCTGTAACAGTCTGTTATTGTCCTTATGACATGTCTAGTTTAATTACATACAAAGTTTCTTCAAGACTACCCTGACTAATACTCTAATACATGTTCATGGTTACAGCGTATGCAACAAAAATTGTCAGGCATTCAAGGAACTGACTTTCTGTGTAAGCTAAAGGACAAAATTTGTTAATCGTCGTTTCTGTTTATGTCAGCTTGTTTGATGTGATCTATATTGCTGTATACTAAGGAGTCACCTGAGAACCGCCTTTCCTTTACAGTCAAGTGCATGTTTGCCGGTAAAATTTATCAACTGTTCAAATCATGTCGGTACTGAGATTGCATAGCAAGGCTGTAGGGTCTGTGTGTTATGATCCGTAATACGATAAGCGATTCACTGCCTTAAATCAACAACAGTGATGTTTGTCACACATCGACTTTTCCACCATGACCCCTTCACCCCTTTTTGTTGTAGTAGTAGTAATGATATTAATGATTGGTAGCAGCAGTAGTAGTCGCTGTTGTTGTAGCCCAATTTTTATAGGCGCAAATATGACAAATTACAGTAGTGTCTAAATGAAATTATAATTTGTGTTTTTGTAATAGCTGTGTTGTTAGTTTTGTAGTGAGAAATGTGTGTACTGGAAACGAATCATTATTTTGTTTCTTCAATTTTTGTACATGAAAGGAGATCATACCATGGCTTGACCATGTTTTATTTACAGATTCACTGGTGATATATTTATGAAGACAGGCTCTTCGACAAATATCTGCTAGAAGAACGTAATGAATTTAGTATGGGTTTGCATCAGATAAAAAAACAAACTTGATTTGTATGCAATCCATATCCCACTTGCATATTAAAGACACATCTTGGATGCAACTGCCACGTCATCTAGCAGCAATTCTTTTGTTGTTGGTGAACCATCACTAGAGCACATACATGACTTTACTGTATAGTTTGAACTGAAACCTATGACTCTAAAACCCTCATGGGAAAAAAAATCTTTAGAAAGTAGAGATGGAGGTGAAGTGTGAAAAGAACGAGCATTTTATCCGATTTCCTCCAAAGATTTGAGCTCTTTTCTCAATTTCGAGCGACATAGCTATTGAATGGTTTTTATGTTATGCAAATGCAACCATGTGGCTTCCCTTTCACAATTCGTTTACCGTCTTCTTCTCAACCCTTAAAAACTAGATTTCCTGCTTGCCAAACTCTATATTCTGAAAAGAGTGCGTGCTTAGCAATACGTCATACAGCTGATCTAAGCCCTAGTGCTCCAAAACACGACCCTCTGGCCAAAACGTTAGAATCTGGAAGAGGTTAATAGATTGGCTAGTCATTGTGGCATAATGGTTAGCACATTGAGCTGGCGCCTTAAAGGCAGTGGATTTGAATATCCATTGATATAGAATATAGTCCTTACAAAGACAGGGCTGCCTGCAACAGGGTCGTCTACTTTATGGAATCATATTTAAGAGATGTTAAAAGTCTTGACAAGAATCACAGATGACTGTATCGACCGTGCCTGGTTAACTTGTTTTTCAACTGGGACTGGTTGGCGGGGAGTGGACAAATATTGGTGATACTGGTGTTTTATCTGCGAACTTACGTGAAAAATCTCAAGGACAAAATTGACCGAAGCATGACCGGAACCAGAAAAACCACGAAAGAAGAATACGAACGCGTATTTAATACAACAAGACAAGACAGGCGCAAATTTTCGGCCAACTGGCCTTTGTCAAGCGTAAGATTACAAACAAACAAACACCAGATACAAAACGTATGAGAAACAGACTGAAACTTCCCTGCTGCTGTGTCCAATGTCATCTTAGTCAGTTTATTCCTTTTCTCACATTGGACACAGCTGCAGGGAAGTTTCAGTCTTTTTCTCTTACTTTTTGTATATGGTGTTTGTTTGTTTGTAATTCTTACGCTTGACAAAGGCCAGTTGGCTGAAAATTCGCGCCTGTCTTGTCTTGTTGTAATAAATACGCGTTTGTATTCTTCTTTCGTGTTTTTTTCTGGTTCCTGTTTGCTTGAACGCGGGCAGTCACACTTGTTTTGGAATACGAAGTTTGACCATTCAAGAACGCATCAATAACATCCGCCTCAGTTTTTATCGAGACCTAAGATGATCGCTCCTATCACACTGGTGTCTAGGGTCTCAGAGGTTTGATATCAACGCTCCGTGGCACTGCAACATAGTGAACTCTTGATGAAAAAAAGGCTAGAACCAGCAGAGTACAGGTATATCACCAATGTATACATAGTAGAAGGCGGACCCAGGAAAAGGACGAGAGATCTAAAAGTCCCCTAACACTTAACAGCTTTGGAGAGCTAGAGATCGTAATGGAAATTTTCACAGGTTTCCGTTCAGAAGAGAAAATGCAAAAAAAATCACAGAAATGGAAGCAAATGTTGTAACCCAACAGTAGTAAATATGATGCTTGCTGTTCTCTGTCTGCCATCATCTCGTTGCTCCAAGCCTGGTATGGTCCGCCATTACAACAGAAGACACTTTGTCTGCAGGGAGTAATAAATTGGAAAAAATTGAAAGCGACAACCTTTTTCATATAGATGAGACAGATGAATGAAAACAGAAACAATCAGTCAGCGGCAGGGACCAGCCACAGACATTTTTTTACAGAAAGATAGAGTCATAGCAACAGACAGACAGGTGTATAGAAAGATACGAGATGCAATAGACACCCGAAAGATGTTCGAACAGCACAGGAATACGAGTCCAACCTAAACACTGAATTCTCTGGCTGGAAATGAGAGAGAGTGAGAGAGAAAGAGAGAGAGAGAGAGAATCAGAAATTCATTCAATAAGGCCAAAGGAGAGAGAAAATATTTTGTTAAACGTAGGTCAGTCTTAAGCCACAATACAAACATGTGGATCAAATGGGGAAGGGGTCCGGGTTTTGACAATTCTATACATACATGTATTTCATACACACACACACATACACACGCACACACGTATATGTATATATATGTGTGTACATATACATATATATATATGCATTATATATATATATATATATATATATATATATATATATATATATATATATTATATATATAATGCATATGTATGCGCAGATACAGTACATACATATGAATACCTATATACACACACATACATATAGAAAGGATACACACTTCACAATAATTACCGTGAGAGAGAGAGCGCGATCGAGAGAGAGAGAGAGAAAGAAAGAGAGAGAGAGAAAGACAGAAAGAAAGAAAGAGAGAGAGAGAGAGAGAGAGAATGTGCCATAAATCAACTGAATCGAGGCAAATGTATCGTTTATAAAGAAACTCAGTATGTTACACTGACAGACTCTTTTCTGGAACTTTTAGAGATCGTGCCCACTATATGAATACTAACCAACTATATTCACACATGTTGAGAGTGGGAGGTGTTGATGTGATGACATCTTGGACTGATAAATCTTTCGTTTGAAATATTTTGATACATACGACATAGTCAAAAATCATGGGTCGATATGAATGTGTCCTTCTGTCTAAATACGAGACTTAAGATGTGAATGTGTCTTTTTGTCTAAATACGAGACTAAATATTTGAATGTGTCCTTCTATCTAAATATAAAACTAAAGATGTCAATGTTTCCTTTTGTCTAAATATGAGACTAGAGAGGTGAATGTGTCCTTCTGTCTAAATACGAAACTAAAGATTTGAATGTGTCTTTCTTTCTAAATACGAGACTAAATATTTGAATGTGTCCTTCTGTCTAGATATGAAACTAAAGATGTGAATGTTTCCTTTTGTCTAAATATGAGACTGGAGAGGTGAATGTGTCCTTCTGTCTGAATACGAAACTAAAGATGCGAATTTGTCTTTCTTTCTAAATACGATACTAAATATTTGAATGTGTCCTTCTGTCTAAATACGAGATCAAAAATGTGAATGTGTCCTTCTGTCTAAATACGAGACTAAAGATGTGAATGTGTCCTTCTATCTAAATATGAGACTAAATATGTGAATGTGTCCTTCTATCTAAATACGAGACTAAATATGTGAATGTGTTCTTCTGTCTAAATACGAGACTGAAGATGTGAATGTGTTCTTCTGTCTAAATATGAGACTAACGATGTGAATGTGTTCTTCTGTCTAAATACGAGACTAAAGATGTGAATGTTCCTTCTGTCTGAATACGAGACTAAAGCTGTAAATGTGTCCTTGTATCTAAATGCGAGACTAAAGATGTGAATGTGCCCTTCTATCTAAATACGAGACTCAATATTTGAATGTGTCCTTCTGTTTAAATATGAGACTAAATATTTGAATATCCTTCTGTCTAAGTAGGCCTACGAGACCTAAGATATACATGTCGTCGTCGGCCTCTTTACATCTCAGGAGATGATAGTCTGCACCGGGAGGCGTTGTGGTCATGACGTGCACTTTCTGCTGTGGCTGTGCAGGCCGATTCTTGAGTGGCAATCTCTGTCACATCTGCCACAGACAAACTGAGTCGCTATTGTCTGGTTTCTGGAACGTTGCTTGCGAAGAGCCCTTTTCTCATCTGCGCTTTCTGCTCTCCTCCTCTCCGCATTCACAACGCCTTGCTGAACGGCTGTCCGCCACGCTGCCCTGTCTTCCGCCAGAGTCTCCCAAGAGCCTGGGTCAATCCCTGAGCTTCTAAGGTCCCTTTTGCATGCGTCTATAAAGCGTAGCTGTGGGCGTCCTGGAGTTCGCTTCCGGTTTGCCAGTTCGCCGTAGAGAACGTCTTTTGGTATCCTCCATTTGACGCACATGGCCAAGCCAGCGTAGTTGGCGTTGGCTTAGAAGGGCAAAGATGGTCTGTAGGCCCGCACGACGGAGGACCTCTGTGTTGGTCACCTTGTCTTGCCATTGGATGCCGAGGATGCGTCGCAAGCAGCGGAGATGGAAAATGTTGAGCCTCTTTTCTTGGCTGGCGTATGTGGTCCAGGCTTCACTTGAGTAGTTGTAAATAGAGTAGAAGAAAAAGATACAATGAACCAGTGATCAGAATGAAGATGAAGGTTTTGTGAACGTACTGAATATTGATGTCTTTAGCTGTTGCAGAATTTAAATGACTTTTTCCCTTTCAGTCTCTTTTCAATCTTTGGGATTTTAATTATTATATAAAAAAGATTATCTTATATTGACAGGAGCTCCCCCCCCCCCTCTCTCTCTCATTCTCTCGCTGTCTCTCACTCTTTGTCTCTCTCTATTTTCTTCTCTCTCTGTCTGTCTGTCTCTTTCTCTATCTGTCTGTCTGTCTGTCTGGTCTGTCTCTCTCTTTCTCTCACACACACACGCAAACACACACACACACACACACACACACACACACACACACACACACACACACACACACACACACACACACACACACACACACACACACACACACACATGTGTGCGCACAGGATTTTCACTACTATTTATCGACGAAATTTGACCAGATCTGGGTCAAATGCTTGGACTACTAACATCGCTAACATTCTTGGATTGGAAATCGTGACAGCAAGGTCACGGTCATAAGGCCAATAAGGACGTAGATTCAGCACTTTTTAAAGAAGGTGTGTAAACCAAACTTTCTCCGAAATTCTCAGACTACACTTAAAGATGCAGAATGGCTCAGACGTCCGCCTGCCAATAAGTAAACTCGAGGTCCCAGGGTTTGTTTGCTATTGAGGCCTCGACTTTTCTCCTCAGTTTGACCGGAAAATCGAACTGAACGTCTAGTCCTTCGGAATGGGACCCATGTGCCCTCTGGCGTGCAGACGCTAAAGATCCCATGGCATTTGAAAATCATGAAGAGCAGGGCTTTGACCCGGCTGCTCTGGTATAAAATGTTGGAGAGAGAGATTGATTTCCTAGGTCCCTCCCCTTGAAATCCAATTAGCCTTTTTGCCTTTCTAAAGTCTTGGTCGGAAAAAAATTTGGGTGGCTCTGCACTGTGGCGACGTGCTTCTAAGGGGAGAGAAGCTCGAATTTCAGATATAGCGAGTATAAATGTGAACTTGCCTCTGTAAATTTACAACTTTTTCTTAATGAATCTGATTGATTTCAGAAGAAACGTTCAGCCTAGAAAGGAATGTTCATTTCCTAAACGTGAATGTAATCGATCAATATTCCAGATCGGATCAATATTCTAGATCACAATCAAGCAAAATGTATCAAACACTTTCAGATTCGGGAACATGTTATATGTTTACCAAGAAGTTAGACTTGTATTTGTCTATTCAGAGTATCATCACTGGATATATCTGCTCTCATCTAAAGCTAAATGTGCATGATGGAATTGACTCTGGTCATCATTCCTCTTCATCTTTTTAATGCTAGTTGAATGCTTTAAGGGTGTTCTAGTGAATGAGTTGCTGACAATGACATGTTGAGTGTCATTTGATTCATAAGCATCGATCTAACTTTTAAAAAAATTAAACATCATTTCCTATCACAAAACAAACCATAATTATTCCCATATATTTTACTGTAGGGTAAGATTCCTGGTCATGATTTGTTCCGTGGTAGGGAATGAAGTGTTTCTAGAGTAATTAGCCTTGATGATACTCATCAGTATTCACGACATCAGCTTGGTTTGGGAGAATCTGATTCATGTTCAAACATTACAGTCACACTGATTTACTTAAAAGTTGATAATTACCACGATGCTTCTATAAAATCGTTAAGATAATAAGCGTCTTGCTGATTCATGAAATGCCTTCTGTTTAAATGTTTGTCAAATCTAATCATTACATTACAATCTCCTTTGAGTGTCCATAAGAAAATATGGAAACGTTTGATTAAGTTTCTCAGGGCGTTAAATATTTTTACTTTTCTTTTTAATTTTATTTCAATTTCTTCATTTTGTTTTATTTCTTTCATACTGAAGCAAACGTTTATTCATAGTTTTGGGGTTTGTCTTGAGATTCCCAGCAGTTTTACCTAACAGTCATAAATGGCGTTATGTTCCCCAAAGAAAACCGTACACCGGTACAAAACCACAGACAGGCTGTTCCTGGGAGAGTAAAAACCATTATTCATTCATGTTTTCTTCAAGACTTTGGAATAGACGTGTCTGTCTGAGGTCTTTATGATGGTATTTCCACTTATTCTTCCTCTTCTTTCCCTTTTCTTTTTTTAAAAAAATTTTTCCCCACATTTCATTATGTCGTGTATTCAATACATATGCCATTTGTCCTTTCAATCTGTGTGTCAGTTTGCTTTTCCTGTATTTTTTATTTCTGTCTTTTTGTGACATTTCTATATACGTTTTCTTGGTTTCGTTTTGTTGTTGTCTTTCTTGATGGGTACGAGTTTTTTTCTTCTTTTTTAATGTGTGTATGTACGCACGTGAGAAAGAAGAGAGAGAGCGAGGAGAGAGAGAGAGAGAGAGAGACTGACACAGAGAGACAGACAGACAGAGACAGAGAAGTCGATCCAAATCAAGAACCAAGACTGATGGTAAACATGGCCACTGAAGCCATCTTCCTGTTTCCCACTGGCCTCTGCACACAGAAAGCACGTGATTGGATTGGCATAGGTTCCAGTGTACACACACCATCTGTAAATGCAGGAAAGTGGTCACCCTCAGGCTGATTAGCTGGCCTGCAGCATAGGCAAGTTCATTTTCTGACGTCTATTTGTCACAGGGTTTGTCTCCAAATGACAGTTCTTTAGCAGTGATTTGGCACTGTCAGTTTGAGACAAGGTCTGTCTTGCCTATGTACCTGCTTGAAATCTTTGGGATATCTGGGGTCTTTTCTGATCAACTATCAGACACGTGCAACCCTGACCCCTCAGAGTGTAAATATGCTCTGGTAATGAGTTATAATACATTTACCTTTGTGTTTTATGGGGTACATTCAGAGATCATATACGTTTTGGCAAGTAACAATGAGGTTAACAGTGTTCAAGCCTGCCTGTCTATGCAGTACATTGTCAGCTCTGAACATATACAGTTAAAGTTGGCATAAGCCTGAACATATCAGGTTAACAGTTGCTCAAGCCTCTGAACATTACAGGTTAACAGTGCATCAAGCCTCTGAACATATGCAGGTTAACAGTGCTCAAGCCTCCTGAACAAATCAGGTTAACAGTTGCTCAAGCCTCCTGAACATATCAGGTTAACAGTTGCCAAGCCTCCTGAACATATGCAGGTTAACAGTTGCATCAAGCCTCCTGAACATATCAGGTTAACAGTTGCTCAAGCCCCTGAACATATGCAGGTTAACAGTTGCTATGAAGCCTCCTGAACATATGCAGGTTAACAGTTGCTAAGCCACCTGAACATATGCAGTAACGTTTAAGCCCCTGAACATATGCAGTTACAGTTGCCAAGCCCTGAACATATGCAGGTTAACAGTTGCCTGAAGCCTCCTGAACATATGCAGGTTAACAGTTGCCTGAAGCCTCCTGAACATATGCAGGTTAACAGTTGCCTGAAGCCTCCTGAACATATGCAGGTTAACAGTTGCCTGAAGCCTCCTGAACATATGCAGGTTAACAGTTGCCTGAAGCCTCCTGAACATATGCAGGTTAACCAGTTGCCTGAAGCCTCCTGAACATATGCAGGTTAACAGTTGCCTGAAGCCTCCTGAACATATGCAGGTTAACAGTTGCCTGAAGCCTCCTGAACATATGCAGGTTAACAGTTGCCTGAAGCCTCCTGAACATATGCAGGTTAACAGTTGCCTGAAGCCTCCTGAACATATGCAGGTTAACAGTTGCTGAAGCCTCCTGAACATATGCAGGTTAACAGTTGCCTGAAGCCTCCTGAACATATGCAGGTTAACAGTTGCCTGAGCCTCCTGAACATATGCAGTTAACAGTTCCAAGCCTCCTGAACATATGCAGGTTAACAGTTGCATAAGCCTCCTGAACATATGCAGGTTAACAGTGAAGCCTCCTGAACATATGCAGGTTACAGTTGCCTCAAGCCTCCTGAACATATCAGGTTAACAGTTGCCTCGAAGCCTCCTGAACAGATGCAGGTTAACAGTTGCCTCAAGCTGAAGCTCACTGAACTCCATAAATACAGGTTAACAGTGGCATCAAGGCCTCCTGAACATATGCAGGTTAACAGTTGTATCAAGCTCCTGAACATATGCAGGTTAACAGTTGCCTGAAGCACTGAACATATGCAGTTAACATTGCCTGAACACCTACTATCAGTAACTTGTATCAAGCCCTGAACATATGCAGTAACATCTGAAGCACTGAACATATGCAGTTAACATTGCCTGAAGCCTCTGTATGCAGGTTAACAGTTGTATCAAGCCACCTGAACATGTGCAGTAAAGTCCTGAAGCTCCGAACATATAGTACCAGTTCCTGAAGCCTCCTACATATGCAGTAACAGTTGCCTGAGGGCCTGAACTTGCAGGTTAACAGTGCTGAAGCTCTAACAAATGAGGTTAAGTTGCTGAAGCCTCCTGAACATATGCAGGTTAACAGTTGCCTGAAGCCTCCTGAACATATGCAGGTTAACAGTTGCCTGAAGCCTCCTGAACATATGCAGGTTACCAGTTGCCTGAAGCCTCCTGAACATATGCAGGTTACCAGTTGTCTGAAGCCTCCTGAACATATGCAGGTTAACAGTTGCCTGAAGCCTCCTGAACATATGCAGGTTACCAGTTGCCTGAAGCCTCCTGAACATATGCAGGTTAACAGTTGCCTGAAGCCTCCTGAACATATGCAGGTTAACAGTTGCCTGAAGCCTCCTGAACATATGCAGGTTTTAACAGTTGCCTGAAGCCTCCTGAACATATGCAGGTTAACAGTTGCCTGAAGCCTCCTGAACATATGCAGGTTAACAGTTGCCTGAAGCCTCCTGAACATATACAGGTTAACAGTTGCCTCAAGAGATACTGAAAGGTCACGATGGACTGGCCATCAAATTACAACATTTATGAATACAGAATGAACATGACAAGAAACCTGTACCCCTCGCACATTTTGAAAAATAACAAAGAACATGCGATGGCATCTTCTAGTGCCCATAATGTTCATGATAATGAACTTCGGGGTTTGTTCCGGAGGAACATATCGTACTTGACTAATTCTTCAAACGCTCAACCCATATCTGCCAATAACTAACTTTTTGACTCCTGCACCCTGTCCACCAGCATCCTGCACTGTCAATCATGGTAGCAAAACAAAACCTTAACTCTTCGACCCCCTCATCCTGTCCATCAGCTTTCTGCAGGAAGCTGGTGAACAGGTTGAAGAAGTCAAAGAGTTAAGTTTTTGCAGTTGGTGGATAGGGTGCGGGAGTCAGAGGGTTAATTGCTTGACATATGCTCCTTGAGCTTGTGTAAAGTGCTGTGCACTAGCATACACCTGTTTTCTTGTTCATCTGTTTGTACCAAGTGATGAGGTCAAGCTGGCTGTTGGTCTGGCACTTGACGGGAAGCCTGGCTTAGGGTCATGTTGAAGGTGTGGAGAATCTCTTCCACTCTAACCGCCAAGTGCATTGGAAAGGTCCTACAGGGGTGGGGATGGAGCGGAAGGGGGGGGGGGGATATGTAAAACATTAAGCTGACAACATCAGGCTCACCGGAACATTGAGATGGGCGGTGAAAACAAAATCAGTTTTTATGTTGTAGTTTAGGAATTGAACTCGAAAACATCAGTTCTTAAATCCAGGGCTCTATCAACGGAGAAAGACAGCCCTTAAAACGAAAAACTGTGTCTTTGTACTATGGATTAAACTCACAACCTCTGCTTTATCAATATAGCGCTGAGCTATCCGAGCTGAGGGCCTTTGTGAAAAAGAATTTGTGGCCCGACCAAGAATCGAACTCACGAACTCTATCAGCATGACTCTATGTAGCCAACTGAGCTAGAGGGTCGCTAAGAAAGAATCATTGGAACTACTGGAGTTATTTCAAGAGGGATTCACAGCGCTCAGACAGCTCCATATGCGCTCCACCCAAATCGGCCACTATAATCTGACAGATTTCCTGAGCCTGCACAAAACCCTATGCGCTGGCAAGTCTTGAAACGGGGAAAAGGGGAGAAGGGACCTATCAAACACTGAGCTGACACCACCAGAACGGTGGAAACGTTAAGATGGGCAGCAAACTGGCCAGAGTTTTTATGTTGGGGCTGAGGATTGAACTCGAGATATCACATCTTGAGTCCATATTCTTAAACTAGCGTCACTTGAGAATAAACACAAGCTAATGCTGCTGGCGAACATCATGGAGTGTCTTGACTGACTACATATTCAAACGTATCTCTTTTACCTTTTATCCGAGTCTGAAGAGAAAATTAATTTTGATCATAGAATGAGATTGCCGGATAAGGGAGGTTGAGGACAGCATTCATCAGAGTTCTCCTAAAACTCGAATTTTTTCCTCAGTTCTACACAAGCTCATCTCAGGCAGCCTCTACGATTGATGCAATGCAACCATGTAACATCCTGTACAACGTTTCCGACTTCTTTCATCTCAAAATTGATTTCCTGCGGTAAAACACTTGTATTCTGAAAAGTAGTGCTTGGTCATACGTTTCGCAGTTATCGAACACTTGAGCCTCAAAACTCACCCAATGGTCAAACAATGTCGGATTCTAGGGACAGATTAGCAGTCGATCAGGACCACTGGCGAAGGTATACGTCAGACAGACGTTAGAGCGTTGAGTTCAAACATTTGTAATAGTCAGACAGGCGTTAGAGCGTTTTGAGTTCAAATCTCTTTTAATACGTCAGACAGTACGTGAACGTTTTGAGTTCAAATTCTCTGTTAATACGTCAGACAGACGTAGAACGTTTGAGTTCAATTTCAAAGTCCAAAATTGTGTTTCTAATGATTTTTTTTTTCAAGTTTGAACTGAGATTTCAGATCTTACGCTTGACAAAGGCCAGTTTGGCCGAAAATTTGCGCCTGTCTTGTTTTGTTGTATTAAATACGCGTTCATATTCTTCTTTCGTGTTTTTTCTGGTTCATGTTTGCTTGAACGCGGGCAGTCACACTTGTTTTAGATTTTGATTCCTTAGTTATGTTTCAGTTAGTATGCAGTTTTTTTTAATCCACTGTGTTATAAATTGGACGGAATGGTCAACGCCAGGTGCATCTCCTTAGAATATGTGGGGAAATGCATTGATATGTGTACTTAATTTTCTTTTCCTTTTTTTCCTGTTGAAGTATTGTATATGTTTTTGAAACGGTTATAGCCGTGATATAACTATGCGATCGCCTGGGCTTTAAACCAAAAAAATAACAGTAATGGTAACCTGCAATGGAATAGTGCGGATGCAGAAATTAAAGTCCTTTCCTGTTTCGGAACAACAGGAGCTGTCTTGTTTGCTTTCAGGTAGTTAGATGTTCCTCTTTCCTGCCATGTTCTCTTTTCTTCCGGAAAGTTGTTCTTATTTCTGCCGTCTAGATCGTTCTTCTGTATTTCTCCACATTCGTAAGGATAGCGGTGAGTTGGTTTACCTGTTGCTTTATTATTGGGTGTCGTTTTACGTATGTAGCCTTTTGGTCTGGTAGTCGCGGATTACAATATGAACCTGAACCTGAATGGTGACTTGGTTCAACTGTGTCTTTTTATTTATCTTCACTGGTTGTCAGTTTAACAGTGTGCCTGAATACTTGGTAGTCGCTAGTTAACATATAACTGAACGAATGGTGAACTTGTTTCACTGTTGTCTTTATTTTATCTCACTGGTTGTCGTTAACAAGGTGTTAGCCTGATAAGCCTGGTAGTCGCTAGGCTATAAGCAATATGAACTTAAACCTGAATGGTGAACTTGGTTTCACTGTTGTCTTTTTATTTATCTTCACTGTTGTCGTTTTAACAAGGTGTAGCCCTGATATAGCTCTGTAGTCGGCTAGCTATAAGCATATGAACTTAAACCTGAATGGTGAACTTGGTTTTCAACTGTGTCTTTTATTTTATCTTCACCTGGTTGTCGGTTTTAACAGTGTTAGCCCTGATATAGCTCTGGTAGTCGGCTAGGCTATAAGCAATATGAACTTGGACTTGAGCCCCTTACCTGCTCAACGACGGAGTTGACTACCATTTAAGGCGGGATACAGAACCGTCATACACGCAAAAATCACACAAACAAAATATACACAAAATATATGTTTGTTCAAAAGCATTATCAGCATTATCAGTCCACTATCTGCTCTTTGAATGTTCTATCTTACTTACGACACATAAAAACAACAATCTCGATTTTTCATGTACTGTCTCTAGAGATATCCTTTACAACAAAAATGATCATATTTCGGTAGTCCAGCTGATTCTCGGATCTCCTGTTGGCAGATTGTTATGAAGAGTTAATTAATTGTTGTATTTTATTATTTGACACTGTTAACTCATTGTTCTGAATTATTAATCATAATTGATCCAATTCTTACATTCAAACTTCCACTACCCCTCCCCACCCCCCCCACCCCCACCCTTTTTTATTTCGTTTTTGTTCCTTTCCTTTTCCTTTTTTCTTTGTGTGTGTGTGGTGGTGGTCTTTGGTTTAATGTCTATTCGCTAAAGTGATTTTAGACACAAAAAAGGGAGGGGGGTGATAGAGCAGGAGTGAAGAGGATATTTGAAAATTGTCAATTTTGATCTTGAGAAAAGATGATCTACAAAACAACTGTTTCGAGGAGCGGAAGGTAAACCTAACAAATAAAGTTACCATAATTAACAATTTAAACAAAAAAATAACAAACAAAATTAATAAATATCTAGAAGAAATGAATGAAAATAAAACTAAGAATTGACTAACCATAACAGTGAACAAGTGAAATAACATTTTAAAGGTAATTCGCTATAGGACTTATTGACAGACTAACAAAAAATTGATATAGTAATGATGATGAGGCAAATATGTCAGAAACTGTCTTTATAGATTGTGTAGGAATATGTCTTTTTACCCTAACGCAAGAAAGAATATGACTATGTGTTATCTTCTTTCCACACAGACACACTATGTTCTTGGTGTATTTTGTTTTGAATGCATCAAGTTTCCATCTGTACATAAGGGATTGTATAATTCTGCTGGCAGGAAACTGCTTAAGTATTTTAGTAACTTCAAAGTTCATGAAACATTTATCATATTTTTGTTTTGTTTTAATTGGAACTGCTTCCAGACATAGTTGTCCACTGAAGTGTAATTCTCGTGCAACGAGAGAGAAAGCTGGATATTTGTTTGAATCTGGTAAGTTATTTGCTCCCCGTTTGGCAGCCCTGTCAACTTTATCATTATAACGAAAAGAACTATCAGAAGGTATCCAGCAGAAAGTAATATCAGTGCCTCTTAAAGATAAACTATGAATCATGTGACTAATTTCCAGAATCATTTCAGATCTTGTTTGTAATTTTGATAATTCAAGAGCCTGAAGGACTGATTTTGAATCAATGCAAAAAGGTATCTGAAGAATTGTCCTAGGAAGACATCATAAAGTTTAAAGCCATTAATATTGCAAAGAGTTCAGCTGTAAAGACAGATTTATCAAGTCATATATAGAAAGATTTTTCAATTTTGAGAGCAGGTATTAAAAACGCTGAGCCCTGCTTTTCTTTTAATCATTGATCCATCAGGCGTGAATTTTCAAGTGATCAGAATATAAGTCGTCTATATGACATTTAACCTGACTTGCCAGCAATTTATGTTGTCTACTTTTTTTTTAAATTAGTGTGGTGTACATCAAATTGTGCTCTTTGGAGTTCCCAACTGGGTACTGGCGAAAAGGAAGGTCTTATAGATACAGGATCTACGTCTAGATCAATCCTGAGCCTTTCATGACGTGTGTTTGTGTGTGTGTGTGTGTGTGTGTGTTGTGGGGTTGTGTGTGTGTTGTGTGTGTGTGTGTGTGTGTGTGTGTGTGTGTGTGTGTGTGTGTGTGTGTGTGTGTGTGTGTGTGTGTGTATTGTTTAAATCACTGTTGTGGACAGACATTAAATAAAAGATTCTTCCTTCATACGCAAAAATCCGTTTCCTCTGTTTGGTAAGTAGTTTTGTATGAATTTGTATGCTTAGATAGGGAGTGCTCGCAGGAGCTCTAGCCTGCGTAAGAAGAAGAAGATAATGATGAACTTGTCAATTGCGTCCATAGATCTCTGATATGCAGCTTCATGGAGACTAGATATTGATAGGTATTAAAGATTCTCTGACACTGAGTCTATGACAGACTGAACTTAGCTTTGGTTAGAATGCCAGGGCTCCTTAGGAAGAATGGAACTACACAGGTCAGTCACAGGTCAGTCACAGGTCAGTCACAGGTCAGTCTCATCCATTCTAAGGATACCTCACTGAGAATGATGATCACATTTTCTAGCCTCGCAAGTGTCTGTATCTCTCGGGTCTGTTGAT
>JAPXFY010000025.1:40675814-40678314 GCA_030674185.1 Monoplex corrugatus | reverse complement strand
GCAACATCTACAGGACATTTTATGAGGCAACATAAATTAGAGCACCTAGTCACAACAAGAATGCTGGAGGGAAAAAGAACACCGGGGAGAAAATACTGGACAGAAGGGTGGGAGGGGTAGTTACTTGCAAGGACAAGGGATAGATTCGTAAGGAGGGCCATGATCGCCAACGCCATGCGGCAGGGCACATGATGATGATGCCTGATGATGTTTGGATTTTGCTGTAGTGTAAAAAGGAGTAACATATCTCTCATGAGACTGAACTGTTGCGATGAACAGTTGGCTGTGGATGAAGACATGTATGATGCTACAGTCTGTTCGAATGGTTGAGCGTCTGTATCTCGTTGATTTTATGGACATTTCCTGTTCATTTTTGTGGTGTGTGTGTGTGTGTGTGTGTGTGTGTGTGTGTGTGTGTGTGTGTGGTGTGTGTGTGTGTGTTGTGTGTGTGTGTGTCTTATTCTTTGTTTATTTTGGACGTTGTTTTCTAACATATGTTTCATGTTCTTGAAGACTGTCTCTGGTGCAGAGACCTAACTGAATATTACATCACCTATATTTTGTTTTCAGTATTATTATACAGCGGATGGTGTAGATGAAGGATGCTTGCCCTCTGGTCTGACGGAACAGATTTTAAACCTCGTTCATGTATGAAGGATTAATAAGGGGGGAGAGAGACAGAGAGAGAAAAAGAGAGAGAGAAGAGAGAGAGGGAGAGAATGAAGTCTATGCTCAGCAGTTCAGAGGACACCAACCACCTCCCCACACCCCATCCCAACCCACAAACTCACCACTCATCATCACAGGTGGCACCCACAAGAGAGAGCAGAGAGACAGACAGACAGAGATAGATAGATAGATAATGTAGATAGATAGAGTAGATAGATAGAGAAAAGAGAGAGAGAAGATTTATAATCAGTTTTCAGTGCATCTACATTTAATGAGTATTCTGTGCTCAGAATTTGGGCAGTGAGAGCAGCCTGACAAAGGGGGCAGCTTATCTGTAAGCACGAGTCAAGTGGTTTCCAAATATTGGTGAACAATTACCATGAACAGAATAGTTTTAAAAAGACGTCGATAATTCAAATCTTACGTATTTCAGTTAAAAACCTTATCAAACAAAGACATTGTCTTTGAATCTTATTCTATAAATTAAATCCCCAGTCAAGCTATGTCTCCCCTGTGGGGATGTTAGTATAAATAGTATCCCCACCGTCGTGAAATTCTGTGCTAGAAATTTCCTCTTTTCTGTCATTCTCTTTGTTTCTTTCTTCCTCCTTTGCTTTCTGTCATTTCTTCTTATCATTTTCTGCCTTGCTGGTCCTTTCTCTGTATGTGTTCGATAAAGTCTTACGTATTTTTCCTTAGGATTGATAATTGGTACATGTATTAAGTGCACTTTTGGCTCTACGGGGGTGAGATATGCGGAGCGATTTTAAGTAATTTATGACCTTTTTTTTTTATTATGTTTTGATGTCCTTAGGTATGCGTAAGTGTGTGTTTTAAATCTCCTGTGCAGTGCGATAAATTGGACGGAGTGGACAACGTCGGGGGCATCGTAGATTATGTGCGTGAATGTATTGATATGTGTACTTAATTTCTTTTCTTTTTTTTTCCTGTTGAAGTTTTGTATGTTTTCAGGTAGTTATAGCCCTGATATCGCTCTACTCATTAGGCTGCGCTTTTAAACAACAATAAAGATAAAATAAGTCAAGCTATGTACAAAATATATGTGACCTGCCACCACAAAATCAGTCTTAACTCGCAGTCAGTCGAACAGCACTAGGAGCTGAAAAGGTGACTGAGGGTCTATCGGGGTGTTTTGACTTTTTCTCAACATTGATTTCTGTGAACTATAATCTAATCCCCACAGATTGTTTTTCTTGAAAAAATATTATTAATCAATTTAAAATGGTATTTTAAAGCACTGATCGCAGCAGAAAGAACGCAATTTCCTACCAAAAGTACCTACTTTTGTCTGTTCTTATGAACCGTAATCTGTACAGTACCCCCACATGTAATATACTGACAGAAAGCTCTTTGGTGCACCTTTCAGACAATGACAGCTAAAATTAGAAACAAACCGGGTCAAAGCCACCAAACAAAGAGATTTAAGGAAAATGTGTAGGAGAGCACACAAAATCTTTAGAGGCCGTTTTCTCAAAATGGCCGTCATACAACTTAATGATTTTAAACATACATAACTTTTACATTTTTTTTTAGTACAAGCTTCATTCAAGTACCAAAATAATCAGCAGAATGTACACTTTCCAGTGATATGTATATCTCAAAATACCCAAAATGCGAGTTAAGACTGATTTCGTGCTGGCAGGTCACATGCCTATATACACATATATAGGGAAAAATATACCGGGCAACACCATGACTACTATAGTGTTTGATATACCCTTACATACTGCCACTAGCTTGAAGTGAGACCATATACGGGACCTAAATGGTACATTAGCGGGAAGCTTCTCGGCTTGCCGGATGTGCCACA
>JAPXFY010000025.1:40658314-40670814 GCA_030674185.1 Monoplex corrugatus | reverse complement strand
GACTCCCTCACCCTATCCACCAGCTTCCCACTTAACTCTTTGACTCCCTCACCCTATCCATGCTAGCAAAGGAAAAACTTAACCCTTTGACTCACTCACCCTATCCACCAGCTTCCCACTTAACCCTTTGACTCCCTCACCCTATCCATGCTAGCAAAGCAAAAACTTAACCCTTTGACTCCCTCACCCTATCCACCAGCTTCCCACTTAACCTTTGACTCCCTCACCCTATCCATGCTAGCAAAGCAAAAACTTAACCCTTTGACTCACTCACCCTATCCACCAGCTTCCCACTTAACCCTTTGACTCCCTCACCCTATCCATGCTAGCAAAGCAAAAACTTAACCCTTTGACTCCCTCACCCTATCCACCAGCTTCCCACTTAACTCTTTGACTCCCTCACCCTATCCACCAGCTTCCCACTTAACTCTTTGACTCCCTCACCCTATCCATGCTTACAAAGGAAAAAACTTAACCCTTTGACTCCCTCACCCTATCCACCAGCTTCCCACTTAACTCTTTGACTCCCTCACCCTATCCACCAGCTTCCCACTTAACTCTTTGACTCCCTCACCCTATCCACCAGCTTCCCACTTAACTCTTTGACTCCCTCACCCTATCCACCAGCTTCCCACTTAACTCTTTGACTCCCTCACCCTATCCACCAGCTTCCCACTTAACTCTTTGACTCCCTCACCCTATCCACCAGCTTCCCACTTAACTCTTTGACTCCCTCACCCTATCCACCAGCTTCCCACTTAACCCTTTGACTCCCTCACCCTATCCACCAGCTTCCCACTTAACCCTTTGACTCCCTCACCCTATCCACCAGCTTCCCACTTAACCCTTTGACTCCCTCACCCTATCCACCAGCTTCCCACTTAACCCTTTGACTCCCTCACCCTATCCATGCTAACAAAGCAAAAACTTAACTCTTTGACTCCCTCACCCTATCCATGCTAACAAAGGAAAAAACTTAACCCTTTGACTCCCTCACCCTATCCATGCTAACAAAGCAAAACTTAACCCTTTGACTCCCTCACCCTATCCATGCTAACAAAGGAAAAACTTAACCCTTTGACTCCCTCACCCTATCCATGCTAACAAAGCAAAAACTTAACCCTTTGACTCCCTCACCCTATCCATGCTAACAAAGCAAAAACTTAACCCTTTGACTCCCTCACCCTATCCATGCTAACAAAGGAAAAAACTTAACTCTTTGACTCCCTCACCCTATCCATGCTAACAAAGCAAAAACTTAACCCTTTGACTCCCTCACCCTATCCATGCTAACAAAGCAAAAACTTAACCCTTTGACTCCCTCACCCTATCCATGCTAACAAAGCAAAAACTTAACCCTTTGACTCCCTCACCCTATCCATGCTAACAAAGCAAAAACTTAACCCTTTGACTCCCTCACCCTATCCATGCTAACAAAGCAAAAACTTAACCCTTTGACTCCCTCACCCTATCCATGCTAACAAAGCAAAAACTTAACCCTTTGACTCCCTCACCCTATCCATGCTAACAAAGCAAAAACTTAACCCTTTGACTCCCTCACCCTATCCATGCTAACAAAGGAAAAAACTTAACCTTTCGATTTCCTCACCCTATCCACCAGCTTCCTGCAGGAAGCTGATGGATAGCGTGAGAGAGTCAAAGGGTTAAGATTTTACACAGCTGGTGGATAGGGTGAGGGTGACAAAGGGTTAAGTTTTTGCACAGCTGGTGGATAGTGTTAGGGAGTCAAAGGGTAAAGGTTTTGCACAGCTGGTGGATAGAGTGAGGGAGTCAAAGGGTTAAGTTTTTCCAGAGTTGGTGAATACGGGGGGGGGGGGGGGGGGGAGTCAAAAATTGAGAAATCCAGCCACTTCTCTAGTTCAGGCGGCTTGCAGATGAGTCATAGTCATTGTCGTCAGCGACTGTTTACATTGGGTGGGGTGTTGCTGAAAATTAGATTCATCAGAAAGAAACGATTATTGATTTTCCACCGCTAGTTGGTGTCAGAATACTTGGGTGTCATATGTCACTTAGAGCTACTGATGACTATATGATGAAGAGTCAGCCTATTGATATCATACGTCAGTGTGTGTGTGTGTGTGTGTGTGTGTGTGTGTGTGTGTGTGTGTGTGGTGTGTGTGTGTGTGTGTGTGTGTGTGTGTGTGTGTGTTTACGTGACATTCATGCAGGACACGAACTGTCTGATGTTTGTTTGAGCTCCCGCCGTTCTTCATTAACGCGAGCGCACGCACGCACGCACGCACGCACGCACACGCACACGCACACGCACACACACACGCACACGCGCACACACACACACAGGGAGAGAAAGAAAGAGACAGAGAGAGACACAGAGAGAGAGGGGGATATCAAAGATAAAGCAATACGGAAAACACACACACACACACACACACACACACACACACACACACACACACACACACACACACACACACACACACACACACACACACACACACACACTCATACATACATACACTCAAGAACTGAGACATACATATTCTTTAAACAAAAACACAAAAATAACCACGGTTCTACACATGCGTTGTATAGACGAAAATGTCCAAATTATCATTTTCAACAGGATGAAGACATTAAGTTGCTGAAAATAAAATATCACAAACCATGTCATTGCATTTAGACAGAAGATTTTTTTTTCTTCTTTCTCTTCTCCCTTTTCTCTCATATAAAATAAATAACGCGCGTAGACACAAGAAGAAACATCAATTTAAAAAGATTACAAGAAAGCAAGCTACACTTATAGGAAATTTTATGAGGAAAGAGAAATTAGAGCACCTGGTCACAACAGGAAAGCTGGAGGAAACAGAACATCGGGTAGACCCAGGAAGAAAATATTGGACGGACTTGCAGGGTGGCTGAGGACAGAGAGGGTGGGAGATGTACTTGCAGCGATAGTGGACAGATTCGTATGATCGCCAACGCCATGCGCAGGGCACATGATGATGATTGTGATGATGATGATGATGATGATGATGATGATGATGATGATGATGGGAGGTCAAGTGGACATATGTTGGACTTCCAAGCAGAAAGGCTTGAACTCGATCTGCCTGGACACTCCGATCAGTGGATAAAAGGTAGAGATTTTTTTTACTTGTTTTTATTCATTTTCAAATACATACATTTACAAACATCTTGAAATGTGTACAATGTATAATCAACGGATCAAACGAAATGTAAAAAAGAAACATTAATTGTGATATATATATATATATACGTAGAAAAACAAGCATTCATTGTAATATATGTATATATGTGTATGTGTATGTAGTAATGTATGTATATATTATATATATATATATATATATATATATATATATATATATATATATATATATATATACGTACACATAGAGATTTGTTTTCGATCTCCCAGTTCAGCATGCATGTATTCTTGCCAGTGACCCTCTCCTTCATGTGTACAGGCATGCACAATATCAAATATGCAGAATTAAGATGGTGTAAATCATATCAGATTTTGGCTTGTGAAAACCTGAAAGCTCCCTGCATGTATGCCAACTAAAAATGCAGATGCAGCAATCTAGTGGAACATGATCATCTGCCTAATATCTTGAGTTCTCCGTAATTCACTACTAAGGTCCTTCATAAGGGAGATCCTGTGTGCTCCAAAACCCGGTGACGGCTGTTTCATTCTATATGAAAACTCTTCAGACCTCCCGCCTGGGATAACAGAAGGAAATGGCCATCAACACACATGTAGAGTAAAGTCACCCAAACCTTAGGCAACAGCACATCACAAGGCGTGTAGACCTCAGGACTAACCAGACATTCCATGAAGAGAAAAGAGAGAAACTGGAAAAGAAGTACTTGGCCAAAGAAGTGGTAAAATTTAGGGAGCAAATTTTGTTCGGTAGTTAACATGAAATGACTGCTAGGTTCCGCATTTTCAAAGAGAGTAGATGCAAGTACACGTCCTCGGCTATTAGTGAGGGTAAGCAGGGTTGTCTGCTTTGGAATGGTAAGAGCAAACACCCCTCCCCCAGTTGAAACTAAAACAAACAACAGAACATCGAGCAAATCAGAAAGACCTTTTACAAGACAAAATTAACTGTGTCGTATATATAACAAAAACAGACAACAGAACATCAAGCGAATGAAAATGACCTTTAACATGACATAATTTATTATGTGATCTGGAAGAAAACAAACCAAACGGAAAGCTTTCAGGCTGACACGGCTGGACAAAGTAACGAGGGACGCGGAGGGGTTGGGGAAGAGAGGTCCTAGACGAACTGTGACAACATCAAGTAAAAAAAATAAAAAATAACAGGAATCTTTCAGACAGCAGGTAGATGATGTTGAACAAAATAGGGAAGGGAGAGGAAGGAGAAAGGTCCTAGATGAATTCTGACACATCAAGTAGAGAAAGAAATCCTGATTCTTGTTGCAAATTAGGTATCTATTGTTGTATCAGCATCGTCAGATTTCCAGGTGGACATTTCTTGTATTGATTGATCAGCTGCTAACTCGTGTTTCCATCCTTCAAGAGGTACGTTCGTATCTTACTGTCATGTATATTCTAGTTAAGAGGATGTCAAGCAATAGATTGGCTGTATATTTTGCTGCGATAAGTTGGTCTCTGGTTTTAGTTTCAGTTTCATTTTTGAAGATGACGTCTCCGCGCTCGGAATCAATTCCATACGCACTAACGTCACAGGGCCATGTGATGGAGAAGCTCCAGAATGATCACGGCACAAGCCTTAAGCCTGCAATAAACCCATGAGCTAGTCAGGTCCTGAGGTCCTACCTAGATAGTTCCATAACCTGGGGTAGTAGGGGAGTGAGGTGGCATAGACCTCAGCTTTTCCCGGGGCCAGCACCACGAGGGCGGCGCCCATCCCCTCTACCCCGCTTCAAATTCATATTCATATTCACTATTTTTAACCAAGACTTCAGAGAGGCAAGAAGGCTAATTGGTCTTCAAGGGCTGGGACCTGGGAAATCAACCTATCTCTCCAACGTTTTATACCAAGACAGGCGGGCAATGCCCTGCTCTTCACCATATTCAACTGCCATGGGATCTTTAGCGTACGCAGCCAGAAGGCACACGGGTCCGACTCGTTTTTTTTTTTTCCCTTCTGATGGACCAGAGGTTCAGTTCGATTTTCCGGTCAAACTGAGGAGAAAAGTCTAGACCTGTACGGGGAGCGAACCCTGGAACCTCGTGTTTAGTTATTGGCAGGCGAACGTCTGAACCATTCCGCCAATTTTCTCCGATTGTGTGCTAAGGTTACAAGCAAGATTTGGAGGGTGAGGATAACAAGTTTTTTTTTTTCCTTTTTTTTTCTTTGGGTGGGGATTTGCTTTTTTTCCGAAGGTCATCATTTGTGTTCAGCTTTTTTGTCTTCCCATTCTCAAGGCCACTTTAATGACCACAGAATCTGGAAATTTTCTACAATGGTGTAATGAGGAGGAGGAGCAAGATGATCATGATGCTGCTGAGTTTTCATTCTAATTTGAGACTGCGTGACAGGGCATTGTAAGCTTAACTTAGATAAATATTATGTTTGTTGGATTACCAAAGCATTGCGGAAACAGGATTCTCCTGTTTTGATCAAAACGGATAAACATTCTCTCTCTCTCTCTCTCTCTCTCTCTCTCTCTCTCTCTCTCTCTCTCTCTCTCTCTTCTCTCTCTCTCTCTCTTCTCTCTCTCTCTCTTCTATCCCTCCCCTTCCCTTTCTCTTTCTCTCTTTTTCTGCCTCCTCTCTCTCTCTCTCTCTCTCTTCTCTCTCTTCTGTCTGTCTGTCTCCCTTTCCTTCCCTCCATCCCTCTCTCCCCCATCTCTCTGTTTGTCTTGGAGTTTTCTTAATGTTATAAAGTTGAAAAGTGAACTATTTGTAGTTAGCAAAGTTTTTTTTTAAAGGAGAGAAGGCGACAAGAATGGATGAGGAGAGAGAAGAGGAGAGAGAGAGAGAGACAGAGACAGAGAGAGGGAGAGAGAGACAGAGAAGAGACAGAGTGAGAGAGAGAGAGAGCTGTTTGTACATACCCCACTCAGCCAACAAAAACATGTACAACGTATTTTAAACGCTGAACACCAGATGCCCACGTTAAAGGAGCTAATTCGTTACAATTCGGTTCGCACAGTGGTGTGAGCGTTGTTTGTATCGCTATGTGACTCCAGAGAAACCAGAGCTGTGTCAGCAAACGTGTTGTTGCTTCAAGCCAAGAAAGAAACGCTGTTTCTCCCTTGGGGGATGGATGCACAGTCACAGTGTGCGTGCAGTGCACGTGCCCAGTCTCCAAACCTCTTTGTATTCATTTGGGCTTCCACGTAGGGGACTGAGAGAAAATGAAAAAGACATCGGATGTTTTTGGAAGACCACGAGAGACAAAAGAGTAATAGTGGAAAAGGGGATGCGAGAGTGTGGGACAGACGTAGGCGGGGGATGGGTGGGGGTGGGGATAAGGAGAGAGGGAGAGATAAACAGCGAAAGTGGATGAAGTGAATGGAGAATGGTGCGGTTGAACATAGGTGGATACAAGTCTTATTGTTTTAATTCTTTGATTCCCGCACCCTATCCACCAACTGCAAAACTTAACCCTTTGACTCCCTCACCCTATCCACCAGCTTCTTGGTGGGTAAGGTGAGAGAATCAGAGGTTTAAGTTTTTGCTTTGCTCTCATGCTTGACCACGCAGGATGCTGGTGGACAGGGTACGGGAGTCAAAGGGTTAACTTGTTTTGTGCGTCCCTGAACGAACTGTTTATTGGTTGAGCAGATTCCAAAAAGAAAAAAAAAACTTTTGTTCATCTGAAGTTTGTAGCATGTACACCATCGATATAAAGCGTCTGTGTGTCTGTTTGTTGCCTGAGTTCAAGTCTAGTTCACAGTGTCTTAAGTGTACGCTTTATATCACCCAGCTGCTAGATGTTCATCATCATCATCAGGTGCCCTGCCGCATGGCGTTGGCGATCATGGACTTCCATCCGTCACTATCTCTCGTTGCCCCTAGCATCTCACCCACCCCCCTCGTCCCCAGCCATTCTGCAAGTCCGTCCAGCATTTTCTCCCTGGTGTACCCGGTGCTCTCTTTCCCTCCACTTCCATTGTGACCAGGTGCTCGAAATCCCCCTTCCTCATAAAATGGCCTAAAATGTTGCCTGTCTTTTCCTAATCTTCCTTATGATGATCTACTTGTGTCTGCCTCCATCAAGATTGTCTGGTTTTGTTTCTTTGCTGTCCACGGAACTCTAACATTCTTCTTAGAAACCACATCTAGGCTGCCTCAATCTTGTTCTGGTTTTGTTTTGTTGATTGTCCACGCCTCACATCCGTAACAACAGTATTGTTCTATATAACATTCAAGAACTCTCTTTCCTGATGTTAATTGATAGGCTACATGTTAGGAAAGGTAACACAACAACATTCATATCACCCAGTATCAGAAATGCAATCACAAGCGTATATCAGTGGTAAGGAAAATCATCTGCAGGGAAAGTGACCATAGTATACTTATTAAACAGGTTATGTAGGAGAGAGGGAATGGGAGGGAGAGAAGTAAAGTGTAATAACGGACACTTGTTTACACATGCAAAGTCCCTTAGCATCATAAAGAAATATTAATATATAAACATTTTAAAAACTAGATTCCAAGATCCAAAAAGAAAACTAACAATCCCGTCAATATCAATCCTCACAGAACTGTGCGTGTTATTTGTCCACGTAACTCTATAGAGACCAGTGTTAAGTTGTGTCAGCATGCGTGTTGCTCCAAGCCAAAGAAACACTGCTTACCCTCAAGGAATGTATACACGGTATGCGTGCTGTGCACGTGCCTGGTCTCCAAACCTCTCTGCCTTCCTTTGGGTTTTCACGTAGGGGCCTGAGAGAAATTGAAAGACATTGGATGTTTTGGAAGCTTTAGGGGGGAAGAGCAAGGGGGAAGGGTATAGGGACAATAGGAGTAGCGGTGGATACGAGTGTCCCAGAGTGAGAGACAGACCAAAAGAAAGAAAACCAATGGAGGAGAATGAGTGGAAGCAGTGCAACTGTACAAGAAGTTAGACCAGTGTAGCTGTCTTAAGTTGAATTGAAAGCACCAGAATGCGTTGATTCCATATCAGGGAGATTTAATAAGAGAGAGAGAGAAAGAAAGAAAAATCAGTTTGTGTGCTTCTTTTGATTTCTGTCTAGATGATATAAGAGCAGAGATTGTTTTGTGGGCTGAGTTCAAGGCTTGTTCATTTGACTTGTGAGAGTGTGTGTTGCCCCCATTAGTCTGCCCATTCAGAGTTGAGGAAAGTAAAGCAGCAACAGAGAGGAATGAAAAGCTTCTTTGGAAATGCAGACACCCACATATCTATGGTTGACAGCTCTTTAAAAACAGATTCTTCTATGACAGTAATGGAAAGGGGGAAGGTACACACAGGCACAATGAAAATCACAATATGGGACTTCTCCATTGGTGCATGAATAATCTCAGAGTTCTGTAGAAGCGTACAATTGTCCCATCAACTCACAACAGCCACTCGCCAATCCCTTATTTTAATCCATCTTTTTATAAGGCACAAATGGAAACGACACTGAGGCTTCATGAAATGATTAAAGTACAACAACAATGCAAATGAAAATAGTCTGTAGGTAAAATTACAGCCGAACAATGCACACATACTGTATGGACGGTGATCAACATATTCATATGTAAATTCAACTGTGCAGTTTGATTCTCTGAAATGTTTGCTTTGTTTTTGAAATGTTTAGTGATCACCAAAATTAACTGAAAGAAAAATGAAAGAGAGAAAGAAAGGAAAAATCGAGTGATTATGTTTACACAACCTCAAGACAGATTTAGACATATCTATTGTTAGCAAACTAAAACTGAGTGGAGGAGGAAAGGGGTGGGGGGGCAGAGAGAAAGAAAAAAAAAACGTCAGTGATAGAACTCACTTTACACATTTCCCCAAGAAGGAAAATCATAAATGCTTTAAACTGTAGATCACAGATGTTTAAAACAAAATGCACAGTTCCATGAACATCAGTGTCCGCAAGAGTGTGGGAGTCGTATGTCCACATCATCATCATCATCAGGTGCCTTGCCGCATGGCGTTGGCGATCATGGACTTCCATCTGTCTCTATCTCTTGTTGCCCCAAGCATCTCCTCCACCCTCTTCGTCTTCAGCCACCCTCCAAGTCCGTCCAGCATTTTCTCCCTGGGTCTACCTGGTCCATATAACTCTAAATATGTGCTGAGTTGTTGACCAGTTGCCTCGGTGCAGTGGTGAGTGCAATAGACAAACAAGTGGAAAGTTGTGGGTTTGAATCCCATCAGTTTTGTCAAACTCATTGTGGGATTTTTCAGCACCAACCGCTTCCTTCCAGAGTTTAATGTGCTATTGGTTCCTTGGGAAGGCTGAGATCACACAGTCAAGTCTCATCCGCAAAACGGATGCCTCATTGAGAGTGTTGCTAAAATCTGACCAGCACTGCAGGTGTCTGTATGTAATGGACCTGATTGCCACTAGGATGTATTATGGAGGTAAGTTCAGAGTACAGCCCAGTCACACATTCTCAGTCCAAACTAGAACTCCATAGCATCATGATTGTCATCCCCATCCCCATCATCATCATCATCATCGTCGTTGTCATCATCATCATCATCGTCGTCGTCATCATCACCACCACCACCATCATCATCATCGTCGTCATCGTCGTCGTCATCATCATTATCATCATCATCATCATCAAAGCAACGTGAAAAAATTGTCTCACCTTCTGTGGCCATTAAAGTGGTATAAATAATTGGACAGCATTTAAAAAGTGAGCACAAATAGAACTGGAGTGTGATGATGCCTTAAGTGGGTTTTTTTTTTCATTGTTTCAGCTAACGTGATGCTTCGAACCAAACAAACACTGTTTCCCCCCCCCCCCCCCCCCCCAAGAAATGGATACACAGTGTGCGTGCTGTGCACATGCCCAGTCTCCAGCTTGTCTCTGTATTCCCTTGCAGTTTATGAGAAAATAAGACACATGAGATGTTTTTGGAAGGTTTGTGGTGAGGCAACATGTGCGAGACGAAGACAAAGAGCAGAAACAGTGAGACAAAAAGAGACAGCGACGGACGAACAGAGGGAAACAAGACTTTTAAGAAAATTGGAAGATTGGCATTTAGAACGACAGACAAAGAAAGGCAAAGAATGAAACCAAGGTAGTTTTGAGCGGAACGGTTTGGAGAAAGAGATGGAGAGAAGGAGGTAGGAAGGGATACGGGGGAAAAAGAAGAATGAATGAATGGGGGAATAAATGAATAAATAATGATGAATGAACTCAGTCATTCAATGAAAACGTTTTATTTCCTGCGCTAAAACTAATATCGCATAGTACGAATTCCTTGGCCATTGTTCCTTGTCTGCTGTAACTGAAATCCTTGTGACATTTATAGATCTTAAACATTTAGGGCAATCGAGAGCAATAAACAACAAAGACCTATTGACTAAAACCTGAGAGAAAGAGAGAGAGAGGAGAACGGAGAGAGAGAGTGTGTGTGTATGTGTGTGTGTGAGAGAGAGAGAGAATGTGTGTGTGTGTGTGTGCGTGAGTGTGTTTGTGTGTGTGTGAGTGAGTGAGTGAGTGTGTGTGTGTGTGTGTGTGTGTGTGTCTGTGTGTGTGTCTGTGTGTGTGTGTGTGTGTGTGTGTGTGTGTGTGTGTGTGTGTGTGTGTGTGTGTGTGTGTGTGTGTGTGTGTGTGTGTGTGTGCGCGCGCGCGTGGAAACAGACAGACACTGAGAGAGTTCATACGTCAGATATTTTATTTAAAAAATCCATCCGCCCCTACTGAAGGGGTGCTTATAATATGTTACAAAAGAAACAATTAATTACAGAGAGAATGAGAGAGACAGAGAAAGATGGGTAGAGAATAAGTACGCGATAGTATAATTAAACAGTGTAGACCAATTTATTTTCTAAATTTATTCTGAAGACCCCAGGGTGGAACGGTTAGTGATTAAAGGAATTCTTAAAAAGAGAAGATTAACTTGTGTAGGTCTGGCGTGTGGACCCACGTGACAAAGAGGTTAAGCTCATGTCTTTCATTTGTACTGGCTGGGCTCTGTCCCTGCTCACAATACTTTGTTGGATCCCTTAGAGACCTTGGGGACAGTAAAGTAATGAAGTCAATATATTTCTGGAATAACATTTTTGTCTTAGTGAGAGGGATAGGGTGGATTATTACTTGATCAGTGTGTTTAGGTTTTTTGGTTGGTTGGTTGGTTTCTTTTTTCTTTTATTTTTTTCCCTTCTTTTCTTCTTCTTCTTCTTCTCTCTCGTTCCTTTTCTTCTTCTTCTCGTTTCATCCCTCTCTCTTTCTCTCTCTCTCTCTCTCTCTTTCGTCTCTCTCTCCTCTCTCTCTCTCTCTCTCTCTCTCTCTTGTTCGCTCTCTCTCTCCTCTCTCTTTCTTCTCTCTCTCCTCTCTCTCTCTCTCTCTTCTTGTTCGCTCTCCTCTCTTCCTCTTCTTGTTCTTCTCTCCTCTCTCTCTCCTTCTTTTTCCTCTCTCTCTCTCCCTCTTTCTTCTTTCCTCTCATTCTTGTTCCTCTCTCCTCCTCTCTTCTTCGTTTCTTCTTTTTTCTCCTCCTTGTCTCTCTCTGTCTCTGTCTCTTTCTCTCATTCTTCCTTTTCTCTTTCTCTTCTCTTCTCTCTTCTCTCTCTCTCTCTCTCTCTCTCTCTCTCTCTCTCTCTCTCTCTCTCTCTCCTCTCCCCTCTTCGTTTCCCTCTCTCTGTCTCTCTCTGTCTCTTTCTCTTTCTCTCTCTCTCTCTCTCTCTCTCTCTCTCTCTCTCTCTCTCTCTCTCTCTCTCGCCCCTCGTTGCCAATTTGCTATTGATGCATTACGCATGTTTTCCTGAATTGTCCGCATCATGGATTGCTGACTGGGAAAAACAACATCACCGGCAGCACGTGTATCACCCCCCCACCCCCTCCCCCTCCCTCTCTCCCCTCCCCCTCTCTGGGGTGTTTGGGAGAGGGTGCGGTTAAGCTGACACTTATGTCCTTGAGAACGGAATTGCATTCTGCCTCCTTCCTGTCTGCTGCAGTTTTCCCCTGCCCTCGTCCTTCTCCTCGTTCTCCTGTTTTCAGTCGTTGTCATTATCATTATCGTTGTTGTTATCGTCATCATTGGTATGTCGTTGTTGTTGTTGTTGTTGTTGTTGTTGCTGGTGGTGTTATTGTCACTGATGTTGATTTTGTCATTATCGCAGTGTTTATAAGAGAAGGAGGACGAGGGGGTGTTTGTATGCTCGCGCGCGAGTTCGTATGTGTGTGTGTGTGTGTGTGGATGTGTGTGTGTGTGTGTGTGTGTGTGTCTATCTCTGTTTCTGTCTCTGTCTGTCTGTCTCTCTCTTTTCTCTCTCTCTCTCTCTCTCTCTCTGTTTGCGTGTTTGCGTGTGTGTGTGTTTTTGTGTGTTTGCGTGTGTGTGTGTGTGTGTGTGTGTGTGTGTGT
>JAPXFY010000025.1:40643314-40650814 GCA_030674185.1 Monoplex corrugatus | reverse complement strand
CTTTGTTGCTATGGGTTCAACTCCTTTGTTGCTATGGGTTCAGCTCCTTTGTTGGTGTGGATTCAGCTCCTTTGTTGGTGTGGATTCAGCTCATTTGTTAGTGTGGATTCAACTCCTTTGTTAGTGTGGATTCAACTCCTTTGTTAGTGTGGATTCAGCTCCTTTGTTGGTGTGGATTCAACTCCTTTGTTGGTGTGGATTCAGCTCCTTTGTTAGTGTGGATTCAACTCCTTTGTTGGTGTGGATTCAACTCCTTTGTTAGTGTGGATTCAGCTCCTTTGTTGGTGTGGATTCAACTCCTTTGTTGGTGTGGATTCAGCTCCTTTGTTAGTGTGGATTCAACTCCTTTGTTAGTGTGGATTCAGCTCCTTTGTTAGTGTGGATTCAACTCCTTGTTAGTGTGGATTCAACTCCTTTGTTAGTGTGGATTCAACTCTTTGTTAGTGTGGATTCAACTCCTTTGTTAGTGTGGATTCAGCTCCTTTGTTGGTGTGGATTCAACTCCTTTGTTGGTGTGGATTCAGCTCCTTTGTTAGTGTGGATTCAGCTCTTTGTTAGTGTGGATTCAACTCCTTTGTTAGTGTGGATTCAACTCCTTTGTTAGTGTGGATTCAACTCCTTTGTTAGTGTGGATTCAGCTCCTTTGTTAGTGTGGATTCAACTCCTTTGTTAGTGTGGATTCAACTCCTTTGTTGTGTGGATTCAACTTCTTTGTTAGTGTGGATTCAACTCCTTTGTTAGTGTGGATTCAGCTCCTTTGTTAGTGTGGATTCAACTCCTTTGTTAGTGTGGATTCAGCTCCTTTGTTGCTATGGGTTCAACACATTTGATGCTATGAGTTCAGCTCCTTTGTTGCTATGGATTCAACTCCTTTGTTGCTATGAGTTCTATGGATTCAACTCCTTTGTTGCCATGGGTTCAACTCCTTTGTTGCTGTGGGTTCTATGGATTCACCTCCTTTGTTTGCATGGATTCACCTCCTTTGTTGCTATGGGTTCAACTCCTTTGTTGCTATGGATTCAGCTCTATTGTTACTATGGATTAATTAAACTCCTTTTCTTGCTCTGGGTGCAGGTCCTTTGTTGCTATGGATTCAACTCCTTTTCTTGCTATGAGTTAAACTCCTTTGTTGTTATCGGTTCAGCTCCTTTGTTGCCTTTGTTACTTTTTACATATACTGAACGTGTACTGCGCACGGGACCTTGCTTTATCATTTTATTGAAAAGATTGATATTTTAAACAATACTCAAAGTTCGACTAAGAGGGCAGGAAAAAATCTCTGTCAAAATTGTGATTTGAACACCTGGCAAGTGCTTTTAACCACTGGACCATCGCTGTATTTACAGAGAAAAAGAACATGAAGAAGCTATTCCAAATATTCCATTACAACTCACTGCTTTTCTAAACATTCAATTAGTCTCTGCGTCTCTGTCTTTCTCTGTCTCTGTCTGTCTGTCTGTCTCTTTCTCTCCCTTCCCCCCCCTCTCTCTCTCTCTCTGTCCATCCATCACCTATCTATTTGTTTATGTGTTGATCTATGTTTTATTATCTTCTAGTTTGTACTCCTCAGATAACCAAAATCATGGAGTTTTGGTCAAGTAAACGAGCAGAAACCAAAAAGCATTCAGTGTTCCACAATACACGCACACTATTCACTATTCAAACCATTCAAATTAGCAAAACTATGCAATCCTCTTTCTCTCTGTCTCTCTCTCTGTTTCTGTCTCTCTCTCTTCTCATTATCTCTCTCTCTCTCTCTCAGTCTTTCTTCTTCTTCTCTCTCTCTCTCTCTGTCTCTCTCTCTCTTTCTCCCTCTCTCTCTCTCCCTCTCTTTCTTCTCTCTCTCTCTCTCTTTCTTTATCTCTCTCTATTATATATCTCTCTCTCCCGAAATATGTTCGCCTCTGGGATCCATAATCACGGATCTCTAACCAATTACTTGCAATTAATAGGGGGAGGGGGTATAGAGAACCACAAATGTGTTGGCCATATGACCACAATATCCAGGACATGCACTTCCTCCCCACCATCGTCACTACCACCACACCACCAGGTCTACCCAATAAAGAGGACAAGCTAGACACCCCATCTCCACTCCATCTCCGCGCCCCGCCCATCCTTCATCACCACCCTTATCTCTCCTCGATCTCTCTTTCTCTCTCTCCTTCCCTCCCTCTCTTTCTGTCTCCCTCTCTCTCTCTGTGTCTTTTTCTTTCCCCCCTCTCTCATAATCTGTTCTCTTCTGAAATACGGATCTTTGACCAGTTACTGGCAGCTAATAAAGGGCAAACATACTACTACAAATGTCTTGGCTATTCGACCACAATATCCAGGAATTGCACTTCCTCCCCACCATCGTCACTACCACCACACCACCAAGTCTACCCAATGAAGAGAACGAGGTAGACACCCCATCTCCACACCATCTCCACGCCCCGCCCATCCTTCCCCCTCCCTCCCCCTTCTCTCTCTCTGTCACTTTATCTCTCTCTCTCTCTCTCTCTCTCTCTCTCTCTCTCTCTCTCTCTCTCCTGTCACCCTCTCATTCTCTCTCTCACTCTCTTTCTCTGTCTCTCTCCCCCTCTCTCTCTTCTCACTCTCTCTCTCTCTCTCTGTCTCTCAGTCATTCACTCATTCTCTCTCTCCCTTTCTCTCTCTCTCTCCCTCCCTCTCTCTCTCTCTCACTCACTCTCTCTTCTCTCTCTCACTCTCTCTCTCTCTCTCTGCCATTCTCTCTCTCTCTCTCCCTCTCTGTCTCTCTATCTGTCTCTTTCTCACTCTCTCTCTCACACACACACACAACACTCACTCTCTCTCTCCTCCCTCTACCTCCCCCCCTCTCTCTCTCTCTCTCTCTTTCTTGTCCTAAACAGTTTCGGCGCCACGCAGAATCAGACAGAAAATGGTTTTTGATCACAGGCCGCCTGTCTGCCAGACACCTCTAGGGACTCGCTGTCAGTCAGTCACCTGGCTGTCTCCTTCCCTGAGCGCTTCCTGTGCTTTGGGGCTGGGGGTTCAAACAAGACTTAAGACAGACATGGAAAGGGGAGGTAAACCGTGAAAATGAGATACAGACTGAAAAGGGACAAGCTGCTTTAGGAACGAAGATACCAGTGCTGAAACGGAGAAAACGAATTCGAATTTCATTTGGTTTTAAAAACGAATACGAATTTCATTTGGTTTTAATCTAAGCTTGCTTTAATTAACGGGTAATACGTGTGAAGCACACATTTTCCAAGCTATGCAAGACATTTTCCATAGCCAAAAACAAACAAAAACAAAAACAAAACGAAAAACAAAAAACAACAAAAATGAAAACAAAAACAAAAACAAAACAAACGAAAAGCCAAAGCAAAAATCAAAAGTCTACAGTATTCATGTAATTTAAGACCTATGACGTAGCAGTATTCAGTATGTTTAATGTTCCGTAAAGGTAACACTCAAACTAAACAAAAATGACTTCATTACTTTAGATATAAATAAATTCAGTCTAAAGTTATGTGGAGTCCAGTGGTATTTTGAAAATACTGATTTAGTTCTACAATTGTGTAGTGCAGAACAACAAAGTAAGAAAGCTAACGGAGAGAGAATGGAAATGATACTATTATCTTGCAAAAGTATATATAATTAGCTAAAAGCCATTTTCAAACCAGCCGTAGCTTTTCGGCATATCTGCCCAAAACTAAAAATATTTTAAAATAAATATATCAATAATCAGTAATATAAGACAATACACAAGGAAATCAAATAGTATTTGTTGTTGTTGTTGTTGTTGTTGTGTGTGTGTGAGAGAGAGAAGAGAGAGAGAGAGAGAGAGAGAGAGAGAGGAGAGACATCAAGTGATTTATGTGCAGGCCACAGCTTTTTGAAGAGGGATGCATTTACAACGAAATGGCAATAACATATGAATATCAATTACCATATAATAATAACAACATCTGTATTTCAAATTTTTTGTTACATATAAATAACGAACTTTTTTTCACAGTTCTCTCGTTCGCTTATGAATAAAGTTTAAAGACGGATGACCTTTCACAATACTTCCTTGCAATAAATTGTTCTCTGATTTCTGTGAAAGGGAGAGAGAGAGAGGGGGGGGGAGAGAGAGACACACACACAGAGACAGAGAGAGACAGAGACATTGACAATGATACTTAATTGTCCAGTGGTAGATTAATAACTAAAAGCCATTTTTCAAACTTGCCAGTGCTAATCTACACATGTGCCTAGAACTAAGAATTCTGAGAAGGGGATTCAACAATAAATCAATAACATACAGTTCATTAGGAAGATAAACTGAGTTGGCACAACAATGTATCAATAAATCATTGACGTAAGTATAATACATAAGGGGATGGGAGAAAGAGACAGACAGACAGACAGACAGACAGACAGACAGAGGTTGACAGTTTGCAGGGGAGGAAATGAATTGTGAAAGGAGGTCGGAAGGTCAATAGGAAAAGAGAAGAAAGTCCCTCAGTTAAAAACTTGGTGACGAAATGGCACGAACACTTTGAGAAGAGAAAGAGTACAAGGAGAAAAATGAGACAGATAGGACTGTACCAAGTGGTGTAGTACAGAGTAAAGAAAGGTGGATATGTAGATTATATCAGACACAGTATTGAAGTGGTTACGCTATGCACTACTGATTGGAGACCGTGGGTTCCAACCCCTATTGATCCAAAAACAAAAACCGACAGTAGAAGCAACAGACTAAAAAGAAGACTATGTCATACCCAGTTCTCAGCGTGCTATTGGCTTGTTGGGAAGACTGGGACCACATAGTCGAGATTCGTCCATTTTACGGATGAGAGTGTTGCTCAAATTTCTTTACCAACACCGTAGGTGTCGGTATCTCTCAGGCCTGCTTGTCAAGCAGTCTCAGACCTACATGAAACCTTCCATAGCATCGTTTTCACCATGGAACCATCAGCCATTATAGCATCCTGAAAATTATCCCAGATTCTGTGACACTTTGTGCCCTGATCTCCTGGTAACCTCAGTTTCGGTTTCCTCTGTTTTTGCAAGTTTCTTTTTGTGAGTAAATGTATTCATTATTGTTTTAGATTTGAAACAGCTACTGGTCACTTCCTTATTGAATAGACTGAATAGTCTTTATTTCTTTATTTTATTAAGCGTGATATCAGTGCAGTGTGGGGCTCTAGAAAAAGATTTTGGACTTTAAACTTAGAGTTATTTCCGTCGCCTTGAAATAATATATGTGTTTCAAGAAACTTCAGCGCAGTATGAGAGTTCCTGGTGATGGGATTAATGTTAACAACTGAAAAAAATGTAGCTAACATCCACCGTTGCTGGGGTGGATGGGTTTTTTTTCAAAATAGGCAAAATACGTGAGTACATCATGAAGGGTCTCACATACCACAACCTCTATGCAGGCCGCTTCCCCCATCCCACCCCACTGCCTCACCATCACAACTTTTACACACCGCAAGTCTTTCCAATTAATAGTACGAGTTTTCCCCCCCATTACCTCCTATCCCTACCCTTATCTTCTTCGCCTTTCTCTCTAGCTTGTCCCAGACAGCTGGGACGCGAGGCAGAATCAGGTAGGAAATAGTTTTTGATCACTGGCTACCGATCCTTCAGCTGTCTCTTGGGACTCACTCTCACTAATTCACTTGGCTGTCGCCTCCCTTGCCATTTGCTTTACAACTGAGAGTATGATGGCTGAAAGAGAGTGAGAGAGGGCTTGTTTAGGACCAATAGCAGTCTTTAGCAAAGGCACGATGGGGTGAGGAACTAAGTTAAGTATAGAGGCAGGAAGGGATGAATAACTAAGATAAGTACGTTGGCATAGTAAAGAAGGTGCTGGTTAGACATGAACAGAACGAGGGTTCACATGGAGAGAAATCTATGTGCTTACATATTTAGTACCTAATAGTCCATTAGTATGTAGATCAGCAACGAAGATCCTCCGTTCCTGTCTCTTCTGGTCCAACCTCTATATGGTGTCCTGGATGTGATTCAGGGCCTTGAGTTTTTCATCTCCCATTAGTCATCGGATGTTGCTAGGTCTTCACATCTTCCATCTTGTGTCCAGTATAGGGTAGTTTGGGTGATACTATGCTATTCTCCTCTATGCATTTGGCGAGCAGTTTAAAGTGTAAGGAGGACGTAAGTAGGGAGGGATTAATACAGATAATTTGACAATGGAGAGTACAGAGTAGAGAAGAAAGGACACAATCATATCAGTAAAATACGAGAGTGAAGAAAGGGAGTAGATGTCAGCATGTCTGGTAAAGGTATTACACGTAGCACAAGTGGTTTGAAGAAGGAAAGAGACAGCGATGGGTAGAATAGAAAGTTCTCTCACGTCCTCCTCCAAGACTCAAAGTGAGACTACTGGGCAAATGATGTGATGTGTGCATATTCCCCAGACAAACAAACTTGTGGCGTAGTATGCTCTCTGTCTGTCTGTCTGTCTCTCTCTCTCTCTCTCTCTCTCTCTCTCTCTCTCTCTCTTGCTCTCTCTCTCTCACTCTCTCTCTCTGTCTCTCTCTCTCTCTGTCTCTCTCTCTCTTCAAACTTAAGCGCCAGGTTGGGAGCAAGTTGTGTGACTGGCTGATCTGCAGTTTGGTGGCGAGTCTAACTGGCAAGGTGGACTGGTCTATTAGAAAAACACTGAGGTTTTGTCTGTTGCGTGTTGGTTTCACTGTTTGTTTACTCTTTATATTTTTGTTGTCTCTGGTGTTAAAGACAGCAAAGAAAATCTTACACACCTGTCCTACGTTGTCTATTAGCGAAGACAAATCTACACACTGGTCTGCCGCTGGCCATGTTTTGAACATATTTCGACGTCAGGATGTTAATCTCTTCTTCATCTCTACCTCTACACTGCAGTGGAGTTATCTATAAATCCTTGAAAACAAGATCTCTGTGAGTAGGTAGTCAAGCACCAGCAGCTTGTCACACCGTCAGTATCAAAAGTACCATTATCACAGCAACACGCACTTCTGATCTGAGTTGAACCAGAAGATACCCGTCTGTAAGACACGTGTCCCTCTTGATATGCAAAGAAGCCACGTGTCCCTCGAGGTATGGAAATGAGCGCTAAGACTACTGACAGGTAGATTGGGGAGAGGCGTCCAGGGAAATCTGATGATGCTGGCACAATGGCTACTTACCACCTACTTCGTGCTGTTGACTTGTCCATTTCCCTGGTCTCTCTGGACACTTAACGCTGCAATCTTACTCTGACAGGCAACACTGATAATGCTTGCAAATATGACTCTAGTGTTTGGATGATAGTGTTTTATTTCTTCTTAATGCCCATTGACCATTTGCCTGTCACGGAAGAACAACGGATTTTCATTTAGATTCCATCGGTATCCCCACCACCTGTTTCTATCTTTTTTTTTTCATTTAAAGCCAGCTTAGTAGAGAGAGGATCTCGAGCAGGGTATAATTATAATCATCATCATCATCATCATGTGCCCTGCTGCCTGGCGTTGGCAATCATGGCCCTCCATACAAATCTAT
>JAPXFY010000025.1:40598314-40638314 GCA_030674185.1 Monoplex corrugatus | reverse complement strand
TGTATGTATTTCTGTGAACCTTGGAATGTGGATTTTTGTACAGAATCTTGCCAGGGACACCCCCTTTGTTGTTGTGGGATGTTTAACCTGTGCTTAGTGCATGCTGCACACAGGACCTCTCTTTATCGTTTTATCTGAATGATTAGTACCTGGAACATTACTTAAGATCTAGTGTGTGTGTGTTGGGGGCTACAGGGAAGGTGGAAACTTAGAAAGAAAGGAAACACGTGCAAGAGAAAGTAGCACACAAGAAAAAGATCAATGAATGAAGAAGAATTACGCTCCTGAACTGATGTGACATATTGCCTCCCTTGGGCTCTCCTTTTGCTTCAGGGATGAGGGTTACAAAGGACGGGAGATAAAGAGAGAGAAGCTGAGATGGGCAGGGTGGGGAGAGTAGATAATGAAAAAGGGAAGCTACTCGTAGAGGAAAGAGAGCCAAGAAAGGAAGAGTAGGTCCAATATTCACTTAGGAATCAGCACACGAAGGCCAGAGGATAAAGGAAAGGCTGTGACAGAGAGATAGAGGGAAAATACAGGCAAGTGAAATAACAAAGAGAAAGGAAGGAAAGAATCGATGAACAGAGTTACACTCTAAGGAATTGCTGCCACCGATTCACTTGGCTCTTGCCTGCCCTGGGCGCTACCTTTGTTTGAGGGATGATGTTACAAGGGCTGAGATATAGAGTGCGGAGAGAGGGACAGTGAATGAGACTCAATTGGGCATAGTGGCAATTGTATAGGAGTGCTGGTGGGGAGACGGTAGACAGTGTGAAACAAAGATACAAAACAAAGATAATACTAGTATGAAAAGAGAACAATAAGGGAAATGGGAGACAACATATTCAGTTAGGAATTAACACGAGGAGTCTTATGAAGAAGGGGAGGGGGGCTCAGATCAGGAGAAGGAGAGGGGAAGAGAGTCTGGGGTGTATAGAGTAGCAATTTGGATAGGGTGAGGGTAGACAACTGTCACAGAAATATTACGGTAGGAGAGGAGATCAGAACACAAGCAGAGAAATGAAGTATACACCTGGGAATCAACATGAAAAAATTAAAGGGGAAAAAGGTGGTGATGGAGGATGGATTCCAGACAGATGAGAAGAAAAGAAAATATGGCTGGCAGAGGGACGGGAGGCGAAAGAAAAGAATCAATGAGTTATGCTACAAGTCAGCACAAGAAGTTTGAGTGTAAACTTCGAGAGGGGGGAAGGGAATGAGATAGACACAAGAGGAAAGGAAGAGAGGATATATTGTCAGTCAGAAAATGGGCTGAATAGATAAACGAATGAATGAATATTTACTGATTAAACCTGAGCCAGATTCTTTTCAGGAATTTCAAAGGGGACTGGGGGCCAAAATCGTTAATTTTATCTGCATTTGCATTTATTTCTTTTTTGTACAATGGATTTATCATGTAATATTCTAGCTGCTGTCTCCAGGGAGAGTGCGTTACTGTTGTGCAGCACCATTCATTTTATAAACAGTTTTACTGTATGCATGTATTTCTAACCTCGAATGTGGATTTTTCTGCAGAATCTTGCCAGGGACAACTCCTTTGTTGTTGTGGGATGTTTAGCATGGGCTAAGTGATGCTCCACACAGGATCTAAGATTATCGATTCATTCGAAATATTAGCTCTTAGAACACTACTTAACATCTAGTGAGGGGGAGGGGGGACAGGAAAGAGAAAATTTCTGGTTCCATCCATGATTCGAATCTGGGTTTCTGGCCTTGTAGGTAGGTGTTTTAACCAGTAGGCCACAAGTTCGACATTTATCATCATGTGTACATTTGCACAGTAGACACATGATTACACAAGAGTTTTTTTTCCTGTGGGAAATTCATTTCTACGTATGAAGGAACACTTACATTCACACAAACCGTAATATTGTTCGGAGGATTGATGTTCTGAGTTTATCTCCTGTTTTCAGTTTGAGGCATGCTAATCTGTCGCCTTGACTGGGTTGAAGAAGAAGACATGTCAATGTATTTATTTTCCGTTAGGAATTGGTATTAACTTGTTAAGGGTCTTCTAAGCCTTTGAGAATAATCAAATTTTGCTTACGAAAAAACAAAACAAAACAAAAAACTATGACAAAGAGGTGATCTGACAATGAACAAGAACAACTCTCCTCCTCTTCCTCTTCCTACATACCTCCTTCCCCCCCCCTCCTCTGTCTCTCTCTCTCAATTCCTACAAACTTCCATAGAGCTAGGTTTTAGAGTTTTAGAGACTTGCAGTCAGCCATGTCTCCTGTCACTTCATCGCTGCGGTATATTCAACTGTCTGGTCCTCTTGACCGCAGGGGCAGATTAGTTAAGGTGTGCTTTTGAACTTTTGATTCATACAGACATTGAGCCGGTTGTGGCCGCTGTGGTGCCTATTCAGGACCACGTAGAGTTCTCTGGACATAGGGTGGTACTCGTCCATTTTTGTCTGTGGTTTAACCCTTTGACTTCAGCACCCTGTCCAACATGCTATCAAATCAAAAACTTAACACATGGATTCCTTCACCCTATCCACGAGCTTCCTGCAGGAAGCTGGTGGATAAGATGAGGGAGTCAAAGGGTTATGTTTTTGCAGTTGGAGGATAGGGTACAGGAGTCAAAGGGCTCAAAGAAGTGATATAGTGATGCTCCTCTTCTCGGTTTAGCTGATGGTATTATCTGTCTGGTCCTGCAGGCTCCTCTTTTTGCCAGCTCACCGACTGTCTCGTTTCCTGTTATCCTACAATGACTGGTGATACGCTGAAGCACAGCCTGAAACGTGAGGAGGGAGTCAAATCATTCTGTTAGGAATCAGCACGAGAAATCAGAGAGAAAGGTGGACACTCAGAAAGAAAGGAAACACGCGCAAGAGAAAGTAGCAAACGAGAAAACAATCAATGAATAAAAAAAGAGTTATGCTCCTAAACCGATGTGACAAATTGCATGGGATAAGGAAACAGAGAGAGAGGCTGAGATGGGCAGGGTGGCATGTTGCTCAGGGGAGAGTAGAGAATGAAAAAGGGAAGCTATTCATAGGGACAGAGAGCCAAGAAAGGAAGAGGAGGTCAAATGTTCACTTAGGAATCAGCACGCGGAGGCCAGAGGATAAAGGGAAGGCTGTGACAGAGAGATGGAGGGAAAATACAGACAAGTGAAAGTAACAAAGAGAAAGGAAGGAAAGAATCGATGAACATAGGCTCTAAAGAATTCCTGCCACCGATTCACTTGGCTCTTGCCTTCTCTGGGCGCTACCTTTGCTTGAGGGATGATAGTTCAAGGGCTGAGATATACAGTGTGGAGAGAGGAACAGTGAAAGAGACTCAGTTCCCTCATTCTATCCATCAGCTTACTGCAGGAGGCTGGTGGATAAGATGAGGGAGTCAAAGGGTTAGGTATTTGCAGTTGGCGGATAGGGTGCAGGAGTCAAAGGGCTCTGATACAGTGATGCTCCCGCATCTCGGATTAGCTGATGGTATTGTCTGTCTGGTCCTGCAGTCTCCTGTTTTTTCCATCTCACCGACTGTCTCGTTTCCTGGTATCCTGCAATGACTGGTGATACACTGAAGGACAGCCTAAAACGTGAGGAGTGAGTCAAATCATTCAGTTAGGAATCAGCACGAAAAGTCGGAGGGAAAGGTGGAAACGTAAAAAGAAAGGAAACACGTGGAAGAGAAAGTAGCAAACAAGAAAAGAAAGGATCAATAAATACGAAAACAGTTACGCTCCTCAGGAACTGATGTGACAAATTGCCTCCCTTGGGTTCTCCTCTCGCTTCAGAGACGAGGGTTACAAAGGACGGGAGATAAAGAGAGAGAGTCTGAGATGGGCAGGGTGGCATGTTGGACAGGTAAGAGTAGAGAATGAAAAAGGGAAGCTATTCGTGTGGGGAAGAGAGCCAAGAAAGGCAGAGGAGGTCAAATATTCACTTAGGAATCAGCACGCAAAGGCCAGAGGATAAAGGGAAGGCTATGACAGAGAGATAGAGGGGGAAATATGGGCACGTGAAAGTAACAAAGAGAAAGGAAGGAAAGAATCGATGAATATAGTTACGTTCTTGGGAATTGCAACCACCGATTCACTTGGCTCTTGCCTGCCCTGGGCGCTACCTTTGTTTGAGGGATGATGTTACAAGGCCTGAGATATAGAGTGCGGAGAGAGGGACAGTGAAAGAGACTCAATTGGGCATGATGGCAAGTTGTATAGGAGTGCTGGTGGGGGGATGATAGACAGTGTGAAACAAAGATACAAAACAAAGATAATACTAGTATGAAAAGAGAACAATAAGGGAAATGGGAGACAACATATCCAGTTAGGAATTAACACGAGGAGTCTTATGAAGAAAGGGGGGGGGGTTCAGATTGGGAAGGAGAGGGGAAGAGAGTCTGGGGTGTATAGAGTAGCAATTTGGATAGGGTGAGGGTGGACAACTGTCACAGAAAGATTATGATAGGAGAGGAGATCAGAACACAATCAGAGAAATGAAGTATACACCTGGGAATCAACATAAAAAATGTAAAGGGGAAAAACGTGGTGATGGAGGATGGATCCCAGACAGATGAGAAGAAAAGAAAATATGGATAGGAGAGGGACGGGAGGAGAAAGAAAAGAATCAATGAGTTATGCTACAAGTCAGCACAAGAAGTTTGAGTGTAAACTTCGAGAGGGGAGAAGGAATGAGATAGACACAAGAGAAAAGGAAGAGGGGATATACTGCCAGTCAGAAAATGGGCTGAATAGATAAAAAAAAATGAATGAATATTTATTGATTAAACCTGAGCCAGATTCTTTTCAGGAATTTCAAGGGGGACTGGGGGCCAAAATCGTTAATTTTATCTGCATTTGCATTTATTTCTTTTTTGTACAATGGATTTATCATGTAATATTCCAGCTGCTCTCTCCTGGGAGAGTGTGTAATTGTAGTGCAGCACCATTCATTTTATAAAGTTTTTCTGTATGTATGTATTTCTGTGAACCTTGGAATGTGGATTTTTGTACAGAATCTTGCCAGGGACACCCCCTTTGTTGTTGTGGGATGTTTAACCTGTGCTTAGTGCATGCTGCACACAGGACCTCTCTTTATCGTTTTATCTGAATGATTAGTACCTGGAACATTACTTAAGATCTAGTGTGTGTATTGGGGTCTACAGGGAAGGTGGAAACTTAGAAAGAAAGGAAACACGTGCAAGAGAAAGTAGCACACAAGAAAAAGATCAATGAATGAAGAAGAATTACGCTCCTGAACTGATGTGACAAATTGCCTCCCTTGGGCTCTCCTTTTGCTTCAGGGATGAGGGTTACAAAGGACGGGAGATAAAGAGATGGGCAGGGTGGGGAGAGTAGATAATGAAAAAGGGAAGCTACTCGTAGAGGAAAGAGAGCCAAAAAAGGAAGAGCAGGTCAAATATTCACTTAGGAATCAGCACACGAAGGCCAGAGGATAAAGGGAAGGCTGTGACAGAGAGATAGAGGGAAAATACAGGCAAGTGAAATAACAAAGAGAAAGGAAGGAAAGAATCGATGAACAGAGTTACACTCTAAGGAATTGCTGCCACCAATTCACTTGGCTCTTGCCTTCCCTGGGCGCTACCTTTGTTTGAGGGATGATGTTACAAGGGCTGAGATATAGAGTGCGGAGAGAGGGACAGTGAATGAGACTCAATTGGGCATAGTGGCAATTGTATAGGAGTGCTGGTGGGGGGACGGTAGACAGTGTGAAACAAAGATACAAAACAAAGATAATACTAGTATGAAAAGAGAACAATAAGGGAAATGGGAGACAACATATTCAGTTAGGAATTAACACGAGGAGGTCTTATGAAGAAGGGGAGGGGGGTTCAGATTGGGAAGGAGAGGGGAAGAGAGTCTGGGGTGTATAGAGTAGCAATTTGGATAGGGTGAGGGTAGACAACTGTCACAGAAATATTACGGTAGGAGAGGAAATCAGAATACAAGCAGAGAAATGAAGTATACACCTGGGAATCAACATGAAAAAATTAAAGGGGAAAAAGGTTTTGATGGAGGATGGATTCCAGACAGATGAGAAGAAAAGAAAATATGGCTGGCAGAGGGACAGGAGGCGAAAGAAAAGAATCAATGAGTTATGCTACAAGTCAGCACAAGAAGTTTGAGTGTAAACTTCGAGAGGGGAGAAGGAATGAGATAGACACAAGAGGAAAGGAAGAGAGGATATATTGTCAGTCAGAAAATGGGCTGAATAGATAAGCGAATGAATGAATATTTATTGATTAAACCTGAGCCAGATTCTTTTCAGGAATTTCAAAGGGGACTGGGGGCCAAAATCGTTAATTTTATCTGCATTTGCATTTATTTCTTTTTTGTACAATGGATTTATCATGTAATATTCTAGCTGCTGTCTCCAGGGAGAGTGCGTTACTGTTGTGCAGTACCATTCAGTTTATAAACAGTTTTTCTGTATGCATGTATTTCTAACCTCGAATGTGGATTTTTCTGCAGAATCTTGCCAGGGACAACTCCTTTGTTGTTGTGGGATGTTTAACATGGGCTAAGTGATGCTCCACACAGGATCTAAGATTATCGATTCATTCGAAATATTAGCTCTTAGAACACTACTTAACATCTAGTGAGGGGGAGGGGGGACAGGAAAGAGAAAAATTCTGGTTCCATCCATGATTCGAATCTGGGTTTCTGGCCTTGTAGGTAGGTGTTTTAACCAGTAGGCCACACATTCGACATTTATCATCATGTGTACATTTGCACAGTAGACACATGATTACACAAGAGTTGTTTTTTTCCTGTGGGAAATTCATTTCTACGTATGAAGGAACACTTACATTCACACAAACCGTAATATTGTTCGGAGGATTGATATTCTGAGTTTATCTCCTGTTTTCAGTTTGAGGCATGCTAATCTGTCGCCTTGACTAGGTTGAAGAAGAAGACATGTCAATGTATTTATTTTCCGTTAGGAATTGGTATTAACTTGTTAAGGGTCTTCTAAGCCTTTGAGAATAATCAAATTTTGCTTATGAAAAAACGAAACAAAACAAAAAACTATGACATAGAGGTGATCTGACAGTGAACAAGAACAACTCTCCTCCTCTTCCTCTTCCTACATACCTCCTTTCCCCCCCCCCCTCATCTGTCTCTCTCTCTCTCTCAATTCCTACAAACTTCCATAGAGCTAGGTTTTAGAGTTTTAGAGACTTGTAGTCAGCCATGTCTCCTGTCACTCCATCACTGCGGTATATTCAACTATCTGGTCCTCTTGACCACAGGGGCAGATTAGTTAAGGTGTGCTTTTGAACTTGTGATTCATACAGACATTGAGCCGGTTGTGGCCGCTGTGATGCCTATTCAGGACCACGTAGAGTTCTCTGGACATAGGGTGGTACTCGTCCATTTTTGTCTGTGGTTTAACCCTTTGACTTCAGCACCCTGTCCAACATGCTACCAAATCAAAAACTTAACACATGGATTCCTTCACCCTATCCACGAGCTTCCTGCAGGAAGCTGGTGGATAAGATGAGGGAGTCAAAGGGTTATGTTTTTGCAGTTGGAGGATAGGGTACAGGAGTCAAAGGGCTCAAAGAAGTGATATAGTGATGCTTCTCTTCTCGGTTTAGCTGATGGTATTATCTGTGTGGTCCTGCAGGCTCCTCTTTTTGCCAGCTCACCGACTGTCTCGTTTCCTGTTATCCTACAATGACTGGTGATATGCTGAAGCACAGCCTGAAACGTGAGGAGGGAGTCAAATCATTCTGTTAGGAATCAGCACGAGAAATCAGAGAGAAAGGTGGAAACTCAGAAAAAAAGGAAACACGCGCAAGAGAAAGTAGCAAACGAGAAAACAATCAATGAATAAAAAAAGAGTTATGCTCCTAAACCGATGTGACAAATTGCATGGGATAAGGAAACAAGAGAGAGAGGCTGAGATGGGCAGGGTGGCATGTTGCTCAGGGGAGAGTAGAGAATGAAAAAGGGAAGCTATTCATAGGGACAGAGAGCCAAGAAAGGAAGAGGAGGTCAAATGTTCACTTAGGAATCAGCACGCGAAGGCCAGAGGATAAAGGGAAGGCTGTGACAGAGAGATGGAGGGAAAATACAGACAAGTGAAAGTAACAAAGAGAAAGGAAGGAAAGAATCGATGAACATAGGCTCTAAAGAATTCCTGCCACCAATTCACTTGGCTCTTGCCTTCCCTGGGTGCTACCTTTGCTTGAGGGATGATAGTTCAAGGGCTGAGATATACAGTGTGGAGAGAGGGACAGTGAAAGAGACTCAGTTCCCTCATTCTATCCATCAGCTTACTGCAGGAGGCTGGTGGATAAGATGAGGGAGTCAAAGGGTTAGGTATTTGCATTGACGGATAGGGTGCAGGAGTCAAAGGGCTCTGATACAGTGATGCTCCCGCATCTCGGATTAGCTGATGGTATTGTCTGTCTGGTCCTGCAGTCTCCTGTTTTTTCCATCTCACCGACTGTCTCGTTTCCTGGTATCCTGCAATGATTGGTGATACACTGAAGGACAGCCTAAAACGTGAGGAGTGAGTCAAATCATTCAGTTAGGAATCAGCATGAAAAGTCGGAGGGAAAGGTGGAAACTTAAAAAGAAAGGAAACACGTGGAAGAGAAAGTAGCAAACAAGAAAAGAAAGGATCAATAAATACGAAAAGAGTTACGCTCCTCAGGAACTGATGTGACAAATTGCCTCCCTTGGGTTCTCCTCTCGCTTCAGAGACGAGGGTTACAAAGGACGGGAGATAAAGAGAGAGAGGCTGAGATGGGCAGGGTGGCATGTTGGACAGGTAAGAGTAGAGAATGAAAAAGGGAAGCTATTCGTGTGGGGAAGAGAGCCAAGAAAGGCAGAGGAGGTCAAATATTCACTTAGGAATCAGCACGCAAAGGCCAGAGGATAAAGGAAAGGCTATGACAGAGAGATAGAGGGGGAAATATGGGCACGTGAAAATAACAAAGAGAAAGGAAGGAAAGAATCGATGAATATAGTTACGTTCTTGGGAATTGCAACCACCGATTCACTTGGCTCTTGCCTGCCCTGGGCGCTACCTTTGTTTGAGGGATGATGTTACAAGGGCTGAAATATAGAGTGTGGAGAAAGGGACAGTGAAAGAGACTCAGTTGGGCATAGTGGCAATTTGTATAGGAGTGCTGGTGGGGGGATGATAGACAGTGTGAAACAAAGATACAAAACAAAGATAATACTTGTGTGAAAAGAGAACAATAAGGGAAATGGGAGACAACATATTCAGTTAGGAATTAACACGAGGAGGTCTTATGAAGAAAGGGGGGGGGGTTCAGATTGGGAAGGAGAGGGGAAGAGAGTCTGGGGTGTATAGAGTAGCAATTTGGATAGGGTGAGGGTGGACAACTGTCACAGAAACATTACGGTAGGAGAGGAGATCAGAACACAAGCAGAGAAATGAAGTATACACCTGGGAATCAACATGAAAAGTTTAAAGGGGAAAAACGTGGTGATGGAGGATGGATCCCAGACAGATGAGAAGAAAAGAAAATATGGATAGGAGAGGGACGGGAGGAGAACGAAAAGAATCAATGAGTTATGCTACAAGTCAGCACAAGAAGTTTGAGTGTAAACTTCGAGAGGGGGGAAGGGAATGAGATAGACACAAGAGGAAAGGAAGAGGGGATATATTGTCAGTCAGAAAATGGGCTGAATAGATAAACGAATGAATGAATATTTATTGATAAAACCTGAGACAGATTCTTTTCAGGGATTTCAAGGGCGAATTGGGGTCGAAATCGTTACTTTTATCTGCATTTACATACATTTCTTTTTTGTACAATGGATTTACCATGTAATATTCTAGTTGCTGTCTCCGGGGACAGTCCGTAACTGCAATGCTGCACCATTCATTTCATAAACAGTTTTTCTGTATGCATGTATTTCTTTCTACGTATGAATGTGGATTTTTCTACAGAATCTTGCCAGGGACAACTCCTTTGTTGTCGTGGGATGTTTAACATGTGCTCAGTGCATGCTGCACACAGGATCTCAGATTATCATTTCATCTGAAAGATTAGCACCTAGACCACTACTTAAGATCTAGTGTGTGTATGTGTGGGAGGAGCGGGGGTGTTGGGGGGGGGACAGGGAAGAGAAAAATTCAGGTTCCATCCATGATTCGAATCTGTGTTTTTGGCGTTGTAGGTAGGTGTTTTAACCACTAGACCACACACTTAACATATATCATCATGTGTACATTTGCACAGTAGACACATGATAACACAAAAGTTGTTGTTTTTTTTCTGGGAAATTCTTTTCCTGCATATGAAGGAACACTTACATTCACATAAACCGTGGATATATTTAGACGATTTATTTTCTGAGTTTATCTCCTGTTTTCAGTTTTCTGCTGGCTTGACTGGGTTGAAGAAGAAGAAAAAGTCAGCGTATGTTTTCTGTTAGGAATTGGTACTACCTTGTTGTGGTTCTTCTAAGCCTTTAAGAATAATTACAATTTGCTGACGAAAAAAAAACAAAACAACAATAACAAAAAGAGCTGACCCGATAGTGAGCAAGAACAACGCTCTTCCCCTTCCTCTGTCTCTGTCTCTCTCTCTCTCTGTCTCTCTCTCTCTCTCTCTGTCTTTCTCTCTCTCTCTTTCTCCTTCTCTCTCTCTCTGTCTGTCTCTCTCTCTGTCTGTCTCTCTCTCTCTGTTTCTCTCTCTCTGTGTTTCTCTCTGTCTCCCTCTGTGTGTGTGTGTGTGTGTGTGTGTGTGTGTGTGTGTGTGTGTGTGTGTGTGTGTGTGTGTGTGTGTGTGTGTGGTGTGTGCGTGCGTGTGTGTGTGTGTGTGTGTGTGTGTGTGTGTGTGTGTGTATGTGCAATCACTTCATTTTGCTTCCCTCACTCGTCCAGAAGTAGAATCAGGCAGAAAATGGTTTTGATCACTGACTGATTTCTGGCCAGTCACCTCTGGGGAACCACTGCCAATAATTCAGTTGGCTGTCATCTCCGCTGGGCTCTCCCTTTTTTTTAAGTCTTGGGGCACAACGCCTAAAACAAGGAGAGTGTGAGAGAGATGTGACAGGGAGAGGGGCTGAGAGAGCGGAGTGGCCAGTTGTTTGGGAGAGGAGAGAGAGTGTCAAGTATAGATGATTGTAGAAGAGGGCTGAACATACAAAACTAAAGAGAGATTTCAATTAGAGCTCAACATGAGTAGTCTGAGATAGAGTGCAACATAAAGTGAAGGATATATATAAATATATATAATATCTATATATAAAGAATATATGTAAAGAGAGAGGGGGAGGAGAGAGAGAGAGAGACAGACAGACAGACAGAGAGACAAACAGACAGACATACAGAGAGAGCGATGGAAGTTGGACAATGACAGTGACAATGACTGCGATACTTCTTTTTCCGTCGGTAGAAGTTATCAAAATGAAAGCTTTTTCCATTACAAATTGTTAACAATAACAAGGTAAACAAGCAACTAAATCATCGTCATCATCATCATCATCATCATCATCACCATGGAACTCGACACTCTTCTTAAAAACCACATTTCAGCTTCCTCAATTTTATTTTGATTTGCTTGTTCATTGTGCAGGCTTTGCATCAATATCCATATTGTTTCTATATAACTGCATAACTGCATAACTGTCTTCCTGACGTCATTTGTTAGGTATTTGTTGGTACGGACGCTTTTTCATTTTGTTGAATGCTGTTTTTGCTTGGCCAGTTCTGCTCGACAGTTCTAGTGTACATCTGCTATCTGATTATTTTACATGAGGTGATTTCTTGGTTTTTTACTGATCACCATGACTTCTGTCTTCGTTTGTATTTAGCCCCAACCCTATATTTCCGTTTTCTATTTCTATTGTATTCACAAGATTTTGTAGGTCTCTCTCATTTTCTGCAATTAGAATGGTGTCGTCTGCATAACAAAGAGATTATATTATTTTTCATCCAACTTTTATCCTACGGCATTCTTCTTGGTTTCTCATGATGGTTTCGTTGTAAAATGACATAACACATCTCTGTCTAATCCTAGTTTTGATATTTTGGAAATAGCTTACATCCTTTTCTACTGTAATGGCTGCTGGTTGTACCCAATACATATTCCTTATTGTTCTTAGATCTTCTCCGTCAGTATTGAGCTTTTGCAGTTGGTTGATCAGTTCTTCATGTCTCACCCGATCAGAACCTTTGGTATAATCAACGAAACATAAATACAGATCCTCATTCAACTCAACTGATCTTTGTATGAGAGTTCTTAAAAAACATAAAGCATAAACAGTTCCTTTCCATTCAACAAATCAACATTGTTCTTCTTGCATTTCTAGTCTGATACTATTCCTTGTCATCATCATGATTATTCCTAATAGAATCTTTGTCGCATGACTCATCACGCTGATTGTAGGATGAAGTTTACATTGTACAGCCCCTGCTTTCTTTGAAAGTGTAATGAAAATTGACCTCAGCATATCTTCAGGGATTTTTCTGGTGTCATAAATTTCATTGAGGATAACTTTTACTTTTTCAATACCAAATTCATCTAGAGCCCTTTAGTGTTGTTGTATGTTCCTGGGGCTTTTCCCTGTTTCATCCTTTTCATCGCTGCTCTAACTTCATCTTTCATTATTGGTGATCCTTCAGAGTTCTTTCTAATATGTATTTCCTTTCTGTCATCATCAAAAAGGTCTTCAGTGTATTATCCCCATCTATGTAATATTTTCCCCATAATAATCATACTATCTTTCTAAGCAACCAGTTGATGTGCATGTCTTTTTTCCTATGAGCAATTTCTTCAGTATTTCTGTACATAAACTGAGGATCTTTTTCTTTTTCATTTCGGTCTTTTATTTCTTTGCACTTTGTTTCCTGATTTTCTTATCTATCTTTTTGTATTTTTCCTCCTTTCCATTTACCTTTCTATATTCATCCATCAAGCCTTAAATGTCTTTTGTCACCCAATTCTTCTTTGCTTCTATTTCAACTCAAGGGATTTCTTTACAAGCTTCATTTAATGAGGTTTTTTTTTTTATTTGTCCATTGTTCCTCACTGTCCTTAACATATTACAGAGCACTGAATTTGTTTTGAACATATCTGCAGAATTTTGCTCGAATTGATTCATTTGTGTTTAAGAGTCCAAGATTTCGTTTGATGATATTTTTAGTTTGTTTTCTTTTCTTTAATTTCAGCCTATATTTTTCCGTTACGGGATTGTGATCACTGTTGCAGTCTGCGCCTGCTAATGTTTTTGCTATTAGTAACGAGTTTCCAAACCTCCTATTTATCAGGACGTAATCAGTTATATTTTATTGTGCTGTCTCCTGCATTCATCCATATTCCTTTCCTCCTATCAGGTTGCTCAGATCAAGTGTCTCCTATTATGAATTCATTCACTTGTGCCTATTCAACAAGTTTTTCTCCCCTTTCATTTCGCGTGCCAAGGCCACGAGGTCCAACTATGTCGTCAGCCTTTTCCTGCCCAACTTTAGCATTAAAATCTCCCATGACTGTTGTAAATCATAGATGAACACATGCTGCCAGGATCTGATCAGGAGGAAAGGAGACAAAAATGAAACAAATTGGGGAGTTGCAGGGAAATGCAAAGAATGAAAAGGGAACGTGGGAAAGAGAACCTGAAAAAGAGGAACCTCTCAAACCCAACGCAGTTTGCGCTACCCATTCAGCTAGCATAGACGCAGCCACAAAGCAAAGAGTGGTAAGCTCAGAACATTCCTTTACCACTTTATGCTTTGTGGTTGCGTCTATACAAGCTAAGGAATGTTCTGAGCTTACCACTTTATGCTTTGTGGCTGCGTCTATGCTAGCTAAGGAATGTTCTGAGCTTACCACTTCATGCTTTGTGGTGCGTCTATGCTAGCTGAATGGGTAGCACAAACTGTGTTGGGTTTGAGAAATTCTACATGGGAGATAATTCCGTAACTCTCAAGAGTTATGTTACTTAGATGATATTTAAAATTCTCCCTGCTTCCCTCGTATTTCCTCTGAAAAAGAGGAAGTCAAATTATGCTGTCAAGAATCAGCACAAGAAGTCCAGAGGAAGAATGCTGATGCTGAAAAACCACATGGAGATGAAGGGGAATACACAAACAAGAGAAAGTAGCGAAGAGGAAGGAAAGAATTGATGAATGAAGTTACACTCCTAAGAAATTAGTCACTAATTCACTTGTCCGACTATTCCCTGAACTGTTGTTTTGCTCTACGAATGAGGCTACAAGGTCGGAGACAGAGAAATGAAATAAATATTTATTTTCCAAGGATATGGATATTAGATTAGCACATAGGCCAACTTACATGTCTGCCGTTGCTAATCTACGCATATTAAAACAAAAGAAAAAGGATACTGTAAACGAACTAAAATAATACAAAACAGAAACAAACAGCAAAAGATAAACAAAAACAAAAACAAACAGAAACACAAATAAAGTAAGGCATTTCAAAATGAGTATATAAAATTGAAAGAGAGAAAGAGATTGATATCATTCCATTCACGTCTGCAGCCATCTCAGGTGATACAGCCACTGAAGATAACTGGGGAAGAGGGATAATGCGGCTTGTCTTATCCTACACTGACTCCACCAGAACAACATGTGTGTAGAGCTAGGCAGTAAAACGACCAATTCATGTGGCCACCCAGGTTCAAATCCACAATCATTGACATATGATTTTTTCACTCAACCAAGTAAGCTAGAGAGATAGGCTGATGACTAGACAGGCTGATGGTCAGAGTGACTCGTGGACAGAGAAGAATAGACAATGGAACAGAAGGATCTCTCTCTCTCTCTCTCTCTCTCTCTCTCTCTCTCTCTCTCTCTCTCTGTCCCTCTCTCTCTGTCTCTCTCTCTGTCCTCTCTCTCTGTCTGTCTCTCTGTCTCTGTCTCTTTCTCTCTGTCTCTCTCTCTCTCTCTGTCTCTGTTTGTCTATAATCTCTCTCTCTGTGTCTCTTTGTCTCTCTCTCTGTCTCTCTCTCTGTCTCTCTCTGTCTGCCTCTCTCTCTCTCTCTCTCTCTCTCTCTCTCTCTCTCTCTCTCTCTGATCAGCGCAGCGTCACTTTTGGGGAGTGTTGGCTGCCCGCACTGTTTTGGATATCTCGTTTAGTTTCGCCATTTGTGATCTTTCTCCACGATGTTGAATTTCTGAGCTCTTTAGGACTGTCCACTCTCCTACGCCTTCTGCTGCCCCCCATCCCCCACCCCCACCCCCCATCTTTCACGCGGAAACACTTGTGTCTAGCTTCATGTCCACAAAGGTCATTTTCTTTTTCTGATAAGGCCGAGTAGTTGTCTTTCTATAGCTAGTTCTTTTTAAGGTACTTTTGTTCGTTCTTTCGTCCTTCCAGATGATCTTCTCTTGAGTATTTTCTGTAAAACCACACTTTTAACCCTTTGACTCCCGCACCCTGTCCACCAGCATCCTGCATAGCCAACCATGCTATCAAAGCAAACACTTAACCCTTTGATTCCGTCACCATGTCCACCAACTTCCTGCAGGAAGCTGGTAGATAGGGTGAGGTGTCAAAAGGTTAAGTTTTTGTGGCTGGTGGATAGGGTGCGGGAGTCAAATGGTTGACAACATTGATCTTTATAGTACCACTTTTTTCTCATGTTCAACTCTTTGCCCCGTCCATACCAGACAGCGCATTATTTTCAATTGTAAAGTGTTGGGTTATTTTTTTCAATCGGCGTATCCTTACAACTGTTCTTGTGTTTATGTCAGTTGCATAGTCACCACTGTCTGATTCTGTTGGAGCCAGGTGTTTGAAGTCATCATCATCATCATGTGCCCTGCTGCATAGCGTTGGCGATCATAGCCCTCCATATGAATCTATCCCTTATCGCTGCAAGTACATCTTCCACCCTCTCTGTCCTAAGCCACCCTGCAAGTACGTCCAATATTTTCTCCCTGGGTCTGGTCTACCTGGTGTTCTCTTTCCCTCCAGCTTTCCTGTTGTGATCAGGTGCTCTAATTCCCCATTCCTCATAAAATGTTTGCTTGTCTTTTCCTAATCTTCTTTATCAACGATCTTCTTGTGTCTGCCTCCTTCAAGACTGTCTCGTTTGTTTTCTTTGCTGTCTATGGAACTCTCAACATTGTTCTTAGAAACCACATCTCGGCTGCCTCAATCTTTTTCTGGCTTGGCGTGTTGACTGTCCACCACGCCTCACAACCGTATAACATTATCAGTTCTATATAACATTCAAGAACTCTCTTCCTGATGTTAATTGATAGGCATCTGTAGGTAAGCACGCTAATCATTTGAAGTGATGAACAGAAAGATAGCAGTGGGAGAAGAGAGCACGAAAGGAAGAAGTTGTACTGATCTAGTGATCAGCATGAAAAATTTGAGGAAGGAAGGAGGACGCTGACATACACAAGAAAAGTATAAGCTATCAGTAGGAGACCAACATGAGAAAGAACAGAATCAATGGGTCACAGTACAAATCGGCACAAGAACTTTCAGTGAGGAATGGAGGAGGGACAAAAGTGGAATGAAATGGGGAGAGAACACCAGTGCGACAATGGGTTTAAGAAAGGAAGAATCAGCAAATTTGTGTTGAGTTAGGAACTGGTAAAAACAGATGACTCCCTTAAAAAAAAGGCAGATTAATCGTGAATTACATTTCTTCCTTTCAAATAAGTGAAGCAAGAAAACACTTGTTTGTGAGAGAAAAGAAAAAGGAAGCTGGGAAAGGACAGTGGGCACGCTTGGTTTCTAGAATTACTGCAAATAGTCCTTCGTCTCTATAATCATACTAATCTGCAAGCGCAATGTGGTTTAAGTGATCGACAATAAGAGCAAAACATTTTACTGATTATGCACAACTCACGCAGAAGCGCACCATCCAGTATAAAAGCGAGCACCCCCTTCCACACCTTTTCTTCCCCCCCTCCCTGTACTGCTTCCCTCTCTTGTCCCAGACAGTTTGGATGTGAAGCAGGATCAAACAGAAAATGGTTTTTGATCTCAGGCCAGTGATCCGCCAGCCACCTTCAGAGACGAGCCGTCACTAATTCACTTGTCTGTCGTCTCCGCTGGGTTGTCTTTTTTTGCTTTAACCGTTTGACTCTTGCACCCTATCCACCAAATGCAAAAACTTAACCCTTTGACTCCCTCACCCTGTCCACCAGCTTCCTCCTGCAGGAAGCTGGTGGATGGGGTGAAGGAGTCAAAGGGTTAAGTTTTTGTTATGTTTGCACGGTTGACAATGCAGGATGCTGGTGGACAGGCGGCAGGAGTGAAAGGGTTAATAAGCTGAAGCCACAAGGGCTCAGAGAGAGAGAGAAAAGGAGCGAGATACGGAAAGACACGAGTCTGAGACAGGGTAGAGTGGCATTTGGCAGGGAGAGGGTAGACGATAGAGAAGGGAAGATACTGACGATAGAAGAAAGCCTGAACAGAAGGCGGGAGTCAAAATGATCAGTACATCGTGTTTGACGGAAGAAAAGGGAAGCTGAGACTGAGAATGAGAAGGGAAATATGGTGGTGGTGATGATGGTGGTGGTGGTGTGTGTGTGAGAGAGAGAGTGTGTGTGTGTGTGTGTGCGTGCGCGCACGCGTGTGTGTGTGTGTGTTTTGTTAAACAGAATTTTTTCTGCTTAAAATACGGGCTGTTTTCCTCAGAGGGAGCATGTCATCTAAGGCGACGCCAGCCATGGAGCCCATGGGAGTAAGGGGGCAGGATGGAGGTAAAAATCAATGGATCAAGTTAGGAATCAACATGAGATGGTTGGGAGATGAAGGTAGAGCTAGAGACAGACAGAGGGGAGAGGGGGGAAAGAGGACAACGGGAGAACCTGAAGGAAAAGAATGAGATATCACCAATCTGTATTCACTTTGGAACTGGCACAAAGGATTTAGCTTCTCTTAACAAAAAAATTAATTGTGTAAATAAAAAAAAACAATAAAAAGAAATTCAAGAAAAAAAAACCATGTCAAAGCCAGAATCTTCGCGTCTTCGCTAATATTGGCATAAATCTTGAACATGATACAGTCAGAAATCAGTTTAATGTTGAAGCATTGTGAATGTGTGGACTGTACGACCTACTGGTCAAAGCATATGCTTCAATGGCAAGAATTCCAAAATCCAATCTGCTTCAGTGGCAAGAATTCCAAAATACAGTCTGCTTCAGTGGTGAGAAATCTAATTTCAATCTGCTTCAGTGGCAAGAAATCCGAATTCCAATCTGCTTCAGTGGTGAGAAATCTGAATTCCAATCTGCTTCAGTGGCAAGAAATCCGAATTCCAATCTGCTTCAGTGGTGAGAAATCTGAATTCCAATCTGCTTCAGTGGTGAGAAATCTGAATTCCAATCTGCTTCACTGGTGAGAAATCTGAATTCCAATCTGCTTCAGTGGTGAGAAATCTGAATTCCAATCTGCTTCACTGGTGAGAAATCCGAATTCCAATCTGCTTCACTGATGAGAAATCTGAATTCCAATCTGCTTCAGTGGTGAGAAATCCGAATTCCAATCACAGATCAGACAGGGATTTTTCTCCTCCCCCTCTCCCCCTCTCCTCCTTCCCCCTCTCCTTGCCCTCTTCTACTAAACTTAAATGGTGATCAAGGTGTTAGTATTTCGGATGAGAATATAGACTGAGAGCCCCTGAACAATGTGCTAGTCAGCGCATGTTAGAGATCCCACACAACAAAGAAATTGTCCCGATAAAATTCTGAAGGAAAATCCACTTTTGTTGGTAAACAGAAAAACATACATGTAGAGGAAAAAAAACATGGATAGCACTGCTCTGCCTCGATGTGCTGTCCCTTGGGAGAGCAGCTTTTCATTTCACATGGCAAATCCATTGTGACAATTAATGAATAATTACTTGCTTGCTTGCTTGCTTGCTTGCTTGATCGATCGACTGATTGATTGATTGATTGATTGATTGATTGATTGATTGATTGATTGATTGATTGATTGATTGATTAAAGAAACATATACATACACATTTACGTATTACTGAAGAGGCGCGCGTTATGTATGAGAAAATGACACAAATGCTCAGAAAAATAATGATTGAGTGATGATTTTACCACACGCTACGTATACAAATCCATTATCAGATCATAGTATAGCTCCACGATAACAATAAAAAAAAATCCTAATTTTATTGCAACATTTTGATACATGTTGATTCCTGCAATGGCACAGAAATATAGATAATAGGAGAGAGAGAGAGAGAGAGAGAGAGAGAGAGAGAGAGAGAGAGAAGTGTGTTTTAAATTCTTTTGAATTTGTCAGGAAGAAATGAGACAGACACGTTTTCAGGCAGGAAGGGAGACTGACGATCAGATGGGCAGACAGATGAGCTGGCACACAGATAATCAGACAGACAGACAGATAGTTCACGTCAGAAAGAGACAAAGTCACGAACAGAGAGCACTTTCATGATTAAAATAGTTTTTATACATTCCCCCTTGCCGCAGGAAGAAAAATTCCCACAAAAACAAAAAAAACATTTATTTCAAACTGGTGATCATCCCGAGAGAAAGCGTGCAAATCGTTCCGTATCGACTTCCACCGAGCTGTGGAAGACAAACTCCAGATGACACGCGCAAGCAGGAGAGAAAACAGGAACAAACACAAGAACAAATATTTTGTATTTTTCGAGAGCAGAGTGGCGTAAGCCCATTAATGCTCTTCTTTACATCCAGTCCTTTCTCATTCCATAGAGAATCTGTACTAAAACAGGTACACTAAAATGCTAATGGAGGGTGTACGTTAATACAGATGAACTATGATAGTAAAAATAGAGAGAAGGTGGAACACAGACAGAAGAAGAAGGGGAAAGAGAGGTGTCCATGAAAACAGAGGAAGGGAGGAAAAGCGAGCGAGAGATGGAAGGAGAAACCTGAGAACAAGCACAGCAAGAACAAAACTATGAGCGTGTGAAATAAGCATTGTATGTGTTGTTTTACATCCAGCCTTTACCAACAGAGAGTCTACACCTCTTGCAAACAGAGAGAGAGACAGGGGGGGGGGGGGGCAAGGAGGAAAGGAGGAAGGTGCAATGACACTGATGCTTTATTTTTTCAATGGGACAAGTTATTGTGGTAAAGTTTTTGAGTTATTGTGGTAAAGTATGTTTGACAGACTGTCAAAATGTTTAAATTGTTAGCTTTAAGCTCTATAATAAAAGGAGTGTGAGCAATTCGTGTGTATGGAGATAATGCACGCACATTACATGATAATTCACATAATAGGTACTTTATTTAAAATAACCATTATCCCTTCTGAAGGGATGCTTTACATGTTCTACACAAGAAAGTATAAATCACATCAGAGAACAAGATTAACAATTACAACAAAATAGCAACTACACACTAGGACATTGCAATTCTCTAATTTAAAATGATTTAAGAAGAAACAACCTGAAATTCTAAACAGAATCACAATGGGTTGAGCTTAATGATAAGCACAGTTCAAACGTGTTTAGAGTTTTGTAAAATTTGTGTGTGATAAGCTTTAATCGAAGATCACCAATAGCTGGACAGCAGATAACAAATTGTATCTTGTCTGTTTTTACATACATGTAAACAGGATACACTTAATCAGAATCGCTATATTGCTTATACCCCCCCTCCCCCCCAACTGATTAACCTTCGAAGATAATATCCCAAGCCACAGATTCGCAATGTTTTTAAAATGAATGTACAAATCAAAGCTAATATAAAGCTTTTAAGATTGTGGAATTTTAAACACACACAAAAAAAAACATGAAAGTCATACCTTCCACTTGTCTGTATATATTCATTTCACTTCTGACATCTGCAATTAACTAACTTTTGTCAAAAAGCACAGATAAGCTGATTTTGATTTCCAGCTCTTTGAAAATAACCAAACATCACCAAACCCATAATTAAGCATGGTACGCCCACTTGTTGCCCAGTAGGCAAAAGAGAGATAAAGAGAGAGAGAGGGGAGAGAGAGAGAGAGAGATGCGTTTCAAATTCTTTTGAATTTGTCAGGAAGGCCTGAGACAGACACATTTTCAGGCAGGAAGGGAGACTGACGATCAGATGGGCAGACAGATGAGCTGGCAGACAGATAATCAGACAGACAATCAGACAGACAGATAGTTCACGTCAGAAAGAGACACAGTCACGAACAGAGAGCACTTTCATGATTAAAATAGTTTTTATACATTCCCCCTTGCCGCAGGAAGAAACATTTCCACAACGAAAAACAACAACATTTATTTCAAACTGGTGATCATCCCGAGAGAAAGCGTGCAAATCGTTCCGGATCGGCTTCCACCGAGCTGTGGAAGACAAACTCCAGATGACACGCGCAAGCACGAGAGAAAACAGGAACAAACACAAGAACAATATTTTGTATTTTTAGAGAGCAGAGTGGCGTAAGCCCATTAATGCTCTTCTTTACATCCAGTCCTTTCTCATTCCATAGAGAATCTGTACTAAAACAGGTACACTAAAATGCTAATGGAGGGTGTACGTTAATACAGATGAACTATGATAGTAAAAATAGAGAGAAGGTGGAACATATAGACAGAAGGAGAAGGGGAAAGAGAGGTGAGCTTGAAAAGAGAGAGGAAGGGAGGAAAAGCGAGCGAGAGATGGAGGGAGAAACCTGAGAACAAGCACAGCAAGAACACAACTATGAGCGTGTGAAATAAGCATTGTATGTGTTGTTTTACACCCAGCCTTTACCCACAGAGAGTCTGCACCTCTTGCAAACAGAGAGAAAGAAGGGGGGGGGCAAGGATGAAAGGAGGAAGGTACAATGACACTGATGCTTTATTTTTTCAATGGTAAAAGTTCTTGTGGTAAAGTTTTTGAGTTATTGTGGTAAAGTATGTTTGACAGACTGTCAAAATGTTTAAATTGTTAGCTTTAAGCTCTATAATAAAAGGAGTGTGAGCAATTCGTGTGTATGGAGATAATGCACGCACATTACATGATAATTCACATAATAGGTACTTTATTTAAAATAACCATTATCCCTTCTGAAGGGATGCTTTACATGTTCTACACAAGAAAGTATAAATCACATCAGAGAACAAGATTAACAATTACAACAAAATAGCAACTACACACTAGGACATTGCGATTCTCTAATTTAAAATGATTTAAGAAGAAACAACCTGAAATTCTAAACAGAATCACAATGGGTTGAGCTTAATGATAAGCACAGTTCAAACGTGTTTAGAGCTTTGTAAAATTTGTGTCTGATAAGCTTTAATCGAAGATCATCAATAGCTGGACAGCAGATAACAAATTGTATCTTGTCTGTTTTTACATACATGTTTAATCAGAATCGCTATATTGCTTATACCCCCCTCCCCCCCAACTGATTAACCTTCGAAGATAATATCCCAAACCACAGATTCGCAATGTTTTTAAAATGAATGTACAAATCAAAGCTAATATAAAGCTTTTAAGACTGTGGAATTTTAAACACACACACAAAAAAACATGAAAGTAATACCTTCCACTTGTCTGTATATATTCATTTCACTTCTGACATCTGCAATTAACTAACTTTTGTCAAAAAGCACAGATAAGCTGATTTTGATTTCTGGCTCTTTGAAAATAACCAAACATCACCAAACCCATAATTAAGCATGGTACGCCCACTTGTTGCCCAGTAGGCAAAGAGAGGTTAAAGAGACAGAGGGGGGAGAGAGAGAGAGATGCGTTTTAAATTCTTTTGAATTTGTCAGGAAGGCCTGAGACAGACACATTTTCAGGCAGGAAGGGAGACTGACGATTAGATGGGCAGACAGATGAGCTGGCACACAGATAATCAGACAGACAATCAGACAGACAGATAGTTCACGTCAGAATGAGACACAGTCACGAACAGAGAGCACTTTCATGATTAAAATAGTTTTTATACATTCCCCCTTGCCGCAGGAAGAAAATTTCCACAACGAAAAAACAACATTTATTTCAAACTGGTGATCATCCCGAGAGAAAGCGTGCAAATCGTTCCGGATCGGCTTCCACCGAGCTGTGGAAGACAAACTCCAGATGACACGCGCAAGCAGGAGAGAAAACAGGAACAAACACAAGAACAATATTTTGTATTTTTCGAGAGCAGAGTGGCGTAAGCCCATTAATGCTCTTCTTTTCATCCAGTCCTTTCTCATTGCATAGAGAATCTGTACTAAAACAGGTACACTAAAATGCTAATGGAGGGTGTATCTTAATACAGATGAACTATGATAGTAAAATAGAGAGAAGGTGGAACACAGACAGAAGAAGAAGGGGAAAGAGAGGTGTCCATGAAAACAGAGGAAGGGAGGAAAAGCGAGCGAGAGATGGAAGGAGAAACCTGAGAACAAGCACAGCAAGAACAAAACTATGAGCGTGTGAAATAAGCATTGTATGTGTTGTTTTACATCCAGCCTTTACCAACAGAGAGTCTACACCTCTTGCAAACAGAGAGAGAGAGAGGGGGGGGGCAAGGAGGAAAGGAGGAAGGTACAATGACACTGATGCTTTATTTTTTCAATGGTAAAAGTTATTGTGGTAAAGTTTTTGAGTTATTGTGGTAAAGTATGTTTGACAGACTGTCAAAATGTTTAAATTGTTAGCTTTAAGCTCTATAATAAAAGGAGTGTGAGCAATTCGTGTGTATGGAGATAATGCACGCACATTACATGATAATTCACATAATAGGTACTTTATTTAAAATAACCATTATCCCTTCTGAAGGGATGCTTTACATGTTCTACACAAGAAAGTATAAATCACATCAGAGAACAAGATTAACAATTACAACAAAATAGCAACTACACACTAGGACATGCAATTCTCTAATTTAAAATGATTTAAGAAGAAACAACCTGAAATTCTAAACAGAATCACAATGGGTTGAGCTTAATGATAAGCACAGTTCAAACGTGTTTAGAGTTTTGTAAAATTTTTGTGGGATAAGCTTTAATCGAAGATCATCAATAGCTGGACAGCAGATAACAAATTGTATCTTGTCTGTTTTTACATACATGTAAACAGAATACACTTAATCAGAATCGCTATATTGCTTATACCCCCCCCCCCCCCCCAACTGATTAACCTTCGAAGATAATATCCCAAGCCACAGATTCGCAATTTTTTTAGAATGAATGTACAAATCAAAGCTAATTTAAAGCTTTTAAGACTGTGGAATTTTAAACACACACAAAAAAAAACATGAAAGTAATACCTTCCACTTGTCTGTATATATTCATTTCACTTCTGACATCTGCAATTAACTAACTTTTGTCAAAAAGCACAGATAAGCTGATTTTGATTTCCAGCTCTTTGAAAATAACCAAACATCACCAAACCCATAATTAAGCATGGTACGCCCACTTGTTGCCCAGTAGGCAAAAGAGAGATAAAGAGAGAGAGAGGGGAGAGAGAGAGAGAGAGATGCGTTTTAAATTCTTTTGAATTTGTCAGGAAGAAATGAGACAGACACGTTTTCAGGCTGGAAGGGAGACTGACGATTAGACGGGCAGACAGATGAGCTGGCACACAGATAATCAGACAGACAGACAGATAGTTCACGTCAGAAAGAGACAAAGTCACGAACAGAGAGCACTTTCATGATTAAAATAGTTTTTATACATTCCCCCTTGCCGCAGAAAGAAAAATTCCCACAACGAAAAAACAACAACATTTATTTCAAACTGGTGATCATCCCGAGAGAAAGCGTGCAAATCGTTCCGGATCGGCTTCCACCGAGCTGTGGAAGACAAACTCCAGATGACACGCGCAAGCAGGAGAGAAAACAGGAACAAACACAAGAACAATATTTTGTATTTTTCGAGAGCAGAGTGACGTAAGCCCATTAATGCTCTTCTTTTCATCCAGTCCTTACTCATTGCATAGAGAATCTGCACTAAAACAGGTACACTAAAATGCTCATAGAGGGTGTACGTTAATACAGATGAACTATGATAGTAAAAACAGAGAGAAGGTGGAACATAGACAGAAGGAGAAGGGGAAAGAGAGGTGAGCTTGAAAACAGAGAGGAAGGGAGGAAAAGCGAGCGAGAGATGGAAGGAGAAACCTGAGAACAAGCACAGCAAGAACACAACTATGAGCGTGTGAAATAAGCATTGTATGTGTTGTTTTACATCCAGCCTTTACCGAAAGAGAGTCTGTACCTCCTACAAATAGAGAGAGGGAAGGGGGAAGGAAAGGAGGAAGGTACAATGTCAATGATGCTTTATGTTTTCAATGGTAAAAAAAAAGGGCTAATATAAGGCTTAATACAATGGAATTTGCACACACGAAAATAAAAGTCTTACCTTCCACTCGTCTGTATTTGTTCATTCGACTTCTGACATCTGCAATCAACTAACGTTTGTCAAAAAGCACGAATAAGCTGATTTTGATTTGCAGCTCCTTAAAAATAACCAACCCTCTTCAAACCCAGTTATGCATGTACGCACGCTTGTTGCCCAGTACGTGACACAGAGAGAGAGAGAGAGAGAGAAACAGAGAGAGAGAAACAGAGAGAGAGAGAGAGAAACAGAGAGAGAGAGAGAAACAGAGAGAGAGAGAGAGAAACAGAGAGAGAGAGAAGCAGAGAGAGAGAGAAACAGAGACAGAGAAACAGAGAGAGAGAGAGACAGACAGAGAAACAGAGAGAGAAACAGAGACAGAGAGAGCGAGAAACAGAGAGAGAGAGAAACAGAGAGAGGAAGAGAGAAAAAACAGAGAGAGAGAGAGAAACAGAGAGAGAAAGACAGAGAGAGAGAGAAACAGAGAGAGAAAGACACAGAGAGAGAGACACACACACAGAGAGAAACAGAGAGAGAGAGAGAGAAACAGAGGGGAGAGAGAGAGAGAGAGAGAAACAGAGAGAGAGAAACAGAGAGAGAGAGAGAGAGAAACAGAGAGAGAGAGAGAGAGAAACAGAGAGAGAGAGAGAAACAGAGAGAGAGAGAGAGAAGCAGAGAGAGAGAGAAACAGAGACAGAGAAACAGAGAGAGAGAGAGACAGACAGAGAAACAGAGAGAGAAACAGAGACAGAGAGAGCGAGAAACAGAGAGAGAGAGAAACAGAGAGAGGAAGAGAGAAAAAACAGAGAGAGAGAGAGAAACAGAGAGAGAAAGACAGAGAGAGAGAGAAACAGAGAGAGAAAGACACAGAGAGAGAGAGACACACACACAGAGAGAAACAGAGAGAGAGAGAGAGAAACAGAGAGAGAGAGAAACAGAGAGGAGAGAGAAAAACAGAGAGAGAGAGAGAGAGAAACAGAGAGAGAGAGAAACAGAGAGAGAGAGAGAGACCCTATAGAAGAGGGCTTTAGATAAAAAAAAAATGAGTTCAAAATCATACAAATCACATAAACAAAACATTATTTAACAAACAACAACCAAACATGAAGTAATCTGTGAGGACATAGCAGTTTCTTTCATTTTGAATACTATGAGCAGAAACAACCGAAAAGTCTTAACATAGTTCCAACGAGTTGAACTTAACAGCATACACACAATTTAGACATGTTCTTTCGTATACATGAACTTATCAGGGAAAAAATTAGATCAAAGTTCGTCCAATGTTGGACAGCAAAGAACAAAGTGGATCCTGTCTTTTGTGTGCGTAATGTACAGACTAAAATATGAGTCTCTGTGTGCCCTGTATCTGAACTGATGGGCTTTCAAAGCCTAAATACTGCTAGCATTCTTTATTTCAAATGCACTTCCATATCAGTAATGATGTAAAGCTTCACAAGAAAGTTCCATAAAATCACATCAGAGAGAGAAGGGAGGGAGGGAGACAGAGAGACAGAGAGAGACAGAGAGTTCAGAATTCAAGCTTCAAACTTCAAAACACTTTATCACTCAAAGATAACACCATTAAGTCCCACTGGACCGGACTTAATCCTATTGGACCTATCTTACAGCTAGTCCTTGAAAAGAGAGAGAGAGAGAAACAGAAAGAGATAGAGACAGAGAGAGAACAAAGAGACAAAAAGATAGAAACCTGGATGGAAAAAACAAACAAGGAAAGTTTTCTGGAAGCTAGGACAAAAGAAGAGAGAGGGGAGCTTATTTATACGCATGTCGAAGAACACAGACTTGTTAACTTTATTATCACCCTTGAGGGGAATTCCCGGTGGTTGGATCAGTCAGTGATAAAAGACTGGTGAAAGAAACAAAACAAAAAACTCAACTGGTCAAACCATTCTAACGATCTCTCCTCTTCGTGCCATAATTAATGCAGAAAATCCTGATTTTGTGTTCAACCTTAGATTAGATTATTATTGTGCCCTTAAAAAAGCATTAGATGAAATGAAACCTCACATCAAGCTGGGATATATTGACAGATTGTTAAACAGTAAAAGAAAATATGAATAAAAGGAATGCAAATATTGTCAGATTGTTCCTCAGACAGATTGTTAAACAGTAAAAATAAAAACAATACAAATGTTGTCAGATTGTTCCTGAGATAGATTGTTAAACAGTGAAAATAAAAAAAAATACAAATATTAACAGAATGTTCCAAGACAGATTGTTTTAAACAATAAAAAAAAATGAAAGAAAAATACAAATACTGTCAGATTGTTCCTGAAACAGATTGTTAAACAGTAGAAATTAAAAAAAAAGCAAATATTGTCAGATTGTCTCTGAGACAGATTGTTAAACAGTAACAATTTAAAAAATACAAATATTGTCAGATTGTCTCTGAGACATTGTTAAACAGTGAAAGAAAAAAAAACATTGTCAGATTGTTCCTCAGACAGATTGTTAAACAGTTAAATTTCTTTAAAATACAAATATTGTCAGATTCTTTCTGAGACAGATTGATAAAACAGAAACAATATTTATAGAAAAAAAAAATAAAACGAATGCAAATATTGTTAGATTGTTCCTGAGAGAGATTGTTAAACAATAAAAAAAAAAAAAATTTAAAAGATACAAGTATTATCAGATTGTTCCTGAGACAGATTGTTAAACAGTAAAAATTATAAAAAAAAAGATATACGTATTGTCATATTGTTCCTGAGAGGTATTCTTAGACAATAAAAAAAGGGGGAAATACAAATATTGTCAGATTGTTGCTGGGACAGATTGTTAAACAGTAACAAGAAGAAGAAAAAAGAAAAAAAAATGCAAATATTGTCAGATTTTTCCAGAGAAAGTTCGCATGCCGTCCTGAAAAAGTGCGAATTTTAGGCACATGGGAGGGGGGGGGGATGGTGGTTGTTCGTGTGACCTTAACCTTGCTGTCATTACTTCCGCTCTTGTGTATTTCCGGATTCCTGAAACATTCCCCAACAATGACTCAATTGTGGTAAAGATCCATTCAGAAACAGCTGAAAAAATCTTCTCAACACGTTTTTGTTTCACACACACACACACACACACACACACACACACACACACACACACACACACACACACAACACACACACACACACACACACATCACTCACTCACTCATACACACACTCACACACACACACTCTCTCTCACACACACACACACACTCTCACTCACACACACACACACACACCACACAACACCACACACACAAACACACACACACACACAAACACACATACATGCACACACATGTGTGCGCACACACACACACACACATACACACACTCTCTCTCTCTCTCACACTCATATACATACACACACACACTCTCTCTCACTCACACACACACTCTCTCACTCACACACACACACACACACACACACAAACACAAACACACACACACAAAACACACATGCATGCACACACATGTGCACACACACACACACACACACACACACACACACACACACTACCGGTAGATATGAAATAGCCTCATTTTTAAAGACAAAACAATTAGTTTGAGATTGGGTGAGAAGGAGAGTAGAACGTTGTAAAATGATACAGAGATAATTGAATTATACAACATAAAGATATTGAGATTAAATGTCTTTCAGTGCATGGGAGTTTGGAGGTGTGTGTGTGTTTGTTTGTTTTTTTTCAAGGAGGACTTATCGCACGCGGGACAGTTTCAGAGGCCTTCCATCCAAATCAGCCAGCAATTATCTGACAGACTCCCCAAGTCTGCGCAAATTCCTATTCACTGGCAAGGTTTTGAAATGGGGGGGGGGGGAGGGGAGAAGTGAAGGGGACCAATGGAGCACTAAGCTGATACCACCAGAATGACGGAAACTTTAAGATGGACAGTGAACACACCTGTTTTTAAACCTTTGACTCACGCGCCCTGTCCACTACCACCTGTATTGTCAACCATGCCAGCAAAGCAAAAACTTAACCCTTTGATTCCCTCACCCTATCCACCAGCTTTCTGCAGAATCAAAGGGTTTAAGTTTGAGCTGATGGTGGATAGGGTGCGGGAGTCAAAGGGTTTAATGCTGCAATCTGGGATTGAACTCAAGATACCAAATCCTAAGTCCATACATGGAAGACGAAGAAAGAAAGAGAGAGAAGATGGATTGATTAAAAGAGACGGAGAGAGTCATATTCGAACTGTTTTCAATGTTAACCCTCTCTGGCCTATAAAAGCAGGAGTGAATTATTTATAACATTTAGATAGATTGAGTGAAAGAGACGGAGAGAGACATATCCAAACTGTTTTCGTTCTTAACCCTATCGCCAATAACAAGAAGAATAAATTGTTTATGATGTATAGACAGAATGAGTAAAAGAGACAGAGAGAGACATATTTGTACTGTTTTCATTACTAACCATCTAGCCTATAAAAACAGGAGTGAATGATTTATGTTTGGATAGATTGAGTAAAAGAGACGGACAGAGACATATTCGAACTGTTTTCATTGTTAACCCTATCGCCTAAAACAAAAGGGGTAAATCATTTGTAATGATTAGACAGCTTGTAAAAAAAAACAGAGAGAGACATATTCGAACTGTTTTCATTGTTAACCCTCTAGTCTATAAAAACAGGAGTGAATGACTTGTAATGTTTAGATAGATAAAGTAAAAGAGACGAAGAGAGATACACATCCCAACTGTTTTCGTTGTTAACCCTCTAGTTTATAAAAACAGGAGTGAATGATTTTATAATGTTTAGATAGGTTGGCTTAAAGAGACGGAGAGAGATATAATCGAACTGTTGCCGTTCTTAACCCTATCGCCTGTAACAACAGGAGTAAATTATGGATAGTGTATAGACAGAATGAGTAAAAGAGGCGGAGAGAGACATATTCGAACTGTTTTCGTTGTTAACCTTCTAGCCTATAAAAACAGGAGTGAATGATTTATGTTTAGATAGATTGCGTAAAAGAGACGGAGAGAGACATATTCGAACTGTTTTCATTGTTAACCCTATCGCCTAAAACAAAAGGGTTAAATCATTTGTAATGCATGTCAATGGCGGATGTGATGCGTCTACTGTGTCGGCTAGTGACTGCGTGCTTATCACCTCTCACTATCAGCCTGCACCGCTGGCTAACACTGCTGCTTGCAGCTATGCGAAAAGAAGAGCAGAATGCGTTAAGTCTCTTTCCTGTCTCTCCATCAGCAAGCCCTACGTTATGCCTCCTCGTGGCGACATGTGGTAACTGAGCACCTCATGGACTCAGGCTAAATCTCGAGGGACTCGGAGGAGGTCTGGCCCCCAGACATGCGGCATGCAGGCCCACCGGGTGTGGATATGCTCTGGTGCCCACGAACCAGATCCCCAAGCTATGGGTAAATAGCTCCACTGCCTTGTGGACATCTCGGGAGAGAGTAAGGCTAAGGGAGTTAACCCTGAAAAAAACAAACGATGGAAGGCAACGGGAAACCACCATCGTATTTTCTCCGGGACAATTATGGATGGACAAACAAAAGGAGATGTGGTTTCTGAGAAGAATGTTGAGGGTTCCATGGACAGTAAAGAAAACAAACGAGACAGTTTTGATGGAGGCAGACACAAGTAGATCATTAAGAAAGATTAGGAAAAGACAGGCAGCATTTATAGGCCATTTTATGAGGAAGGGGGATTTGGAGCACCTGGTCACAACGGGAAAGCTGGAGGGAAAGAGAGCACCAGGTAGACCCAGGGAGAATATGCTAGACGGACTTGCAGAGTGGCTGAAGACGAGGAAGGCGGAGGAGATGCTTGGGGCAACAAGAGATAGAGACAGATGGAAGTTCATGATCGCCAACGCCATGTGGCAGGGCACCTGATAATGATGATGATGTATAGACAGAATAAGTAAAAGAGACGGAGAGAGACATATTCGAACTGTTTACATTGTTAGCCCTCTTGCCTATAAAAACAGGAGTAAATGATTTATAATGTTTAGATAGAATGAGTTAAAGAGACGAAAAAGACAAATCCCAACTGTTTTCGTTTTAACTTTCTGGCCTGTAACAAGAGGAGTGAATGATTTATAATGTTTAGACAGATTGAATAAAGGAAAACGGAGAGAGAGACATATTCGAACTGTTTTCATTGTTAACTCTCTAGCCTATAAAAACAGGAGTAAATGATTTATAATGTTTAGATAAAATGAGTTAAAGAGACGAAGAGAGACATATCCCAACTGTTTTCGTTTTAACTTTCTGACCTGTAAAAACAGGAGTGAATGATTTATAATGTTTAGATAGATTGAGTAAAATAGATGGAGAGAGACATATCCTAACTGTTTTCATTGTCAATCCTCTTGCCTGTAAAAACAACCGTAAATGATTTATCCGTACAGAGATAATGGATCTCTTGTCAGTCCGATGGATAACTAGGCACACAGGTCTTCGGTGCCAAGCTGAAATTTTCACCTGATTTGTCTGCTTGTATTAAATACGCGTTCTCATTCCATTTTTGTGTTGTTGTTTCTTATTTTTTTTCTCTTTGGATCCTGTAGGTATTGTCGGATTGTTCCTGAGAAAGTCCACACGCTGTCCTGAAAAAGGGCGATTTTTCGGCACTTTTTTGTTTTTTGTTTTTTAGGGGTGGGGGGGGGGCGTGTGACCTTGACCTTTGCGTCATTACTTCCAAACTTGAGCATGTGCGTACCCCTGAATGGTCCTGGACGGTCCCCACCTTTGACTCAACTGTGGTGAAGATCCAGTCGGAAACAGCTGAGAAATTCTTGCCAACACGTTTTTGTTTCACGCATGCGCACGCACACACATACGCACACACACACACACACTCACCACACACACACACACACACACACACACACACACACACAACACACACCCACACCACACACCACCACACACACACACACACCACACACACACACACACACCAACACACACACAACACACGCACACACACACAACAACACACACACACACATACACACCACAGAGTCACATACACGTACACACACACACACACACACACACACATGAGTCACATACACGTACACACACACACACACACACACACACACACACATATATATATATATATATATATATATATATGTATATATATGTATATATATATGTATACACAATAAATGCGCGCGCGCGGGGGCATACACATACGCTTTGCGGCACATCAGATGGTGTGTGTGTGTGTCTGTGTGTGTGTGTGTGTGTGTATGTGTGTGTGTGTGTGTGTGTGTGTGTGTGGAAGGTGTGTGTGTGTGTGTGTGTGTGTGTGTGTGTGTGTGTGTGTGTGTGTGTGTGTGTGTGTGTGTGTGTGTGTGTGTGTGTGTGTGTGTGGAAGGTGGGTGGGTGTGTGTGTGTGTGTGTGTGTGTGTGTGTAATACGACTGGACCTATATGAATCTCAAGCATTGATTTATGAATTTTGAAAATATTTCTCAAAGAGATGTGTTTTGACCTGCTTTTTGACAGTAAGCAGACAGCTTCAGACAAAACTAAAAGACAGATGGATAAGGAGACATGAAAACTGAACGGACGGACAGACAGACAGACAGACAGACAGACAGAGGGACAAACAGACACAAAACTGTACACAGACAGACAAAGAGACAAGAAAGAGAGAAAAGAAAACTAACTGGACACACAGACAGACAGACAGACAGAAAAGTTAGCGGTAGGTAGGACAAAAGGGAGTGATGCAAGATAACTTATACGTCTGTTGAACAACACAGTTTTGTTAACCTTATTATCGCTCCTCTGGAGAAGTCCCGAGGGTGGAGAGAAAAAATACCGGCTGAGAGAAAGACGAATTGTGAAAAAGAGAACAAACACCAAAAAAAAGGTGATGTGGGGGGGGGGGAGAGAGAGGAGGGAAGAGTGGAAAAGAGGAAGGGTGAAGGAACGTAGTGAAAAAAGGACGGGCGGGGCGGGGGGGGGGGGTTGGGGGGACGGGGCTGGAATAAAGAGAAAGTGAGTTGGAGCAAACTTCTGTAACAGTATGAGGTAGAGAGAGAGAGAGTTTGTGTGTGTACTGGGGGGGGGGGGGGGGGATGGGCGGATGGTGTGTGAGTGTTGTGTATGTGTGTGTGTTGTGTGTGTGTGTATGTACGTGTGTATGTGTGTGTGTATGTTCGTGTGTGCATGTGTGTGTGCGTGTGTGTGCGCGTGTGTGTGTGCGTCGTGTGTGGTATGTGTGTGTCTGTCTGTATGTGTAAGTGTATGTGCGTGTGCGTGTGTGTGTGTGTGTGTGTGTGTGTGTGTGTAGTGTATGTGTGGTGTGGTGTGTGTGTGTCGTGCATGTGTATGTTCGTCATACGTGACGATCCATGCATGTGCGTGCTTCCGTGTGTTTGTATGTATGGGTGTGTATGAGAGAGAGTGGTGTGGTTTCAGATGCTTCATTTTTTTTAGGCAATATTTCCTCACGAAGTGATAAGAAATTCAAAAGACGATTTTCAACGTATTGTCATCATCTAGGAAATTCGAGATTGTCACCCCACACAGATAACACATCAGTGAAAAAGAAAACACTGCACAAGTGTTGAGATGGGTATAAAAAATATTTTACTCTTTTAAGATTAGGAGACTTGAATAAAAATAAAATGTTCAATTTCTAAAGACATGTTCATTTCTTATTGAAAAAGAAGTACAATTGACTTTTCTTGGTGGGACGTTCCCAGTGAGTTTGAATAATCAATTGTTTCTTGTATACATATATATATATATATATATATATATATATATATATATATACATATATTATTGTGTGTGTGTGTGTGTGTGTGTGTGTGTGTGTGCTGTGCGTGCGTGTGTGTGTGTGTGTGTGTGTGTGTGCGCGCGCGCGCGCATGTGTGTACTGTCTTGTTTTATTTTTGTGTTTGTCTTGCATTATCAAGATCCAGACACTTTAAAATAAAATGGAATTTATACTAAATGTCTCAGTCACATTTTGTCTTGTAAAATGTGTGACGCGTAGTGTGTGTCCAAGTGTATCTGAAAACAGTGCTATACACGAATGATTTATTATCGAGTAGCAATAGTAGTAGAAGAATAGTAGTAGTAGTGTTGCCGTTGCCATTATTACTGTTATCATTATTGTTTTTAACATTATTATCACTAGTAGTACTGGTATTAGCAGTATTGTTGTATTATTATCATTAGTAGTATTATTATCATTATTGTTGTGTCATCATCATCATTATTTTCGTCATTATTATTATTATTATCATTTGTCCATCGTTCGGTGTAATCAAAGTGTATTTCAATCAATACAAAAAGAATGCAAGCAAGCGTAGAGGCAAACGGGTAAGTCAAAGACGTCAGCAGACAGACAGCAGACAGACAACAGACAGACAGACAACAGGCAGACAGACAGACAACAGACAACAGCAGAAAAGACGACAGACAGAGACAGACAGACAGAACAGAGCAACGACAGGCAGGACAGACAGACAGACAGCCACAGACAATATAGATTGACACTCATGTACAGACTTACTGACTTTGAAGTTTCTCTTTGTTCAGTCTTCCTTTTATACAAAAGACACTTGTTTCAGATCAACGGGGGTGTGGTGCTGTGTCTGTCTGTCTGTCTGTCTACGATAAACATGTCTTAGCAAGATTTCCACGGCTCTGTATAAGTAGATCACACCAAAAGCGTCTACCGTTCAGGAGTTGCAAATGCATGAGTTGGATGGTAAAGCTCCGAAGTCAAGTCACAAGGACAAGGAAAACAATGCTTGAAATGGTTTTTGAGGCAGGTGTATGGACAACACTTTGTCTGGAACTTCTGTCGATAGTTAAAAAAGTCTTCTTTTCACGGTTGTGACAATTTACCATTTTGTCAATGTAATTCAGGTCTATTTTAACTGAAGCTCTTCAAAGTGAAGTGAAATTGTGAAGTGTGTCCAACTTGAATGGCTTGATTTTTTCTTTGAAAATAAAAAAATAAAAAAGAAGTGTTCCAAGGGATTTTTTTTCTGTCTCTCTTCTCTTTTTTTTGCCTTTTTTTATTGTTTTGTTTTGTTTTGTTTTTGTTTTTTTGTTTTTTGTTTTTTGTTTTGTTTTTTGTTTTTGTTGTGTGTGTTTTGTTGTTGTTTTTTGGGGTCTGTTGTTTTTTTTTTTTATTATTTTCTTTTTTTTTCTTTTCTTTTTTTTTTTTTTTTTTTTTTTTGAAGAGAGACAGAATCTCTGTCATGTATGTGCCTGTGTTGCTTGTGTGATGTTCACCCACCCACCCACCCCTCTACTCCTCTCTACAAGCAGATGTTGTGCAGCTGATAAGAAACACACTCTGCACTTTGATCTTTGCCACGAGGTCCACAAGTGTATGGACCCATTAGCTCTGCTGTCAGAGCGTCATGCACGCAACTCAGAGGTTGTGGGTTCGAACCCTCGGAAGACCCACTTTTAGAAGAAATAAGAGGGAAGCAGGGGGAATTTTTATAATAGTTAATCAAAGGACATAACTCTTGAGAATTATCTACCATGTTGTACTTCTCAAATCTAACACAGTTTGCGCTACCCATTCAGCTAGCATAGAAGTACAAAGTACAAAAACAGTAAGCTCAGAACACTCCTAGCAGATACAAAGTACAAAAACAGTAACTCAGAACACTCCTCAAAGAGTGTTCTGAGTTTACTGTTTTTGTACTTTGTATCTGCTTCTATGCTAGCTGAATGGGTAGCGCAAACTGAGTTAGAGTTGAGAAGCACAACATGGGAGATAATTCTCAAGAGTTATGTCCTTTGATTAATACACTTTTAGAAGACTTTTACCGACGCATAGGGCTGATGTACAGGCTTAAAGCTTATTATGCCATGATCATGTTGAATCTTCTCCATTGCATATCATCAGTGGCCTCAGTGCATGTGGAAGTTATTTCGAGCGGGGAGACGTCGTCTTGAGAAACTGAAATTGAACCGAAACAAGCAGATGATCAAAGGGCATGTTTGCTCGTTTTGCCATATGCCCCTCATTTTATATCAAGATTTCTTTTTATTCCTGTCACTGGGAATGAAAATGTCCTCCCACCTAAAATACTCGCCTGACCTTCAGTTTGTGTCTGACCTGAAGGATTTTTTTCTCTATATGCTTGAAAAATGCACGTAGTGCTAAGATCTTAGCGTTGGTTTCTACATTAAGTCCGTGTAGTACGGTTAAGCTGGACGAGTGATTTTTGCTTGTTTGCGTGAGTGGGTGTAAAAGAGAGAGAGAGAGGAGGGAGAGAGAGAGCGATAGAGAAGATGAAATCAATTTATATTTCCAGTAGTGATGTATAAGTACTATACGTAAATGAGTGGGTGAGAGAGAAAAAGAGAAAACAAGTATAAATGGAATTGTTTTGGAATGGAAGAACAAATGCTAAAAAATTGCAAACCGAAGGACAAAACAAGTCAGGTTTACATTTAGTAATATACTACACTCGAGAGAAAACAGAGGAGAGAAAGAGAGAGAAAGAGAGAGAGAGAGAGAGAAAGAGAGAGAAAGAGAGAGAGAGAAAGAGAGAGAGAAAGAGAGAGAGAGAGAGAAAGAGAGAGAGAGAGAAAAAGAGAGAGAAAAACTGAAACTGAAACTGAAACTGTTTATTGTCATTACCCGAAAAGGTCTATTGACAAGGGGGATAACAATTTTCCAGTAGTGCGACACATAATCCACTCTTTGTATGTGCGCAAATTCTTCACGCATAATCAAAAAAAATATCGAACATCCATTCCTTGAACTGTCAAACATATTCAAATCATATATAATGAACAATCATCCATTTTACCACTACTACATAATGCAAACAAAACAAAACAAAAATATCAGAAGTGTTTCCACATTCAGGCCAATAATTTGTCTAGGTTTAGACAAACCAAAATCTTTTTCACACACCCACACCCACACCCACACACACACACACGCATCCATATACACTCACACGCGGGCGCGCGCTCGTGCGCACGCACACACACATCAAAACTGTAATATGATGAAACATCTGGGATAGACCACCCAAACCTTACATTTAGTGATAATAATATAATCTTCACATAACTGCCCCAAAATACTCTGTTAACAAGGGACATCACTATGCCTTTTATTTATTTGGGTTTTTTGTGTGTTTTTGTTGTTGTGTTTTTTGTTTTTGTTAACATGTATAGTAGACCCTTAAGTGTCTATATACCCTTTCAATATCCGCTTCTAACATATTCTACAAATATACCATTATTTTCATATTATTAGCTACTCTTAAATTATCGGCAAACAAAGCAAAACAAAGCAAATGAAAACAGCTCTTTACAAAACAGAGTCTATAATAAAGCGGCTTCTTTTGGAGTTAACGTGATATAGCCCACATCAGTCAAAAGAGATTAAATTAATCCCAGTATGATATTGTCTAGCACTATTGGCGGGCTTGTAAGTGTTTATGTCTTATTTTTTGTGCTTCCGCAATGTATAGTGCCACTGATTTGATTATGACTTCGTCATCAGACGACAAAATAGATACAACATCTTGTCTTTTGGCCATGTCGGATTCAAAAACTTTGCATTTTCCACGTATTGTGTCAAAAATTTGGCATTGGAATAAAAAGTGTTTTTCATTATCGACATTGTTTCCACATAAGGAGCAAGGATATTCTGTGGACGTCCCAGGTTGAAACCAATTTTTATTTGCATTGAAACCAAGTGTTCTTAACCTAAATCTTGCGTAATTAGTTCTTTGCCATTTATCCGTAACAACACTGAGATATTTTTCGGTTTGAAAAACATCTTTAAATGAGAAGAACCAACTATAAGAGAGAGAGAAAGAGAGAGAGAGAAAGAGAGAGAGAGAAAGACAGAGAGAGAGAGAGAGAGAACAAGAGTTTTAAAGATCATTAGGGTAATAAATTAAACAAATATGTCTGATTGTTATTTTATATTCAGACACGCCTAAGAACCATCTACATCACACATAGATAAACCAGGAAAAGTGAAAATGATTTAATACAGTGGACTGCTCTGTTCACTGGCAATTGAAAGAAAATAATGAAAGAAGTCACGTTTGGAGATGAGACTCCTATACGCTTTAGTCAGCATGCTACGTCAGTCATCGGTCATTGATCTTATGGCAAAATGTTGGAAAGTTCATTAAACGTGAGTTATTCTCCGCTTTTTACGTATTGTGAAATGAAAGGCTTGTCCATGGTTTCATGTGGTGTCTTCCAGACGGTGGCCCCTTAGTGTAAAGATTGATAGACACAGATAGAAAGAGACAGAAGGAGAGAGAGAGAGAGAGAGTTCATACTTACAAATTCAAAACATCTTCTTTTTCAAGGATGGTACCATTAGGCATGTCAAATGGTAGACGTGATGCGTCTAGTGTGTTGGCTAGAGACTGCGTGCTTGTCACCTCTCACTTTCAGCCTGCACCGGGTGGGAGAGGGAGAGAGAGAGGAGAGAGAGAGAGATAAGAGAGAGAGAGAGAAAGAGAGAGAGAGTTCGTAATTATGAATTCAAAATACTCTATTCGTCAAGAATAGTTGCATAAGGTCCCACTGGACGTGTCTTATTGTTAGTCACAGAGAGAGATGCAGAGAGAGGCACATGCACAGAGAGAAAGAGTGAGAGAGAGACAGACAGACAGAGAGACAGAGACAAACAGAGAGACAGACAAACAGACAGAGAGATACAGACAGACAGACAGACAGACAGAGAGGCATACAAACAGAGAGAGAGATAGACAGACAGAGACAGACAGACAGACAGAGACAGACAGAGACAGACAGACAGAAAGACAGACAGAGAGAGACAGACTGACAGAGAGACAGGTAGACAGACATAGAGACAGACAGACAAACAGATAAAGACGAACAGACAGAGGGAGACACACAGACAGACAGAGGGAGACACACAGACGGAGAGAGAGAGGGGGGGGAGAGAGAGAGAGAGAGTTCGTACTCATAAATTCAAAATACTCTATTTGTCAAGAATAGTTGCATTAGGTCCCACTGGACGTGTCTTATTGTTAGTCACACACACACACACACACACACACACACACAACACACACACACACACACACACACACACACACACACACACACACACACACACACACACACACACACACATACACAGAAGACGAACAGAGAGCAGGACAAGTGACAGAGAGCGACGGAAAGTTGGCAGGCGCTTCAGAGAGAGAGATCAGAGAGGAGAGAAGAGAAAAAAAAAAACCACACACACACACACACACACACACACACACACACACACACACACACACACACACACACACACACACACACATACACACAGAGAGACAGAGTAGAGACAGACAGCAGACAGACAGAGACAGAAACAGACAAAGGCAAACAGACGGGACAGACAAAAAGACACAGAGACAGACAGACAGACATTGAGACAGACAACAGACGAGAGACAGACAGAGCTAGAGACAGACAGACAGAGAGAGAGACAGAGAGAAAGACAGAGAACAGAGGAGACAGACAGACAGACAGACAGATGAGAGACAGACAGAGAGAAAGACAGAGAAAAAGAGGGAGACAGACAGACAGACAGACTGAGAGACAGACAGACAGACACAGATAGACAAACAGAGACAGAGACAGGACGGAAAGTTGGCAGGCAGTTCTTCTTCGCTATCCATCTTCCATTGATATGAGTCACGTGTTGCCGTCACCTGGCACCGCCCAGTTCAGCGATAGAAGTTGAAGCAGTCACGCACACTTTCAAACGATAAGCTTTTCT
>JAPXFY010000025.1:40590814-40593314 GCA_030674185.1 Monoplex corrugatus | reverse complement strand
AGTCTGAGGACACAGAAGGACGAAGAGAGGATGTATGTGTTGGTGGGAGTTAACATATTCGCTTAGTGATCGGCATGAGAAGTGTAAGGGGGAAAAGACAGAAGCTAAGGCACACAGACTGGAAGAAAGGAAAGGATGGACAAGAGAACAGAGCAAGAAAAATGGAAACAATCAAAGCGTTGATGTAAACTAAGTAACATAACTCTTGAGAGTCACAGAGTTATCTCCCATGTAGAATTTCTCAACTCCAACACAGTTTGCGGTACCCATTCACTAGCATAGACGCAGCCACAAAGCATAAAGTTGTAATACTAAAGAAATAAGAGGGAAGCAGGGAGAATTTTTATATCAACCAAAGGACGTAACTCTTGAGAGTCATGTAGAAATTATCTCGCATGTTGTGAAACTTCTCAAATCTAACATAGTTTGCGCTACCCATTCAGCTATCATAGAAGCAGATACAACGCACAAAATCCGTAAGCTCAGAACACTCCTTGATAGTTTGCGCTACCCATTCAGCTATCATAGAAGCAGATACAAAGCACAAAAACCGTAAGCTCAGAACACTCCTCAAAGCACAAAAACCGTAAGCTCAGAACACTCCTCAAAGCACAAAAACCGTAAGCTCAGAACACTCCTCAAAGCACAAAAACCGTAAGCTCAGAACACTCCTTGAGTGAGGAGTGTTCTGAGCTTACGGTTTTTGTGCTTTGTATCGGCTTCTATGATAGCTGAATAGGTAGCGCAAACTATGTTAGATTTGAGAAGTTTCACAACATGGGAGATAATTCATAAAGTTGTAAGCTCAGAACATTCTGAGTTCTGAGCTTACAACTTTATGCTTTGTGGCTGCGTCTATGCTAGCTGAATGGGTTGCGCAAACTGTGTTGGAGTTGATAAATTCTACATGGGAGATAACTCCGTGACTCTCAAGAGTTATGTTACTTAGTTAATATTTAAAATTCTCCCTGCTTCCCTCTTATTTCCTTTGGCGTTGATGTAAGTTACAGTTCAGCATGAGAAACTTGGGGGGGAAGATGTGACAGAGACAGGCACACTGAATAATGAAGAAGAAAGAAATTACAAGTTACAGAAGGAAACAAATGACAAGTGAAGAAGGAACGAATTACAACTTACACAAGGAAACAATGGGCAAGGAGGAGATAATCAACATATTTGTATTCATTTAGGAATGGACACAAACATATTCAGCATCCTTTGCAAGAGGCGATCTGAGTGTAATGCGCTCTAAGTTTTGCTGTCATTGTGTGGTTGAAGATTTTTGAAGACTTCCCTCTGGGTAGATCAAAAAGACGACGAAACTAGAGCGGTTTTCATTTTCTTGAATGCTGTTCTAGCTTGGCCTGTTCTCCTGGATATTTCCAATATGCATCTGCCGTCTGTTGAGACGACTCTACCCAGATATTTTAAACTTATTAACTTGTTTCAGTGTTATGCCATTTACTGTTGTCATCCATGAAGGGATTTCTTTTTTTTTTATTTATTACCATGACTTCAGTCTTTTTACTATGTAGCTCCAGCCTTTTATTTCTGCTTTCTGTTTCTATTATATTCACAAGATTTTGTAGGTCATTTTCATTTTCTGCAATTAGAATGGTGTCATCTGCATGACGAAGAATGTTTATTATTTTACCTCCAACTTTTATCCTGGGACATTCTTCTTCATGAATAAGATATGAAAAAAATATGTAAAACTATAGCTCGAAAGTACACCACCTTTGCAAAGTCAGCCTTCTTAAACAATGTGCCAGAAAACTATTTTTACGCGTTTGATGTACTGTCATCTATCGGTAATGGTTCTACGCCATTTGACTCTGCCAGTGCCAATACCATTTAATAATAATAATAATTACAATATTTATATAGCGCAAAATCTTGATAAAATCAAATCTAAGCGCTGAAGCAGACACACACGTAAGCACGCACGCACGCACACACACGCACGCACACACACACACACACACACACACACACACACACGCATGGCTATAAATGGGGAGAAAGAATAAAAGCAATAAAAGCAAGAATAAAAGCAATGGAAAATTATAGAGAGCATAGCATATACAATTATATATTATAACCATGTGATTCCCTCCGAGCGGAGACAGGCTGCAGAGGGGGGGGGGGGTTGAGTGAGGTTAGGATTTTATGCGGAGGAGAAAAGGTGAGTTTTGAGAGCGGACTTGAAGGAGACAAAAGTAGGTTGCTGACGGACTGAGAGAGGAAGTTTGTTCCAGGAGAGTGGACCAGAAACAGAGAAGGCTCGTGGACCATAGGTATTGAGCTTAGTGCGTGGAAAGCGAAAGGTCAGAGGATCGGAGGCAGAGCGGAGGGTACGTGAGGGAAGATAGATCTCAAGTAGGCTTGACAGGTAATCGGGGGCTGCGTTATTGAGGCTTTTGTAGCACATGGTGTCTAGTTTGTACTGTATGCGCTTTGATACAGGGAGCCAGTGAAGTTGTGCCAGGAGAGGAGATAT
>JAPXFY010000025.1:40549804-40581680 GCA_030674185.1 Monoplex corrugatus | reverse complement strand
AACTCCGCCTCCAGAGGATGAAGAAACAGGGCAACATAAGAATTAAGTTCAATCTTGAGAAGCTCAAAGACCCCAACATAGTTGAAAACTTCCAAGCAACGATAGGAGGGAAGTTTGCTCCTCTCCTCGTCCTTGACAATATGGACACCGAAGTAGACACTCTGATCAACAACTTCAACACTGCCGTGACCGAAGCAGCCAACGACATCCTTGGAAAACACCGACCAACAAAGATGCCCTGGGTCACGGAAGAAGTACTAAAGCTGAGCGACAAACGCAGAGAACTAAAGCAAAAGAAGAGTACGGATGAAGGTGCTAAACTATACAGAAAAGCCAACCAACAAGTTAAAGAAGGCATGAGGAAAGCAAAGGAAACATGGATTGAAGAACAATGCCAAGATATCGAAGCAAACCTGCAGAAAAATAACAGCAAAAAAGCCTACCAGCTTGTGAAAGAACTAGCAAGCTCAAAACAAGGCAGAACCACTACCATACAGAACAAAGCAGGGAAATGTCTCACAGAAGATCAAGAGATTCTGCAGAGGTGGACAGAGTACTGCTCCGAATTATACACACACACAACAACAGGAGATCCCAAGGTGCTAGACGTTCCTCCACCAACCAACAACGACAGCTACCCCATCTTGCGAGAAGAAGTTGAAGCTGCAGTAAAATCATTGAAGAAAGGCAAGTCGGCAGGAATGGACAACATTCCCTCAGAACTGGTCCAGGCAGGAGGAGAGGCCATGATAGATATGTTACTCATCATCTGCAATAAGATCTGGCGGACAGGTGAGTGGCCAACACCTTGGACCCAGTCCCTGATCATCACTCTCCCGAAGAAAGGCAACCTACAACTATGCCAAAACTACCGTACCATCAGCCTGATCAGCCATCCAAGTAAGGTCATGCTAAAAATCCTTCTGAGTAGACTGAAGCCACAAGCTGAGGAGATAATAAAAGAAGAGCAGGCAGGTTTCAGACCAGGAAGAAGTACCATAGAGCAAATTTTCAACCTCAGATTGCTCTGTGAGAAATACCTGCAACACCAACAAGGCCTTTACCACGTCTTCGTGGACTTCAAGAAGGCATTCGACAGAGTTTGGCACGCAGCCTTGTGGGCAACCATGAGGCTGTACAACATCAATGCCAACCTGATCAGAACCATAGAATGCCTCTACGAAAAGGCGACCAGTGCAGTCTACCATGACAACAACATAGGCGAATGGTTCCGAACCACAGTTGGAGTACGCCAAGGATGCCTGCTCTCCCCCACTCTCTTCAACATCTTCTTAGAGAGAATAATGGCTGACGCACTTGAAGACCACGAGGGAACAGTCAGCATCGGAGGTAGAACAATCACAAACTTGCGTTTTGCCGACGACATTGACGGACTAGCTGGGCAAGAGCAAGAGCTAGTCAGCTTGATAAAACATCTTGATGAGGCCTCCACATCATATGGCATGCAGATCAGTGCAGAGAAAACCCAGTTGATGACAAATAATACCAATGGCATCAGCACTGACATTACCATAGACAACAAGAAACTTGAGACCGTCCATAGATTTAAATATCTGGGAGCTATAGTATCAGATGAAGGATCAAAGCCCGAGGTACTTTCCAGGATTGCACAGACCACAGCTGCAATGACCAAGCTAAAAGTCATCTGGAACGACAAGAATATCGCAATCGGCTCCAAGATCAGACTGATGCGTTCCCTGGTCATGTCAATATTTTTGTATGCATGCGAAACATGGACCATAACAGCAGACATTGAAAGAAGGATACAGGCAATGGAGATGAGATGCTTCCGCAAACTCCTTGGTATCTCGTACATAGATCATATAACCAATAAAGAAGTGAAAACCCGAATCGAAAACGCCATCGGGCCGTATGAAGACCTCCTGACCTCAGTGAAAAGACGCAAACTGAGGTGGTACGGGCACGTCACACGATCATCTGGACTGGCCAAGACCGTCTTGCAGGGAACAGTTCAGGGAGGGAGACGAAGAGGCAGACAGAGAAAAAGATGGGAAGACAATATCAGAGAGTGGACTGGCCTTGAATGGAATATCATTCTGCGGAAAGCTGAGGACCGTGAGGAGTGGAGGAAGTTGGTTGCAAAATCTTCAATGGTGCCCCAACGGTCAACCAGACTACGGGACTGATGATGATGATGATGACACAGTAACTATACACTGATACACAGTAACTATACACTGATACACAGTAACTGTACACTGACACACAGTAACTGTACACTGATACACAGTAATTGTACATTGATACACAGTAACTGTACACTGACACACAGTAACTATACACTGATAAACAGTAACTGTACACTGATACACAGTAACTATACACTGATACACAGTAACTGTACACTGATACACAGTAACTATACACTGATACACAGTAACTATACTGACACACAGTAACTGTACATTGATACACAGTAACTGTACATTGATACACAGTAACTGTACACTGACACATAGTAACTGTACACTGACACATAGTAACTGTACACTGATACACAGTAACTGTACATTGATACACAGTAACTGTACATTGATACACAGTAACTATACACTGATACACAGTGACTGTACACTGATACACAGTAACTGTACACTGATACACAGTAACTGTACACTGACACACAGTAACTATACACTGACACACAGTAACTATACACTGACAAACAGTAACTGTGCACTGATACACAGTAACTGTACACTGACAAACAATGACTGTACTCTGACACACAGTAACTGTGCACTGACACACAGTAACTATACACTGACACACAGTAACTGTACTCTGACACACAGTAACTGTACACTGATACACAGTAACTATACACTGACACACAGTAACTGTACACTGACACACAGTAACTGTACACTGACAAACAATGACTGTACTCTGACACACAGTAACTGTGCACTGACACACAGTAACTATACACTGACACACACTAACTGTACACTGACACACAGTAACTATACACTGACACACAGTAACTGTACACTGATACACAGTAACTGTACACTGACAAACAATAACTGTACACTGATACACAGTAACTATACACTGATACACAGTAACTGTACACTGACACACAGTAACTATACACTGACACACAGTAACTATACACTGATACACAGTAACTATACACTGACACACAGTAACTATACACTGACACACAGTAACTGTACACTGATACACAGTAACTATACACTGATACACAGTAACTGTACACTGATACACAGTAACTATACACTGACACACAGTAACTGTACACTGACACATAGTAACTGTACACTGACACACAGTAACTATACACTGACACACAGTAACTATACACTGACACACAGTAACTGTACACTGACACACAGTAACTATACACTGACACACAGTAACTGTACACTGATACACAGTAACTATACACTGATACACAGTAACTATACACTGAAACACAGTAACTGTACATTGATATTACAGTAACTGTACACTGACACACAGTAACTATACACTGACACACAGTAACTATACACTGATACACAGTAACTGTACACTGATACACAGTAACTGTACATTGATACACAGTAACTGTACACTGACACAAGTAACTATACACTGCACACAGTAACTGTACACTGATACACAGTAACTGTACACTGACACACAGTAACTATACACTGATACACTGTAACTGTACACTGACACACAGTAACTGTACACTGACACACAGTAACTATACACTGACACACAGTAACTGTACACTGATACACAGTAACTATACACTGATACACAGTAACTGTACACTGACACACAGTAACTGTACACTGACACACAGTAACTATACACTGACACACAGTAACTATACACTGATACACTAACTATACACTGACACACAGTAACTGTACACTGATACACAGTAACTATACACTGACAAACAATGACTGTACTCTGACACACAGTAACTGTACACTGACACACAAAAGCTGTACACTGGCACATGAAAGCTGTACACTGACAAACGATGACGGTACACTGAAAGACAAAGACTGTGTACTGACATTAACGGTGTCCGCTTACAGTGACTGACAGATGATGATGTATGTACACTGATACACTTGTCGTGTCATCTGTCAGTGGAGATTGGTGAACTATGAACTGCTAAAACACGACTATGGGATAACTCATATACAAAATGCATTATAACGTTTGCAGACAAAAAGAAAACAAAAGAAAACAAAGAAACAGAAAACCAACAACAAAAAGCAAAATCAAAACCAAAAAACAAACCCCAGTCTCCCAGCAAAATAATTGCCATGCAAAAAGCCATATTATGCTGTATTGCCAGACATATACATGCATAAGAAGAATGTTGAGAGTTCCATGGACAGCAAAGAAAACAAACGAGACAGTCTTGATGGACACAGACACAAGTAGATCATTCATAAGGAAGATTAGGAAAAGACTGGCAACATTTATAGGCCATTTTATGAGGAAGTAGGATTTGGAGCACCAGGTCACAACGGGAAAGCTGGAGGGAAAGAGAGCACCAGGTAGACCAGGGAGAAAATGCTGGACGGACTTGCAGAGTGTCTGAAGACGAGAAGGGTGGAAGAGATGCTAGGGGCAACAAGAGATAGAGACAGATTGAAGTCCATGATCGCCAACGCCATGTGGCAGGGCACCTGATGATGATGATGATACATGCATAGATACAAACTATATAGACGTGTTTATGTATGCACCAATAAGTGTGTGTGTGTGTGTGTGTGTTTGTGTGTGTGTGTGTGTGTGTGTGTGTGTGTGTGTGTGTGTGTGTGTGTGTGTGTGTGTGTGTGTGTTGCGTGTGTTGTCATGTGTGTAATAAAGTACATTTTAACACTGCGTGTGGAGGTAGTGTTGATTAATTGGCTTGATTTTTGTGTGAAAATAACTATTAATTGGCTTGATTTTTGTGTGAAAATAACTATCATCAATCTACATATACAATTACTATAGACTGATGTACGTTTGTCACGTGTGATGTGCTTAGTGTAAGAACAATAATCAATTGTGTGTAACGTATTTCATGTGAACAATAATCTGCACATTAAGTTTAAAAACAAGATGATAAAGGCTACAGTTCTTCCTCCTAAATTTCACAAACAGTCTGTTTATCAATATTCATATCTCTGTGAAACATATATTTATAAGTGATTCATCCATTTTGTTGATGTGATGCGGTTGCTCTTGTAATCATTGGATCTTCTGATTTATGTAGTAACTTAACCGTTTTTCAGAGACGGCTAAAGTCAAAGGTATGAGGTCTGCAGACGCCTTCTAACAAGCCATTGTACCATGCAATAAAACGCAGGTATCTACAAGGTCATCTGTATCAGATTACAATGGTGCTCGCACATTGAGTTCCTCTCAGCGTGGACCAGCGCCTTTCCTACGCCTCAGCAGGCTCAAGTGAAGCAACAAGAGTTATGTCCGGACTACAGTTCGTGTGACCACCAAGCCCCATGGCAGCCAACAAGGTTTTTATACCATTATTCTTTTTTCCCGTGGTTAAAGATAAACACCACTTCATTTTAAGGTAACTGTCTGTTATTTTGTAGTCTTTTTCTGGATAGGTGAATGGGGTGGTGAAGATGTTTCCAATTTGTATTTTGCAATATTCAATACAGTCCTGTAATCCATTTAGCATTCTTGATTAAAAAACTGTTCAATATGTTATATTTTCTAGTTTACTTGTGGGTGTATGTGTGTGTGTGTGTGTGTGTGTGTGTGTGTGTGTGTGTGTGTGTGTGTGTGTGTGTGTGTGTGTGTGTGTGTGTGTGTATGTGTTTTACATTATGTCCTGTCATAAGTGTAAGATGTCAATAATTTGTATTGTGTGTTGTTTGATTTGGGGAACTCACTATGTCTCTTTACAAAATCTTTTTGTATCAATGTATGGCCACTGTCATCAGGCAATGCTGAGAGATGACGCCATAAATGTCAGTATAAAGCCATCATCACTACCCAGCACCGACAGATGACAAGGTCAGACACCTCAAGTAGGCTACATCTGAGTGTCCGGACATAAAATCGCAAATACAGATTGGCATCACTGACTCTCAGAGAATCATAATAAACAAATAAGCGCTGAAAGTAGACAGAGAGAACATGACAAAGATGCTGCACACAAAATATGGCGAAAAAACATCAAGAGTTAAACATCTCGCTGTGAAAGACCAGAGAAAACTTTGAGATTATGAAACAGTGTTCCTCTGAGAACAGAGATCTTGGAACCAACTCCACAACATCTGTCAAATAGTACAGACATTACTTTGAGGGAGGAAGGGTCACTCTGAGGTGGGATAGAGTCCTAATTGTTAGATACAATAAAGAATGATTGTTGCATTGTTAACAGGTTTCCCATGGATAGGATAAAGAACGATTATTGTGTAGTTAACTGGTTCCTGTAGATAGGATAAAGAACGATTACTGTGTTGTTAACTGGTTCCTGTAGATAGGATAAAGAATGATTACTGTGTAGTTAACTGGTTCCTGTAGATAGGATAAAGAATGATTGTTGTGTTGTTAACTGGTTCCTGTAGATATGATAAAGAATGATTACTGTGTTGTTAACTGGTTCCTGTAGATATGATAAAGAATGATTACTGTGTTGTTAACTGGTTCCTGTAGATAGGATAAAGAATGATTGTTGTGTTGTTAACTGGTTCCTGTAGATATGATAAAGAATGATTACTGTGTTGTTAACTGGTTCCTGTAGATAGGATAAAAAACGATTACTGTGTTGTTAACTGGTTCCTGTAGATAGGATAAAAAACGATTACTGTGTTGTTAACTGGTTCCTGTAGATAGGATAAAGAACGATTACTGTGTTGTTAACTTGTTCCTGTAGATATGATAAAGAATGATTACTGTGTTGTTAACTGGTTCCTGCAGATATGATAAAGAATGATTACTGTGTTGTTAACTGGTTCCTGTAGATAGGATAAAGAATGATTTTGTTTTGTTAATGGGTTCCCGTCACAAACGGGTGACATACCAAAACACATACAGAAATAACGCGTGATCCCCATGATGTGAAGCAAGCTGGTATCCCTACGTTGTGAACTGAGGTGATATGTTCATCTGTTATAGTGCAAAGTACAATTTATTTCAGATTAGAAATCATTACCAACACCTATTATCTATTGTTGTAGGTAGACAGGAATTGTATACTTGCCTTTTTGCTCATAGAATTAAAACCTGTAAGCACAAGATTTGTGATGAGTTCCAGTGATTGTTAATAGTCGGCAGTGGCCATTTTCTCTTCGTTACTAGGATCTTCTAAAGGGGTGGAGCGTAGTTTCTTGCGTTGCCTTGAGTGCAGTGGTCTTGTCTCCTGAAAAGTCTAGGGAGCGCTCATTTTCTATTGGAAATGTCAACTGAACTTTTATTTTATACATTTGTATCCACTTACGCCTGTTTTGTCGCGTCTACATCGATATTGATGTAGAAAAAGACGTGTCAGTAACTTCTAAAATAACTATTTATTTATCGCAGATTAATGTTTTGTTCTCATTAATGATGGTGGTTCCTGGAAACGACACAACAAAGAATACTCTGTCTGAAGATCACATGAAGAGACTGACACTTGACTGTCTCTGCCTGATGCGTCTATATTGATTTCTGCCAGTAGCAGATTTCCTCTCTGAGTATCCATGTACCTGCCCATCTGTCTATCTATTGGACTACTGTCTAGGAGATTGTGGGTTCAAATCCCTATCAAACTAAACATTGTCAGGGGATTTTTCGAGCTGACTCATTCACTCAGAACCAAGAGTCCTACAGGCTCATTGGGAAACGTGGATGCACCCAGTCAAATTATATTCACGTTACAGATGTGCCATTGAGGGTGTCGCGCAGTTTCTATCCTAAATGGAACTCATGGTATCTTGATCATCATCCCCATTGTCAGAACATCATCAGTCATCGATATATATTGAAAAGTGTCCCAAATTCTGTGACCCATCACACTCCGATCTCGTGGTGACCTAAGTTTGAATTTTCCCTACTTCTTCCATGTCTGAGATAAATTCGAGTTGGGGTCTTCAATGTGGGTGATTCCTGGGGGATGTCACTGGAGGAAAATGATGGTGGTCTCTTTAGAGGGGGTTTAATCAATCACTCAGTCTGGCTCCACAGCTGAGCGATTAGTGTCGATAAGGGTTTCAGTAAGCAGTGTCCAGAGTAAGTTAGACCAACCCACTGAAGTAACTCAGCAGCAGCGCAGTATCTACTCTGGTGGGTGGCCCCGTTGCAGCTTAACATCGATGACTTCCATGGGCTTCCTGGCACTTGCAGTTCAACTAAATGAACGAACTTATAGTAAGTAATCTGTTCAGAGCTGGAATGGTTCAACATCACTAACATAGCGCAGAAGATGGGGCATAAAAACAATACAAAACAAAATAAAGCCACTTTCATTGTTGATCATGCTCCGTAAAGGACTAAACAACAGATCCTTTCCTCACACTGGACGAAGCAGCAGGGAAGTTTCAGTCTTTTTATCCTATGTTTTGTATTTGGTGTTTGTTCGTTTGTAATCTTATGCTTTACAAAGGCCACTTGGCTGAAAATTTGTGCCTGTCATTTCTGGTTGTATTAGAACCATGTTCTGATTTTTATCGTATATTTTTCTGGTTCCTCTTTGCTTGAACGTGGGCAGTCACACATGTTTTAGATTTCCTAATGTGGCAGTGAAGGAGGAAAAGAAGATGATGATAATTTCCATGGATTCGTGATGTCTGTCAGAATCAAGAATGTTTTAACTAGGTGTCTTTGGACAGGAGAAAAGTACAGAAATGGCACATCAAGTATATAACGCACTAGAAATTGCAATAAGACAAACAGATGGTCGCTGTGGATGAGCCAACACAGTACCCTGCCCATTAACAACTACGGAAGTCTACATGTGATTCCAGCCATTTTAATAATTTTCCTTCTTTTGCTTTTCTTCGCTTTTCTGCCAGAGTGTTGAAGGTATATATGAAGGGATTAAGAGCTGAGTTTAAAGGCAGTACAAAGATACCCAAGGCTACATTCACTTCCCCAGGAACTGGAACATCAGTCAGAGACAACATTCCACACAGTCCAATGGGAAACCAGCACATGAAATCTGTTACAGCCACACTAATCAACCGTCGTGCAATGGTTATGTCACGTGACACTTTCGTTGTGTTAGTTGTCATGGCATTCGTTTGTACTGACCAGTAGATGAAAACCTGACCTGCAGAAATAAATAAGAACAACATGAAATTAAGAACAATTAGTATACTGAAAGAATATGCTCGTCCTTCAAAATTTCGCCTTGTTACTGGCAGTGGAATACAGATACCTGTCTGACTGTAAAACTTCCAATGTGATGTAACTGGAAGTAAAGGCAACATGGCAAGGAAACAGCCAATCAACCAGGTTATCACACAAGCCACTGCTGCTGACATTCTCCCAAAACGCAAGGAGCTGAATGGAAAACGAAGAGCAAGAAAACGATCGAGAGTGATAAGCCAGATGATCAGTGCTGATACTTCACTGGACAACAGTGACAGAAATCCTGCCACTTTACAGGCCACACTATCCATCCAAATGTCGTCATAATGAAGGTATTTACCATGGAATAGCTCATCAGCTATTCCAACGATAGCAGTGTAGATACCCATCAGAAAATCAGCTAGGGTCAAGTTGGTGACAAACACACTAAAACCACTAGAAGACGCCATTGTACGTGCACACAAACGCAGGACAAAACTAAAGACGTTTCCAGTGAGTGACAAACTACTGATCAGCCAGAGAAATCCTCTATATATTGCTGACTGCAGTAAGTCTTTGCATGATGAAATTTCGTCTTTGGGGGCATGGCAAGAATGTTCATCAAAAGTGGATGGGAGTATTTCTTTACAGCACAGTTTATAGTTGTCTGCTGATATAATCTGCAAATTTGACAGACCATTAAAAATGTCAGATCGAAAGATTTTCACGGGACTACTGTGTAAGTATAACTCAGCTAAGCGTGGTGTGAAGTGTAAACCATTAGCACTGACAGTATGAATGTCAGTAAAAGATAAATTCAGTTTCTGCAGACGTTGAAACTGTGAAAACGTTTTACTCTCCAACAGTGTCAGTGTGGTGTTAGAAAGATCAATCACAGATAACCTAGTCTGCTTTGTAACAGACGAAGGGTCACAGTGGAGTGAGGAGAGAGGATTGTTGGATAGGGACAATGTTTGTAGATTTTCTAACTCAACAAACTCACTCATGTTGACATGATGTAGTTTGTTACCAGAGAGGTCAAGAAACCTCACATTAAATAAGTTTGTTTTCTGCAAGGTGGTCAGAGAACACTGGGCAAGCACCAGATGAATAAGGTAGGTATTGTTACTAACAGTAGACAGAGTTATGCCTGAACCTGTGGCATCCAAGGACCGAAGCTCAGGAAAGAGTGATACAGAGAAATGTTGAAAGCACAGAAAAGTAAGACCTTGGCATAGACATTCCTTGGGACATGTCACACATGACAATTCATCATCATGCATTGGGCAGTGAGGCCAGTCATCACACAGGTAGTCACTATGTAGACATATTTTTGAAGATCTGCATCGGAAGAATCCTGGACACGTCATATCATCACATCCTTCTTCGTCCTCGTGGTCAATACAGTCGTACATTCCATTGCATCGCGTGAAGACAGGTAAGCAATCATTGTACATACCAGGACAACGATAGTGGGTGTCAGGACAAGTATCATTGGAACTCATTGGGGTGGAGGTGAAAATTCTTAAGCCATCAAACTCGATGAGAACGGGAGATAGAAGCGTCGTTTTATGCTGTCCCACTGTTACAGGACAGTTCTTTTCATCTGAATCATCCAGACAATGAGATACATGGTCACACACATTGTCATAGGACACACACTGCTCATTAGTGCAGGTAAACATTTTCATACATGGAGGATGTTTACAGAATGACTCATCACTCTTGTCCTGACAGTCAGGTCTGAAATCACACAACAGGGTGTATGACAACTTGGTCACGCCATCATTACATATAAACTGAGGAACTGAAGTGGTGTGTTGTGTTGGATAAAGTGCGTCATGTATGTTTGATATATGTCCAACAAAAGTGCAAGGATGTGTGTACCCTGGACCACAAACGTCATGTTGTGAACCACAAAACAGGAAGTTATGTGCCACATGACCATTAGGACATTTCATCAGAGACTGATGTCGAGTATGCCACAATAATTGTGTGTTTTTCAATAATATGGATCGTGACTGGTGAAAGTTCTTTATAGTTGTATTCTCTCTGAATTCACAGATTGTATCACAAGTTAACAACGCATCATTGCAAGAATATGTACCAGTCGCTGTCCAAAGGAAGAACACGAAGCACAATTTCTCATGATCAAAACGATTATACCTAAGTATAAGGAAAGAATGATAAATAACAGTCTTGTCATAGCTGATGATATTATTTCTGTACATATTATCAAGAGACATATCTCCAGTATATAAACCAGTAAAAATGGGATTTGAACTAAAGTCAGCTTTTGGCACTAACTTTGTGAAAGTTTCTTTGACACATTTAGGCATTCCTAGTGTGCCTCCTATTGAATGGCAGTATGCACTTGCTCTTTTGCCGGCAGAAGTTTCAGAATTGTCAAATTTATCCAGAACATGTCTGCTGATAAGCTTGTAGCAACGGTTACACAATATTACCCCATCCTGACAGTCAGGATTGTTGAAAGTACAATGGTCTGTCCCATCCTCTCCATGATCACATTCTGTATTTTGGTTGATGCTGAACACTGGAAAAATGATCCGGATGACAAAACTGTAGAATATCAGGTAAATCTCAGGAGTTATATATGAAATTGACTTTTTAACACTTTTATGATAGATCTTCTCAGGAGATAAGTAAAAAAAAAACATTTATTCACAGCGATTTGCTTTATGCTCAAATGCCTCATTGAAAAACGTTTGGCAAAATGACAGCAATGCTGAATTGCTGTCAGATTTGCTTGGAATGTTTGGTAGTATAGTATGTAGTCAGTATGCATATCAAATGTAGCAAACAAAATGCATTGTTCAGAAACGAAACAACAATTACAATTACACCAGCAACCACCACAACAACAATTGGATAATGACCCCTGAAATGGAATTTCATAATACTAATACGCATGATTATGTGTCACAACGTATGTCTGATAACACAACGGGTCTACGATCTAATTTTGTATATTAAAAAATTAAACAAAGCAAACAAACAAACAAACAGAAAAAACAAGAATCAGAGCAACAAAACGATGGCCATTGCTCAACCTAATACGATCTATAAATTCAAGTTGTATTGAACATGACAAAATGGAACGAAACAACAATAATAACAACAAGAACAAGAACAACAAAAAAAACAGCATCAACAATAACAGCAGCAGCAACAACAACAACAACAACCAACCAACCAATCAACCAACCAACCAAACAAAAAATCCATGTTATTTTCCTGCGTCAGAGAGAGTACCAAACATACACAACATAATGAAGGAGCTGAGTTATAAGGAATATGTAATGCTCGTTAACAACGGAAATGCATAAATCACAGTAACAGTGTTCGCTTTAACACAATTGTTTAACCCCGAACGTGTGGAATGTCCTAACCAGTATTTTAGATACAGTTGATTAAAGTGTTTCTACTGACTGTATCTCTGTTGTTATTAAAACAGGTCTGACACAAATGTTTTGAAGATTGCTGATATATTTATTTGGTTATCAGACGACAGCATCCACAGAGACACTCTCTTTGATGGGACCACTACAGTCAAGCTAACAACTGTTCAGATGCGAGTACTCAGTCCCCTCACCAATATACTCGCACCAGCCCACAAAACTTACCACAGTTAAAACTCTAGATCCATTAAAATGGACTCTTCCAGTCTGCTAATATTCAAACCAATTATGGTGATCACATCCTTGATTTGATGATTTATCAATCGAGCTGATGATTAAATTCTACATTCAACAAAAATTGACTACCGGTACACATTGTCTTCCAATCAAAAATTTGTAGCTTCCCACCTGCCCATCTTTAAACCAACAGTTCGTGCAAAGTGTTTGAGAGCAGGAATGTTGCCATTATCAATAGAAACGCCTTTCAAGAAGACTGATGGTGTTCACTCAGCTTAAAACTCCAATCCAACCCTCGTCAGTGATACAAGCACTCCCAATCCAGTCTAGACTTTCATGCTTTTGCAAAACGCAATCATGTATCTAATTGCCACCCACCCTTCTTTGCCCCTGGTACAGTACTGATGCAGATGAGTTTCAAGAGGTGAAGACTGAGTGACGTGGAACAGAACAATGATAGTTATGCTCCAAACTTACTGTTTATTAACAAACCATATGCAGTGCTAAACATCAAGTGACAGAAACTGAGCAGACACCTAAAACAATATTTCACTCTTTTAGGATTCCAGAGTCTTCCACCCGTGTATTGTTTTCTTTTTCTTTTCACTTAATTCCATGAAGAGTCCTTGGGGTGCCACTCTAAAGAATTGTTTACCAGATTTCGTCCAGTTCTGTTGGTAGTGTGCCAAAACTTGGTATTTGCACATCATTTCTCTGTCTGTCTTCGTTTCCATTTACCCTCCTCAACAGTTCCATGAAAGATTTATTTAGCTAGGCTGTTGGTTCTTGTTACGTGGGCATACCAACATACTTTTCTTGTTTTTAATCGAATCAGCAGATCTTCATATTGTTCAGAGTGCTGCTTGATGGTTTGGCACACTTATTCATTGTTGATATGATAAGTATATCCACTGTTTAGTATCTTGTGATATCTTCTCAATCCCGTCTTACCAAATCTGCTGTGAACGACCATGCCTCGCATGTGTAATGGAAGATAAATATACCGGTACACGTAAGAGTGTGATCTGCTTCATAAAGATGTTGTAGTATATAGATGTCAGCATGAACAGTGCTGATGTTGTCTTTGCTGCCCTGGAGAGGATTCTAATTAGGATCCCTCATTGCTAATGATGGATCGTAGGGAAGTGAATAATTGAACAGTTTCTATCTTTCAGTCCATGTACAATTACATCCATAGTGATAGAAGTTTTGTGGCTGGCCATCTCCTTGGTCTTCTCAGCGCAAACTTCCATGCCATATCTTGTCGATTTTTCATCTAGTCTTTTAACAAGGATAGCGAGTATCTGGTCATGCCTGCCAGGCCATCAATACCATCTGCAAAGCCAAAGTTCGTGTGCAGACAAAAGGCGACCCTGACAAACTTCAACCAAAGCATGGAACCACTCTTCAGTGGCACCCTGTGTATCAAACATTTGTACAGTGTGACAAACAATCTTCAAGCAAATTGAAACCTATTTTGTCTTCTTCAGTGTTCTCTCCTACTGAACTGACTCTGATATTGTCTTTTTCAAAAGTAAGATCAATACATTCGTGGTAGGCTTGATTGATCATTTACTACATCAGCCACATCTGTTGATGAACATCCATTTTCGGAATTGGTTTTTCTTTCTTTTCAACCGATGACAAAATAAACTGTGAAAAGTGTGATTGTGAACTTAACACAAAAATCCTGCAAACTCGATCCACTTTTTTTTTTACTGTCTTGACACACACTAATAATGAATGAACATTTATAATTAGGGTTATTCCTACAGATTACGAGGTAGATAAGGTCTATCCTTTGCTTAAGATAACCTCATTTGACTCCAATCAGCTTAAAAAACTACTGGCCATTTTCAACTTCTCTATTTTTCTCAAAAGTGATTGAAAGAATTATCCGCTCTCATTTTTCTGGTCATCTCAGTTCTGAGAATTTTCTTGATCCACATCAGATTGCCTACAGAGCTGGTCACAGCACAGGAACAGCTGCTGTAGTTAGGGTCCTTAGTTGTCTCCTTGCTGTCCTTAAAAACGACAACAGTTCAGGTTTTTGTCTCCTTGACATGTCAGTTACTTTTGATACGATAGATCATGACATTTTTCCTTCTCAGTTCAAATCACATGGAATCTGTAATCTTGGGTTTTCGTGGTTTAAATTGTATCGCAGTGGGCGCACTGAAAATGTTCCTATCAACGGCATCTACTCTCCCAAAACATTTCTAAAATATGGCGTCCCACAAGCGTCAGTTCTCAGACCTGTACTGTACAAGGTCAGTAGCTAATTTCATTGCTTCTCATTCCCTGTCACAAGAAAATTTTTCAGATGATACTCAAGTATGTATCACTGTGCCAGTTTGACAGATGTTGATCAGATGACTTTTACCACTCAGAATGGTGTAGCTGAACTTACATTTTCAGGAAAAGAGAATAAATTTCAGCTAAGTAATGATAAGACAGAAGCATTGATCATCCATCTACTGAAACTTCAAAAGTGTTGTTTTCTTGCATTTGCCATTGCCATGTCTATCAATAACACTGACATTCCATTCTCATAATGAATACATAAGTGTAGTGTTAAATTCGATCAGGTACTTTCCATCATACATACGTTTTCAGCATTTGTAATGTGGACTCAGGGAAACCTATGCTATTCGCCATTACCTTTCAACTGATGCCACTAAGGAACATGTTTTTCTTTTATCTATTCCACTCGACTTGACTATTGCAATGCACGCTTGGCAGGTCTTCCAAAATATCTTCATTACAGCCTCCAGAACATCCAAAATGATACTGTGCTTGATGTTTTCAGATCTTTCAAATATAAGCATGAAATCATTGCATAGGCTTCCTGTTTAATCTAGAATGAGTTACAAACTCCTCGTTATTTTTTTTATCTGTCTCTACAAAAGCCCACCACATCCCTTTAATACTTTCAACATCCATGAATCAAGCATAGAGCTTCAAGGATGTTGTGATCCCGTAATGCTTTGCACTCCATTTTTCAAAGGGAGGAAAGACTTTTTTCTTGCAGCACTGTATTACGAAAACGTTCTTAATACTCTGGAGGCATGCTGGACGACTTTGACACGACAAAAAACAAACATACAAACAAACAAACAAACAAACAAACAAACAAACAAACAAACAAACAAACAAACAAACAAACCACACAATGTTTTTGTACACACTTTCGAACAAGCATCTTGTCGGAAATTTAACTCCATAGAGAATTGTTAGATAGATAGATAGATAGATAGATAGGGAGATATTATATAGGTAGATAGATAGGTAGATAAATAGGTAGGTAGGTAGATAGATAGATAGATGGAGAGATAGACAGATAGATAGATAGGTAGGTAGATGGACAGATAGGTAGGTAGATAGAAAGATATCTAGAACGATAGACAGACAGACAGACAGATAGCTAGCTAGATAATTAGATAGATAGATAGATAGAAAGAAAGAAAGACAGATAGATAGATACATGTAGATCAATAGATAGATGGAACGATAGGTTGATAGGTAGATAGATATGTAGATAGATAGATAGATAGATAGATAGATAGATAGATAGATAGATAGATAGATAGATAGAACAGCCCTCGAACGGTCAGTCTGGAGACAGACTGTGCAGAAAGGTCTCTCCAAGTTCGAAGAAACACTCGCTCAGCAGCACGAGGAAAAGAGAACGAGAAGAAAGGGTGCAGCCCAGGCAGACAGACCAGCGTCAGACTCCATCTGTGCCCTCTGCCACAGGGACTGTCATTCCTGCGTCGGACTGGCCAGCCACACCCGACGCTGCACCAGAATAAACACCAAGAGCGCAACTCTATAGTCTTCCGAGAGTGAAGGATGCCTATATATATATATATATATATATATATATATATATATATATATATATATATATATATATATATAGATAGATAGATAGATAGATAGATAGATAGATAGATAGATAGACAGACAGACATGTAGATGAAGAAAACGACAACCGGAACATGCTAAATGCCACTTGTGAAAAATACAAAAAGAAATTCGGCATCAGAAAACCTAAGGCAATGAAAGTCATCAGAATATCAGGCAACCTCAGCATCGACATCACTGTCATTTAATTTAAATGAGTCATTGAATTTAGTTTTCTTGCAGAATTTTAATTGATATACCCGTACCAGACCTGGACCCTGCCGAAATTTGTAGATCATAGATTTACCATCTAAGAAATGCATTGTTTATTCAACAAGACTAGACATGACATGATCGGAAATACCTAGATCAGAAAAAATGGGAACACCATCATACTCATTAGCAGAAAGTTTAGTAGTTTGTTCCTGTGACCAAAATTCAAACCTACCAACTCACTTAACAAATATATAGGAAAAAGATATGTGGACTGAAAGCAAATCACAGACCACAGAAAACCTGGATCAATGATGTGAAAGAGATCTTGACGTCACATGGTATCTCTCCTTGTCACGACCGGATCAACTAGTGTACTAAGATAATAAGGAACGGATAGGATTCAGTATGGTAAGGCAATGCTGCAGACTGGCGAGATAGGGAGAGAAGATTTTTTTTTTCACGTGGGGAGCGTTCGGTGTTTGGGAGGCAGTTTTCTGTGTGAAAGGTAGTTTTCATGTGGGACGCAGTTTTCATGTTTTGGGTGCAGAGCTTGTGTTTCACCGAAGTTTGTATGTAAACAGTGTTTGGAAAAATACGTAGTGTTATCCATATGTTCAAGTTTGTGTCATATCGGTTTCAGCTTTCCTGGCAGAAGGACTTAGGGGAAGTGTAGAGGAAGTCGTTTCTGTCTCAAAAAGAAGAAGTGTAGTGTTATTGTTGTTTGCTGACTTAGAACACTATGGTCTGTATATCCACATAAACATGTATCTCTGAGAGATATCTCAACATCCCCAGATGGAGTGGGATGGAGGTGCTTAGTGTATAGTCTCGTCTTGTAGTCCAAGCTCTGTCGTCTTCGTCATCGTATACGTTCTGGTATGTGAAGGTTAGTATGGCATTGTACATGTACATTTTAAGTTCAGATGTCAGCAGTTATAAATCGAAAGATAAAATGGGGTAATGTAACTGCATTTGAAACAATCGGTGGTGTGTACGTAGTGATGTAGTTAGTTAGATGTTGGTGTTAATTCTGAATGTTTCATACTTTTCTAATACTTTACAGTGAATGGTAAGTTGCGTGTTAGGCAAGCAAATTGTATATAAATTGTGCGCCGTGCAGATAGCTGGCAAACTTGAATAGTAGACTTTAGAACGAGAACATGATAAGTCGTAGGTCCCTAACGGAAGAGCTATCAGAGCTTTCAAAAGTCGAGTATAACATAATCATATACCAGTCAAAAGAAATAGCATGGCCCAGAAAAGTTGAATGCTAGGCAATTCTTGCTATTGTATGGATGTAAGTGGATGAGGTTATTGTGACATCGACGTTACATAGCAAACCGGTATGGCTGGAATAAATGACGACTTTAAAACCCTTATTTCAAGTTGAAATTGTGTCTTTGATACTTGAAGGCCAGAATAGTAAAAAGTGTTTATTAAACTCCAGAAGTTTACATGCTTAAATGATAATTTGTTAACAAAATGCATGTAAAAATGGCAGCATCGGTAATTGCGAATAATTTCTATAAGGAGAGATTATTCCTAACACATTCATGTGAAGAAGATTATTGCTGAACTAATTCTTTGTGAGGGTGAGGTTGAACGCTGCAGCCAGAACATTTCTTGGCAGGAATCCGTAACTTATAGGTCAAGCCGTGGCACCATTCCGTTTGTTACCTGTTTTGGTGTCAATGGTTATTATATATTACAGTTGGATACAAGACGTGGTTGATTGACTGAGCAATATCAACTATGAAGTATTATCGAAGAAATATTAGGATACGGGTAATTAAACAGTTGATATGAATTAATTGGAATTTTATATTCACATGCGTGCGTGTATCGCTGTCAGAGAAGTGAATACTCGATTTTGTTGTTATGACTTTAGTTATCACATGTTTGTTCAATAAAGAATACGTTTGAGGTTGACAATATAATTTAACAATACTGAGACGTGTTAGGATTTCAGCCATGACCTATGTGGTCGGCTGTGCTGTACACATGATGTGATTTGATTTGATTCAGGCATCTTGGCAAAATTCAGTGTGGTCGTTAAAAGGAATGTATGCGTCATGAACACGCACGTAGCCACGTGCACTCGCATGCAAGAGTGTACTTGTACTTAATGCGTATATACGTACACACACACACACACACACACACACACACACACACACACACACACACGCTAATACTTATGGCTACAGATAGTCCACTACATATACACGTATACGTGTGCGCAAGCCACATGTTCACGTGTACCTGTGTAGGTATGCTTTCATACATGTGTATACTCGGAGGAATAGTGTGTGCTCATGGTTCATAAATATGGAAGTGTTTACATTTGCGCTTATTTTCAGTTAATTTAAGGTCGCATATATATGATAAAACACTACAAAGTTCACATAAGGGCAGGACGAAGATAGTGGAGGTCTGGTTATGGATTATATCTTGGGTTAGTGGCTTAAGAACAATATTGTGTTCCAGATTGACTCCCTTCTTTTCTTCCCTTATCGTCCATGTTGCTGTGAGGCGCCACTGGCTGCCCTCTGTTGGATTCCCTATGCTACTGCCAGGTTTTGGTGGATTCCCTGTGTGACTGCCAGCCATTGGTGGATTCCCTGTGTGACTACCAGCTGTTGTTGAATTCCCTGTGTGACTGCCAGCTGTTGTTGGATTCCCTATGTGACTGCCAGCTGTTGTTGGATTCCCTATGCAATGGCCAGCCATTGTTGGAATCCTTATGCGACTGCCTTTTCATCAGCAGTGTTTTGTTTTCTCTCCATAAGACGTTTCTGAATTGTGGACGGTGTGAATCAGCTGATATGAACTAGTGGCTGCCATTGCTGGGAATATGGACTTACAATGCAGAAATGTTGAAATGTTGTGTGAGTTGAACGTGCTCGTATGTGTTAAATAAAGAAATTTGTGTGGAAGTTTGAGCTTTAGGTGTTGTGTTGTTATATGAATGTATTAGGTCTGTCTCTCTGTCTATCATTCTATAGTTTAGGCCTTAGCAAGCCTAACACTCCTTTTCAAGCCCTCCAGCTTACCCTGACTAGCAACTCTGTCTCCCTGAGACACCCATGGTGGTACAAGCCAAATAACAAAAGAAAGAAAGAAGAGGGAAATGGACCATTTGTTTCAAAAATATTTCATTCAGACAATTGCATTGCCTTCTGATGAGGCTGCTTATGAAACAGTAAGCTGACACCACCACAATGGCTGAAGCATTCAGATGGTCAGCAATTTGTATGTCTGAGGTTGGGATTTAACCTGGGACTTCAGATTTTGAGTCCATTTGTCTCCTAAAGCAACAAGCAAGCAAGCAAGCGACCGAGTGAGCAAACCAACCAACCAACCAACCGACCAACCGACCGACTGACCAACAAAAAGAGCACCTGTGCTTGGCTTGAGGATCAAACAAACACCGGCACTATTGTATGACTCTCAAACCAAATTAGTTAACAGGGCTGCTGACAAGTATAAAAACTTTATATGTGAAGATGCTATATGATGAAAGTTGATATTTTTTTCAATTCATGTTGTAACTGTGGAGTGTTTATTCAAAGTACTTTTGTCACTAGAAATGCAGGGGCCATCTTAGTATCGTTGGTTTTTGTCTGCTCCTTTGCATCTCTCTGCTTATCTTGTTATTATGTAAAATCGTTTTAACGTCGTCTCTTGGTAAATTCATCTTTCTAATAGTTTTCTCTTTTTGTGTCACCAAGATCACCTGGTAGAAGATGGTTTCTTTATCTTGAATGACCAACATGGAAAACTCGCAAGGCAGGGAGCCCTAAGGCTAAAACATAATATATTTTATTGTAATAAGGTATGTTGTCCATATTGGGAATGTTTCTATGTAACTGTTTTGTTTTAATTCTGTCCTCGAAAAGAGCGAGTCAGTAAGCAGTGGTGACACTACTCTTAATCATATAATTACGTTTGTGTCCATATTTTAGCGTGTAAAGAACTACATAATAAAACGTTTATTAAAATATATTGATTACAAACAAACAATCAAAAAGCAGATATGCACGGATATTTGGCGCTTTCGTTTTGTTTGTTATATGGGTGTAACTAAATTTTCCAGTTGGAATGGATGTGCTTTTCGCTATGCATACTAGTATTACATCTTTGTGTCTGATGGTACAAAAAGTCGTGATTTCAACATATGTAATGCCTTTTCTTGATGTTCATGCTGTCGTTGAAGTGATATAACGGTCCACAAGTACAGGAATGGGATGATCACAGGAGGGACTGGCACCATAAATACAATCATGGTCACATAAACTTTCTCTGATGTAGGAATGCCACATAAAGTCATCACACTGGTCAGGCCATAGGGAATCCAACACACAGCATTTGCCATGGTTATTTTTACCAAAAGAGTGAGCGAACTATACACTATCCTTTTGGTAGGATCAACAGTAATTAAGTACACTGGTGTTTTTCTGTAGATGATAACTTGAGGAACCTCAATCAATAAACACAAAATGAAGTTGAATACACAGATAACTGTAAACCATTTAAATTGCTGGATGCAGCCATAGCATTCGTTTAAAGCCAAATGGCACAAACCAGATTGATAATCAAGTCCCCAGTGTGACAGTCCAGGAAGAAAAGGCATTAGTGACAATAATACTCCAACAAACCACGCCATTGCACAAGCTGCAGGTGTCAAACATCCACCCAATCTTCTTCCAGTTGAAGGGAAGTAAAGGATAATGAAGTGATCCAGTGTAGCAAACCAAAGAATTAAAACTGAAACTTCAGAGGACAATAGAGAAAGAAAGCCAGCCACTCTGCACGTAACAGATTTGCTCCAAACCTTTTCAAAATAGATATATTTCCCATGAAATAGTTCATTAGCTATTGTAACTATGCATATGTGAATTCCTAAACAGATATTAGCAACTTTACAATGAGCAAGAAGTGTAGTGAAACTCCCCCCGAATATTTTCATTTTCAAAAATAAGGCCAGGAAGGAAACTAGATTTCCTACAGACGCACAGATACTTACCAGCCAGAAATAAAGCCTGTACATTTCTGTTGGTAATAACTTTGTACACGAAGAAATCACAGATTCCGGCGCTATACATTTGATATTATTTGACCGTTTAGGAGTTAAATTCACGCAGCAAAATCTATAGTTTGAAGAAAATATAGTTTTCAAATGACTTAACTTTGAAAATAAGTTTAAATAGAAAATACGAACAGGGTTCTTCTTTATGTCTAATTCAGTCAGTAGTGGTAGCGTTTTAAAGCCAGTGGATCCAATAACTTTGATAGCAGAAAAAGACAAATTTAGATAGTGCAGTTGAGGTAAGTACATAACTAGTTTAGTACCGAACATTTCCAGGCGTGTTCTTGATAAATCAAGTTTTCTCAATGCATAATGCACGTTAAACTGTCTACTTGTCAGTGATAGTATAGGGTTATTTGCTAAAATAAGAATCCTCAAATTTGTCATTCCCCAAAATACGTTCAAATTGACAGACGTCAGTTGGTTGTTTGCTAGGTTCATGAACCACAAGTTTGAGAGCTTGACATTTGTTAATCTTGCTATAGAGCAACGTAAAAGACTCAGCCATATTAGATAGGCATTACTACTAAAGTTAGTCAACGTCATTCCGGAGTCTGTGGCATCAACATAACGAAGTTGAGGGTAGAGATCAGAAGTGAAAGCTTCAGGACATAGAAAGGAGTAACCTTGACACAAACACACACGAGGACAAATTAGACCTGCACACATCCACTCATCATCTCCTTGAGGGCACTGATCCCAGCCATCACAAAGATGATTTCCATGCACACAGACTCTAGAATTTCGACACTGGTATAAACCAGGGCATGTCGCTGTCTCACAGTCTTGTTCATCCTCCCCATAAGTACAGTCAGAAAATCCGTTGCATCGTGTGTAGGCAGGGAGGCAATACAACCAGTCATCCGTACACCAGTAATGGGTATCAGGACAAGAATCATCAGTTTTCATTACGTGCTGAGAGAAGTAGCCTGTGCCATCCAGATTGATATAAAGTCGTAGTTTTTTATCTGCCTCTGTGTGGTCTGTTCTGTATGCTTTGTCATTACAGCTGAATTCATCAGAATCATCCACGCAGTCTGAATGTCCATTACAATATTGGCTGGATGATACACATTGAATGTTGGAGCACAGAAAGCCATTACATGAAGGATGTTCACAAAATGACTCATCACTGTTATCAGAGCAGTCCTGTCTGAAGTCACACACAAGAGTGTATAGGATCGTTATGATGTCATCACATTCAAACATGACACCAGTATCAAAAGATTTTGTTCTCTGGATATCAAGTGTTTTGTTCTTTTTAACATTCATGTCTGAGAACCCACAAAAATGTGCATATCCTACTTTTCCAGAGCGAATGTTTGGACTGCACGACAAAAAGAAAAATATGACATGACATGACCATCTGAACATTCAAAAACGTTTTGTTTTGTTTGTGTAAAGATGGGTAAAATTGAATGAAAAACAGATAACTGAATACTTTGTTCAGGAGCCAGATTTTCTGATTGTGATTTTATTTCACACACCAAGAAGTCATACATTGATAGGTTTTCTAAGTGGGAGTACTGTAATATCATGTTCACAAGGTACATACTAGCTAGATGTCTTGAAGGCCAGTATTCACTGAGTTGTCTAATGTGGTCTATGTTGTAGATCACCGTTTTGTCAGACCATTTACGGTACTTGCTATACATTATAGGAACAGAGTCCCAACCTGAAATATGACCTATCACTATTCTGAAGTTACGTTCTGTCTTTAATAAATATAAAAAATGTTCTGTTTCTATTCTTGTTTTTATTGAAGCCATTTTTCCACCTATCATTAGACATTGTCTTTCTAATTCTCCAATAAGTAATTGTTTACGTAACTGAACATGCTGGAAGCACTTGTTTTGTGAAGCAACCAACCCCTGACAATAAGAATTACTGTAGGGACAGTGTTGTGTTTCATCCCGTCCATCTTCACATTCCATCTTCAGATTACAATCCACGTGGTGCTGAAAAGTGGAAAAGTGATCCACAGAACAATTGAACAAGCCACTTGGTAACCTTTGTGGTTGGTTAGATGCAGAATGAAAAGAAAACTTTGCTTTAATATACCCTTTTAAATCAATCCTACCTCTCAGAACATTAATGCACGATGTGGAAAAGATATTTACCAATGTATCATACAAATTGCACAATCGTACGACTCTTGTATGATTTGTATCTAATTCCCTGTAAATTAGTTTTAAATACCGATAGATTGTCCCAAACTGGCGTGTCAGGCAGCTGACCATGATGATATATCCAGTGGGTGATTTCAGTTCTGTAGAAACTTTGAGGGAAGATTCTGGGACACATGTTTGATCTGGTAATATCACATAGCCAGAGTGTGCTGTCGTGTGTTGCACAATAAAACCATGATCACTTATTGCTTCGATTTTAATTTGTACTGGACACAGGTTGACATAAGCAAAATAGACATGGTTTGTGGGTGAATCAGTGACGATTTCTTCAAGTGAATGAAGAGCACATTCTATATAGAGAAGGTGCCGTTTATAATCATACATACCAACACCAAAAACTTGTAATGTCCATGGTCTGGGCTCACACCAATATGCTAACCGTTTAACATGAACATGTACAAACATCCCCTGTGGTACCTCAATATGCAAACGACAAAAGATAATGGAATCATCACACATCCCATACTTCACTCCCTGATGTTTTGGAAATTTTGGAGTATCGTATCCCTTACAATCAGACATATTGGTCAATTGGACTGATGTGTTTGTTTTGTTATAGAGATATTCTACACCAGGACAAATGTCACTCATCTTCAATGGATCAACAGTATAATTGTTTACATAAGTAATCCTTATACTTGTTTGCTGCGTGATAATATCAGTATTGCCGAAAGGAATATTACAGATTATCTGTAATCCTGAGAAAAAGAAAATAATTTTAGTGCTAATCTTATCATACAATCTGGAACATTGTGAAGATGATGATGCACAGACCATGGTAGTTATTCCAAGTGATATTGTTTTCGTGAAAGCTGTTTTTATGGAGCTGTTTTTCCCTTCACCTAAAAGTCAGCGGTTGATCAATGGACAAATTGGTGAAACGGAATTGCATGTGTGGAGGATCCCTAAGCTACAAATCGGTGTAAACGTGTTGATACAAATATATTCACTTTCAGATCTACTCCAATGATACATAACACATTCCAGTACAAAAGAAAAGACCTGTTAGACGTTTATTTGTTGTTTATTTCTGCTTTCAGAAAGACCAGCAAAACGAAAAAAACAACTTTCATCTTGGTGAACTTGTATTATATACATAGGAAAAGTGACTGCCATCGAAATACATTTTGGAATATCTACGTGAGCGTATGTATAAATTATGTATATGTGTTTGTACATGCGTGTATATGTGTGTGTAGATATGCATGTGTGTGTATGTGTGTGTGTGTGTGTGTGTGTGTGTGTGTGTGTGTGTGTGTGTGTGTGTGTGTGTGTGTGTGTGTGTGTGCGTATGTGCGTGTAAACTGCGATCGTAAATTGTTTCAGTCTCTCATGGATTCATGCGCAAGAGATGAGTATACAAAGATGATGGTCCAGTATCCTGCTTGGTGATGAGTTCTGAGGTGTAAATCTGCTGTGAAGCAGTAAAAGCAGAAAACCGTCTGTCAAGTAAGACAGAGGCAAACGACTCTTTACAATTTAAAATGGTATTGAGGAATATGTTAAGAGTTTACACCAATAGCTTTGACGGAATAGCAACAACAGCTTTGGTTTATATTTCAACAGTATTTTTGGATCATATCAAATCAAATTGTAGTTAGAATCTCGTTCACAGTGCCGTCACTGGCCTCAAAATAGTTTCAACATTCGTCTGTATGAAACAGTTTGCCAGGCTTTGTCCTGATAGTTGTTGTGACAGGACGAACTGTGATATAAGCAATGGCACAAAAACGATTACGATACTATGCACTGAACACAAGACTTTTGATCAAGTTCACAGTGATAGTCCTTTTGACGTCAGCTATCAAGTGGTCGTGGCTCATTCACTGTGAAAGTGCCTGAAAGCAGACTGTGAGTATTGAATTATAGTAATGGTGAAATTTGTTTCAGTGTAAGCCTTACAGATAATCTGAATCAAAATGGCTGCCAGCCAATTGTCATTTACCTTAATGGCTACCAGGCTGAACCTGTCTCTCAGTGCAAAAAAGGGCTATTTACTGCGTAGCTTTCATCGGCGATCCAGCCAACTTCTTCAGCGCAACTGCTGGGTTGAGAACTGGCTTCAGTGCGCACCACCGTGATGCGAACTCACGACAGTGCGACTGAATATGTGAGGAGTACACCGATGGCAGGTTGTGTCGGCCCTGGTCACGGTTGAGGGTGGGGTTCCTTGCGGCGATGTACACTGCCTCCTTTACTCCCCTCTGGAACCATCTTGCTTCTTTGTCGAGAACTTGCACATGTCCTTTTCAAAGTGGCGTTGGGTGTGGGTCAGATGTTCTCCCACTGGAGAGGACTCACGTTTGTGTTCTTTTAATCTTTTGTGCAAGTTGCGCTCAGTTTCGCCAATGTAACTATGGTCACAGTCCTGGCAGTCTATCTTGTATATCACCCCTGATGTGTCCAATTTGTCTGTTTTGTCTTTGGGGTGGACTAACTGGCTTCTGATGGTGTTGGTGGGCTTGGCGTGGACACTGACTCCCAACTTCCTGATCTTCCTGCTGAGAGCCTCAGTGACGCCGCTGACGTATGGCATGGAGATGTGCCCTCTCAAAGGGGTTGGCCGTTCAGTGGAGAGGTGGGGTATGGTTTTCTTGCCCCCCAGAATATCCCAGGCCCATTTCTGGTATCCCGACACACTGAGTACTTTCTTGATGTACTGCACCTCTTCTTCTCTCGCGGTGTCGATAGAGCAGATGGTCTTCGCTCGGTGGGTGAGGGTGCGGATTACTCCAAGCTTGTGTTCCAGTGGCTGGTGTCGAATTATAAGTACTGGTCCGTGTGGGTCGCTTTCTATAGACGGAGAAGGCGAGGCCTGTCTCCATCCGGGTGATGCGGGTATCCAACATCGCGATGCTGCCGTTTTCTTCTACATCATAGGTGAGCTTGATGGCAGGGTGTTGGTTGTTGAGATGGTTCGTGGTCTTCTACCACCGATCTTTTCTGTACAGTCATAGTGTCGTCCATGTAGCGGCCCCAGTAGCGTGGAGGAGTGTGGAACGACGCCAAAGCTTTCTCCTCGAAATTTTCCATAAAGAGGTTGGCGACAATGGGACTCACGGGGGACCCCATGGCTGCACCCTCAGTCTGTTGTAGAAGTGTCCTTCGAAGGTGAAGTAGGTGGAGTTGAGGCAGCAGGATAGCAGTTCACAGATGTGTTCCACTGGCAGGTTTGTGCGTTGCCGAAGGCTGTTGTCGACCTGTAACCTCCCCTGATGATGTCAATGCTGTCCTTCACAGGGACACTGGTGAACAGGGCTGTGACGTCATAGGACACCAGAATCTCATCAGGTTGTGGTACAAACTTCGACAGCTTCTTCACCAGGTCTGCACTGTTTGCAATGGAATGTTCGGTCTTTCCTACCAAAGGCGAGAGGATGTCTGCAACGAAGCGGGTCGTCTCATACATCAGGGATCCTCTAGAGGCGACAATGGGACAGAGGGGTGCATCTTTCTTGTGCACTTTAGGCAGTCCGTAGAACTTAGGCACATCAGTAGCTGAGGGGTACAATCTGCGGTACTGTTCTGAGGAGAGTTCTCCTGACTTCTGTAGGCTTTGCAGTAGTTTGGTCAGGCGGGCAGTATACTTGCTGGTGGGGTCTTTGCTCAGCTGTTGGTAGGTCTTTTTGTCATCTAGCAGATTGTAAGCCTTCTCATTTACCTTGACCAGCTCAGTGAATAATCAGGGAGTTTATCAGTTATCTTCTCTAGATCAGCAAAGAATCAGGAAAGTTATCTTATCTCTTGTTTTTGTCCTAAATCTAGTGATTTTGTTTTTTGTTGTTTGAATATTTAGAATAGCAATGATTAGAGAAAGCGACTGAAAGATGCCGTGAAAGGGGGGGGGGATAAAATGAACAAAACGTCTCCACAGGCATGGAGTTTGTGCCATGATCACTTAACATCAGTGCGTACAGAATGTAATCCAAACGCCAAGACGCCATCTTCAGAAACTGACAACTTTGTCCTTTGTGCACAGTTGACAAAGGGAAGTTGGCCAAAGATTTACACCTGTTCGTTTTGTTAATAAAACACACGTTATCAATCTATTTTTATGGGTTTCTGGTTGTTACCTTACAGGCAATGTCAAGAAATTCTGGAGAGCTGGACAACAGAAGGTCCTCAGATGAAATCCCCAACCACCCCTCAAGCGAGTGTTTCAGCCCAAAACTTCTTATACGGTAATATATACATGCTGTATCCATGGTAATGGCTCCTCGATGCCCTTTTCTTTAATTGTTTGCCTTTCAATTTTTTCTCTTCACCTTGATTCATATTTGTGTGTCCGAGTTAGCTGGTTGTGGCAATCGTCGTAACCACTTAGCTAGAAGACATCTGCTGTAAGTGAGGACATTTTAAGCATTATAAAGATCACATTTGTTCCTCCTCCCCCAGATCCAGTTGGAATTCTTTGCACGATCTCATGAGGACATAGTCTACTGTTTGTTTGCCACTGCAGAGTGGGCACGTGGGTAATCTCATCCCCCATTTCACCAGATTATTCGAGGATAGGAAGCTACATACAGGACTTGAGGATGAAATTGGTCCTCATAGTGGCCATCTCGTTCCAGCTGACTTCTTTGGGCCGGCTTCATTTCATTATCAAACAAACTGCCACCGATGAAGTGCAGCAAAAAGTTTCTCTTCAGCCATGAATCGAAGTTTGTGCTCCAGATTTATATTCAGTCTAATATTTTCCTGAAGTGTGCAAGTTTATCAACAACTATGTAGAGTCTGTATCTTAAAACTTTGATAAAAAAAAAGGCTAAACCTACCAAAGGTTTATGTGATTAAAGTGATTATTTAGATGTTTTGTTGGTACTGACTTCGAATGTGTCTGACAGTGTTCTAATTGCAGAAAATGAAAATAAAACTACAAAATCTTCTGAATGTAATAGAAAGAGAAAGCAGTAAAAAGGGTTTGATCTATACAGTAAGAAGACTTGAATCATGGTAAACAGTAAAACATATGAACTCCCCTCATGTAAAATAACAGTAATTAGCATAACACTGAAAACAAATTGATAAACTTAAATATCTGGAAACAGTCACCTCACCACAAGGATGGTGCACATCCAAATATTCAAAAGATCTGGCCAAGCTAAAATTGCATTCAAGAAAATGAAAATCGTTCTTACCAACAAACACCATGCAATTAACATCAATTTTATATAGAACCAATCCTGGTGTACGGATGCGAAGCCTCGACAATCAACCTGCAAAGTCAGAACAAGACTGAGGCAGCTGAAATGTGGTTTCTAAGAAGAAAGTGAAAAGTTCCATGGACAACAAAGAAATCAAATGAGACAGTCTTGAAAGAAGCAAACACAAAAAGAAATTAATGAACAAGATAAGGAAAAGATAATCAACATTTATAGGACATTTTGTGAGGTGAGAGAAATTAGAGAACCTATTGAACGCTGGAGGAAAAAAGAGCACCAGGTAAATCTAGCGAGAAAATTTTAGACAATTAAGCAGAGTGGAAGAGGACAGAAAGGCTAGGAGATATACTTGCAGAAACAAAAGATAGATTCGCACAAAGGCCCATGATCGCAAACGCTATGTGGCAGGGCAAATGATGATGATGATGATGATGATGATGATGATGATGATGATGATGATGATGATGATGATGATGACATAAGGGTTAATTTATGTATCAGACTCAACCCTCAACTTCAATTCTTTATATAAAGAACGATCTTCTCATCCAATATATTGTCCAAGATAAACTCAAGTAACATACTGACTGAAGGAAAGAAACTGTACTTTGTAAATGACACGAAAAACACATTTTTACTTACTGCATTCACTTTGCAATAAAGGGATACTAATGAATTGTGATCTTTGATGAAGCTGACCACATCAGCATTAGTTACATTTAAAATGATGATGCAAACTAAATGTGAAACATTTAAAGATAACTGTCCTCTGAACGAAATGACATTGTCGAATACGTCTTCGCTAAAGTTTCTTTTCTTTTTATTGCTATCCAATGAAATATCACAAGCAAAGAGGCTACTGGAACAGGTTGAAGATGAAGCAGCTAAAGTTGGACTGCACTGCAATGCTAAGAAAACGAAAGTGATGATGTACAACTAAAGTAGTGAAAACGATATGAAATCTATCAATGGGGGAGACATCGAGCAAGTCACCAATTTCAGGTATCTGGGCGGATGGATGGAGAGCAGTCAGAAAGATGTCTCTGTTCGAAAAGCCCTTGCTTGGTCTGCATGTCACAAGCTGAAGATGAAATGGACTGGACTTCTAACTTGAAAAAAGAACTAAAGATTCGTCTCTTTATATCCACTGTCGAGTCTGTGTTGCTCTACAACTCGGAAACATGGACCTTAACAAAGCAGATGGAGAAGAGTCTTGATGGGACGTATACTCGCATGTTGAGGATGGCATTAAATGTCTCTTGGAAGCAGTATATGACTAACGAAGAGCTATATGGATACCTCCCTAAATTAGTGACAAGATAAGAACACGTAGGCTTCGCCTAGCCGGTCACACTGTATGCGACATCCAGAGGAAGTTGCTTTACAACTTGTACTGTGGCAGCCAACTGGAGGGAGAGCGAACAGGGGAAGGAAGACAACAGACTTCATTGATCTTCTCAAAAGGGACACTGGCCTCGAAAACATCGATGAGATCAGGGCAGCTATGTTGGACAGGAGCAAGTGGAAGGAGTACGTCACAAAGGCTCGATCGGGAGACCGGACAAACTAAAACCTAAAACTGAACTAACTATTGCGCTCGGTACAGTTGATCTGTTTGACATTTCTAAAATAGTCCTTGTTATGACCTGAGTTAAAACATAACAGACTGATTTTTCTAAGCCGTGATTCATTGCGTTTTGATAACTTGAGCTGTACCTTAAGTTAATTTAAGAATTCTTCTTTTCCTTATTAGTCTTGAACTGGCTGGTTGTCTTTGCTCTGACCTTAAAAAGACGCCTGCATAGATTACATTCTTTCTGCGAACAGATAGTTAGTTTCATGTACATGGCCTTTTGAATGTTTTGTGGCCCATTAGCTCAGTTGATAGAGTGCCACACCCATAAAGCAGGAGTTGTGGGTTTAACTCTCAGACGTGCTATAGGTTTTGTTTAGATCTCAAGGCCTTTGCAACATACAGAATACCGAGCAAGCTGAAAGCTTATGCCATGATCTGTTTGGGTCTTCTCCATCACATGGTATAAATGACGACAATACATATAGAATTTATGGAAATGTAGAGACCTGATCTTAAGAAACTGAGACTGGATACTGTAATCGTTTTACATGTAAACCTTTTCTGTAAGTGCTGGTTATCTCTTTGAATCAATCAGTATTCTTTGGTGAATATGAATTCTCTAGAAGAAGAACAAAAGTACAATCTGAAGCATACCTATTGAAGGCAGTAAAACCCTTGCTCTGCATTTAGCGTTTAACAGCATTTTGCAGTAAAAAGCTTTTGCTATAATACATTCAGGACAACACAGATTAAAGAAAATATGAATGAAA
>JAPXFY010000025.1:40537304-40544804 GCA_030674185.1 Monoplex corrugatus | reverse complement strand
TCTGAAAAAGAGAGAAGACCAGAATCCTAAAGGTAATTGCAAAAGCAGCTGAAAGGATTGTCAGCTAGATCTGATAGGAAAGGAACAAAAGTGAGCTTCATAAGGCTATTTCCGTACGCCCTGCAGTGGCTAAGACATCCCTTTCGATGGTGACGACATTGAAGTAGCTGACCACCTTGACGGCGCAGCTTGGAAACCAGGCAGGAAAAAGATACAGCAGTAGGACACCCAGGAGTCTGGGATGTTGAGTAGCCCCTTTAGCGTGCAAGGTGTTGAGGGCTGAAACACTTGCTTGATGGATTTTGTCCTCTGAGGAACATCTGCTGTCCAGGTGTCGCTTTTGCCACAGACACATAGCTAAATTATTTACTTCGGTGAGCAGACTAGAGCACGTCTAGGAATGACTGAATGACACTGGGAAAGACTAGATTTAAGAGGTGTGTGGGCTTTTCTCCAGCCTGCCTCTAGTGCTATAAAGGAAAGATGTTCATGGTTCATTAAAGGTAGAAACAATAATGGGTTCTTCAGCACCAATGCCATAACGACTGGACATCCACAACGGTCTATAAATACAGAGCAAACGAAATTCCCGTGTGTGTGTGTGTGTAAGATCCAAAGGTCAAAGGAGAGCTGTATAAAGATTGATGAATGAAAAGTAGTGCCCTCAGCCGGCAATAGTAGTTTTTGTTTTTGTTTTATGTTATTATCTTTCAAGATTCATGATTGTTTATACTACACATTAATGTGCACATCCCACAGTGTATATGCGTGTGTGTGGTTTCATGTATGCCCAAATGTATGAAGGAGCTGAACTTAATCAAATCGTTTATAGTTTTGTTTTTTTCATTTATATATTCTTCGTGTAGAAGTGGTATTATAACATATTTTTCATTTCATGTTTGATTTAATTATGTTCTTATTCATGATGAACTGACTATGTTTCTACTGCATTAATGTGTGTAACTGACTACGTTTCTACTGCATTAATGTGTGAATCTGACTGTTTATACTGCGTAAATGGGTGTACCTGATTATGCTTGTATTGCATTAAGGAATGAATCTGTGTATGTTTATACTGCGTTAATATGCGTATCTGGTTTATGCTGTGTTAATGTGTGTATCTATGTTCACGCTACATTAATGTGTGTATCGAACTGTGTTCATGCTGTATTAATGTGTCCATGTGACCACGGTTTCACCGTATTAATGTATGTATCGGACTGTTTATATTGCATTAATGCATACACACATTACACCCGAAGTTTCTCCTTTTTTCAATCTCACTTTTGTTTTTAAAAGAGACACTATATCATATAGGCCCAAATTTTGTATATATGTGTGTGTTTGTGTGTGTGTGTGTGTGTCAGCCTGTGACAAAATTTGTTGACATGAATTTCTGACCTCTTTATGGATGGAGTTTTACCAAATGTGGTCAAAGGCGTGGACATTTAAGGAGTGGCAAGAGGTTAAGATTGAAAGGTAAGGCTCCAAGGAGCAAAAGAGTGCCTAACGTCAGAAGTTTTAGGAAAGTGAGTGAACATTTTTCAGGAGCGTCTTACAATATTCAAAATCTATTTCAGTTGTGACAATCCATTATTGCCTTCAATGCATGTCAAAGTTTCTTTCAACTGAAGCTTTGTCAGGACCACAGTGACTAATTTTCTAGACCATCTCTATGATAACACTGTTTGAAACAAACATTGCCAAATATTGCAAGGAATCATTTTCTATATAAGCTGAAAAACACTTTTCATATAGTTATATCAAATTTTATTTTTCAGTATTCATCTATTGATGAGTTGTTTTCGGTCAATGGCGGAAAAAATATCTTTACAGCACAACAGAAGTTTAGTTTCAAGAATCATCTACATCTAACAGGAGCTGAACTTTAAGAAATTAATTATTTTTTTTACTTATGGGGAAAGTTAGGTATTGTGGTACCCAGCAAGTTGTGTTCTTACATACATACACTTAGGCGAAAAACCAGCTTCACATTCTTCGCTTTGGATCTGTTCCTGAAGACCATGTCCAGTCGTATGTGACCTAAAGAATGATTACTATGTGAATAAAAACATGGCAGCTGTCTTGGATGTTCATCTAGAAACGAGACATTGTATCACAAGTGACGTTACTTTCAGGAATTGCACAGTCCGAAGTGGTGTAAATAACATTACTTTTTAATGCTGGAAATATCTTTTAGCCCATTTGCTGTACATGCAGCCTAAAGGCAGAGAAATCATCATCTTCCTGGTGTTTGCTGTTCTTAAGTATGTACGTTTTGCAGCTTCATGACTGTGCTTTTCTGTAACTTCGTGGATCCTCTTTTACCTCACACATCAAATATTTCATTTTTTTGGTCAAGAATATGTGGGAATTAATACAACATTAAACTACTTTTTCATATGTCACACATGCATAGCAGATTATCGAAAATGATATTATTAACTTACGAACAAGTGTGTACGAGCATATGTTCAGATACACAACACACACATACAAGCGCATGGGCACTTTTATACACAGGCACAGATTACACACATGCACACACAGATTGCACAAACACACACACGTACACACATACACACACATACACACACACATGCACACACACACGCACGCACACACGCATGCACACACACACACACTTACACACACATACACACACACAAACACACACACACACACACAGGCACACACATATACACACAATCACGCACAGGTTGCACGCACATAGAAACATATGCATACGTACTTTTAAGATTTCATGTATTGTCCAGTGTAAATGTTTGTTCTGTGATTTCCTGTCAGGTTTGTTTCATTATGTGCCAGTATCTGTTTTCTTCTTATTGAACAAATTCTGTCGTTTTGTTTTATTTACAATGTGATATATTTCATTATGTTTAACACACATCTGAGATATTTAATACCTTTACAAGTAACATAGATATTTTTCGACAGAATACTTGTTTTCAAATATTTCATATCGGCTTTCTATTGCATATAAAACACAAAATACATTATCAAACACATTGATCATTCAAACTTTTGTTGAAAGACTTGAAAAAAAGAAACAAATATTGTTTTCTAATTTCTGTTTGGGTAGGCTTTAATGGTTTTTAAAGTTTGGCCACAGTATTTTGTGTTCAGTACCTTTGCGATGTTCTCCCACCCAGTTAATGATGACCTTTTTGCGGTTCAGATCCATTTTAAGTTTGATCTCTGTGGCCGGTATTACCATTCTAATTTTACAACTTCTTGCTTCCACCCAGACCAGTTTGAGGAGATTTGCCCTGTCATCTGCCAGTGCTGAGGGATGATGGTACCAACAGCTGTACACTGACATCTACAGCGTCATCTCACAGTATTGTCTGATGACAACTTGGGCATATAACCACACACAACAGTCGCACACAGCGGTTGTATAATGTCACACATATACATGTTAGTGATATAATGACACATAGAGCTTGTACACAGACGTACAGTGGCCCGTGTAATGGTTGTACATTGTCAAATGATAGCTGCATTCTGACACACAGTCGTTGCATGATAACACACAATGGATGAATAATGACACACAATGGTTGTACACTCACATGCGATACCTATCCCCATTGACGGCTTGTATACGTTGTTCTTTCTTCTATCTGTGCTCTTGTTCCATCATGGATGTGGCGGGAAGAAAGCACAAGAAGAATACATTTCTATTTTCAAGGGTAGAGATATAAGCACACTATGTCTTGTGACATCCAGCCCTGGCCCATGGAGGGTCCACACTAACACAAGTACACTATGATATTCATAGACAATCTATACTTACACAAATGAACTAGAATCATCAACACAATACAGAACTGGAATGTTAGTGCGCACATGTGTGTGTGTGTAAGTGTGTAAGTGTGTGTGTGTATGTGTGCGTAAGTGTGTGTGTGTGTGTGGGTCGTGTGCCCGTGTGTGTGTGTGTGAGTGTGTGTGTGTGTGTGTGTGTGTTTTGTGTGTGTGTGTGTGTGTGTGTGTGTGTGTGTGTGTGTGTGTGTGTGTGTGTGTGTGTGTGTGTGTGTGTGTGTGTGTGTGTGTGTGCTTTTCGTTTTTTTACAATTGAAGAATACGGTTAAGAGATGACTAGTATGATGACAGGTTTTCAGTTAATCCATTTCACTCAAAAATTGCATACAGTTATTAGTACGAATGCTAGAGATAATATCACTGACACACATAACAACACTGATACACAGTAACTGTACACGACACACAGTAACTATACACTGACACACAGTAACTATACACTGACACACAGTACTATACACTGACACACAGTAACTGACACTGACACAAGTAACTATACACTGACACACAGTAACTATACACTGACACACAGTAACTATACACTGACACACAGTAACTGTACACTGATACACAGTAACTATACACTGACACACAGTAACTATACACTGACACACAGTAACTGTACACTGATACACAGTAACTATACACTGACACACAGTAACTATACACTGACACACAGTAACTATACACTGACACACAGTAACTGTACACTGACACACAGTAACTGTACACTGACACACAGTAACTGTACACTGACACACAGTAACTGTACACTGACACACAGTAACTATACACTGACATACAGTAACTGTACATTGATACACAGTAACTGTACACTGACACACAGTAACTATACACTGATACACAGTAACTGTACACTGACAGACAGTAACTGTACATTGATACACAGTAACTATACACTGACACACAGTAACTATACACTGACACACAGTAACTGTACACTGATACACAGTAACTATACACTGACATGCAGTAACTGTACATTGATACACAGTAACTATACACTGACACACAGTAACTATACACTGATACACAGGAACTGTACACTGACACACAGTAACTATACACTGATACACAGTAACTGTACACTGATACACAGTAACTATACACTGATACACAGTAACTGTACACTGACACACAGTAACTACACACTGATACACAGTAACTGTACACTGATACACAGTAACTGTACACTGATACACAGTAACTGTACACTGACACACAGTAACTATACACTGACACACAGTAACTACACACTGACACACAGTAACTACACACTGACACACAGTAACTACACACTGACACACAGTAACTACACACTGACACACAGTAACTACACACTGACACACAGTAACTATACACTGACACACAGTAACTATACACTGACACACAGTAACTACACACTCACACACAGTAACTACACACTGACACACAGTAACTACACACTGACACACAGTAACTGTACACTGACACACAGTAACTGTACACTGACACACAGTAACTGTACACTGACAAACAATGACTGTACTCTGACACACAATAACTGTACACTGACGCACAAAAGCTGTACACTGGCACAGGAAAGCTGTACACTGACAAACGATGACGGTACACTGAAAGACAAAGACTGTGTACTGACATTAACGGTGTCCACTTACAGTGACTGACAGATGATGATGTATGTACACTGATATACTTGCCGTGTCATCTGTCAATGGAGATTGGTGAACTATGAACTGCTAAAACACGACTATGGGATAACTCATATACAAAATGCATTATAAGTTTGCAGACAAAAAGAAAACAAAAGAAAACAAAGAAACAGAAAACCAACAACAAAAAGCAAAATCAAAACGAAAAAAACAAACCCCAGTCTCCCAGCAAAATAATTGCCATGCAAAAAGCCATATTATGCTGTATTGCCAGACATATACATGCATAAGAAGAATGTTGAGAGTTCCATGGACAGCAAAGAAAACAAACGAGACAGTCTTGATGGACACAGACACAAGTAAATCATTCATAAAGAAGATTAGGAAAAGACAGGCAACATTTATAGGCCATTTTATGAGGAAGGGGGATTTGGAGCACCTGGTCACAACGGGAAAGCTGGAGGGAAAGAGAGCACTAGGTAGACCCAGGGAGAAAATGCTGGACGGACTTGCAGAGTGGCTGAAGACGAGAAGGGTGGAAGAGATGCTAGGGGCAACAAGAGATAGAGACAGATGGAAGTCCATGATCGCCAACGCCATGTGGCAGGGCACCTGATGATGATGATGATACATGCATAGATACAAACTATATAGACGTGTGTATGTATGCACCGATAAGAGAGAGAGAGAGAGAGAGAGAGAGTGTGTGTGTGTGTGTGTGTGTGTGTGTGTTTGTGTATGTGTATGTGTGTTGTATGTGTGTGTATGTGTTGCGTGTGTTGTCATGTGTGTAATAAGGTACATTTTAACACTGCGTGTGGAGGTAATGTTGATTAATTGGTTGATTTTTGTGTGAAAATAACTATCATCAATCTACACATACTATATACTATAGACTGATGTACGTTTGTCACGTGTGATGTACTTAGTGTAAGAACAATAATCAGTTGTACGTAATATGTTTCATGTGTACAATAATCTGTGCATTAAGTTTAAAAACAAGATGAGGAAGACTAGAGATTTTCCTCCTAAATTTCACAAGCAGTCTGTTGATCAATATTCATATCTCTGTGAAATACGCCTTTGTAAGTGATTCATCCATTTTGTTGATGTGATGCGCTTGTATCTTGCAATCCTTAGAAATTCTGATTTATATAGTAACTTAACTATTTCCAGAGACAGCCGAAGTCAAAGATATGAGGTCTGCAGATAGCCTTCCAACAAGCCATGGTACCATGCAATAAGACGCAGGTGTCTACAAGGTCATCTGTATCAGATTACAATGGTGCTCGCACATTGAGTTCCCCTCAGCGTAGACCAGCGCTTGTCCTACGCCTCAGCAGCCTCAAGTGAAGCAACAAGAGTTATGGCCAGACTACAGTTTGTGTGACCACTAAGCCCCAAGGCAGCCAGCAAGGTTTTTAAACCATTATTCTTTTTTTCCGTGTTTAAATATTCAATGCAGTCTTGAAATCCAGTTAGCATTCTTGATCAAACAACTGTTCAGCATGTTATATGTTTTCTAGTTTTGTTGTATGTGTGTGTGTTTTTACATTATTTCCTGTCATAAATGTAAGGTGTCAATAATTTGTATTGTGTGTTGTTCATTTTGGGGAAGGGATGAATGAGCAATCTCAAGTTCATCTTCCTTTTCCTTCATGATTGTTTAATTTCTGAGGTTTGGGGAACTTGTTCCATTGTTTTTTCACTGCATCATTCATGCTTCGTTTTTGAGAGTGTATATAGGAAGAAAAAAAGAAAGAGAGAGAGAGAGAGAGAGAGAGAGAGAGAGAGAGAGAGAGAGAGAGAGAGAAATTGAGAGACAGAGACAGAGACAGACAGAGAGAAAGACAGACAGACAGACAGACAGAGAGGGAGAGAGAGAGAGAGGGAGACAGACAGACAGACAGACAGGCAGAGAGGGAGAGAGACAGACAGACATAGAGAGAGAGAGAGACAGACAGACAGACAGACAGACAGA
>JAPXFY010000025.1:40530384-40537204 GCA_030674185.1 Monoplex corrugatus | reverse complement strand
GACACATTTAGGCATTCCTAGTGTGCCTCCTACTGAACGGCAGTATTCACTCGCTCTTTTGCCGGCAGAAGTTTCAGAATTGTCAAATGTATCCAGAACGCGTCTGCTGATAAGCTTGTAGCAACGGTTACACAATATTACCCCATCCTGACAGTCAGGATTGCTGAAAGTACAATGGTCTGTCCCATCCTCTCCATGATCACATTCTGTATTTTGGTTAATGCTGAACACCGGAAAAGTGATCTGGATGACAAAACAATAGACAATCAGGTAAAAATCAGAAGGATTTATATATTTAGTTGACATTTTAACACTTTTATGAGAGATCCTCTCAGGAGATTAGTAAAAAACATTATTCACAGTGATTTGCTTTATGCTCAAATGACTCATTCAATAACGTTTAGCAAAATGACAGTAATGCTGAAGTTGCTGACAGGTTTGCTTGGAATTTTTGGTAGTATAGTATGTAGTCAGTATGCATATCAGATGCTTGCCACGTAGCGTAAATGTAGCAAACAAAATGCATTGTTCAAAACTGAAACAACAATTACAATTACACCATCAACCACCACAACAACAACAATTGGATAATGACCCCTGAAATGGAATTTCATAATACTAATACGCATGCTTATATGTCACAACGTATGTCTGTTAGCACAACGCGCTTAGGATCTAATTTTCAATAATAAAAAAATCGAACAAACAAACAAACAAAGAAAGAAACAAACAAACAAAGAAACAAACAAATAAACAAACAAACACAAGAATCAGAGCAAAAAACGATGGCCATTACTGAACCTAATACGACCTATGAATTCACGTTGCACTGAACATGACAAAATGGAACGAAACAACAACAACAACAACAACAACAACAGCACCAACAATAACAGCACAACAACAACAACAACAACCAACCAACCAACCAACCAACCAACCAACCAACCAACCAAATTCATGTTATTTTCCTGCAACAGAAAGAGTACCAAACATACACAACATAATAAATGAGCTGAGTTGTAGGGAATATGCAATGCTCGTTAACAACAAAAATGCATAAATCACAATAACAGTGTTCGTTTTAACACAATTGTTTAACTCCGAACATGTGGAATGTCCTAACCAGTATTTTAGATAGGGTTGATTGAAGTGTTTCTACTGACTCTATCTCTGCAGTTACTAAAAAAGGTCTGACACAAATGTTTTGAAGATTGTTGATATATTTATTCGGTTATCAGACGACAGCATCCACAGAGATACTCTCTTTGATGGGACCACTACAGTCAAGCTAGCAACAATTCAGATGCGAGTACTCAGTCCCCTCACCAACATACCTAGTAGTGCCTTGGTTTCTTGGTATTTAGCATAAAGACGTGACTGTGTGGACTTTTCTAGTTTGTTGGTAAAGCAAACACCCAGAGTCTTAATTTTTGAAGGGTTTCTATTTAGTTAAGATGTGGTGTGTACATGTATTTGACACTACTGTCCATTCTTTACATTGATATTTAGCCATAGTCCAAAACATCATCGTTTAGATTTTGTGTTGCTCATGTGAACTTTCTTCATTGGTGGTGTTCATACCAAGTGTTTAAGATTTTAAACTGGTTTGGCCTGACAAAATGTTAATAGTTTCTCCCTGTTCTTGTTCCTTTCACCATGTTCAAAAGGGCGCAAGTCATGTTCTCTAGAGAAGCAGACCATACAAAAAGAAAAAGAAAAAAATGAAACAAACAAACAAAAGAACACAATAAATGAATGTGTGAGATAAAATGATTTCTTCTTGATGACGCAGCATTTTTTCTGAAACCAAGTTGGTGTTAAATCATTAACTACTATTGTCGATTTTATGAAACTTTTAAAGGTTAATTTCTTAAAGTCGTTATCAGATCAAAAATACTTCAATGTTTTGAGCAAAAAATCCTTTTAAAAGTTGAAGCCAAATGATAACCTTTTTACTGTATGTGAACTGCAACAATCCATAATGTCATATGCAAGTCGTATCATTTTCAACATATTTGTTGATAATAAAGCCTGGTTGATTCTCAATTAAAAATTTACAGAATATATTCAACTCATTGAATGCACATTGATACTACTTCATAACAACACTTAATGTTAACAATGTTTTTGTATTTGTACTTCTAATTGTGACATTCTTCACCAAGTTATCATGCTGTTCTGCCTGTATCATTCACTGCCCAATAGCAAACATAAATTGTGTGACAGACAGTTTTTGGATGATTTTATTTTCTCTCTGTAGTGTTCTGACACTCTCAAAGAAAATTTATCACTGTAGGTGAAATCAACAACTACTCGCACCAGCCCACAAATCTTAACACAGTTAAAACTTTAGATCCGTTAAAAATAGACTCTTCCATCAGTTAATATTCAAACCAATTATGGCGACCACATCCTTGATTTGATGACTATCAATAGAGCTGATAATTAAATTCTACATTCAACAAAAAGTGACTACCGGTACACATTGTCTTCCAATCATGAATTTGTAACTTCCCACCTGCCTATCTTTAAACCAACAGTTCGTGCAAAGTGTTTGAGAGCAGGAATGTTGCCATTATCAATAGAAACACCTTTCAAGAAAACTGATGGTGTTCACTCAGCTTAAAACTCCAATCCAACCCTCGTCAGTGATACAAGCACTCACAATCCAGTCTAGACTTTCATGCTTTTGCAAAACGCAATCATGTATCTAATTGCCACCTACCCTTCTTTGCCCCTGGTACAGTACTGATGCAGATGAACTTCAAGAGATGAAGACTGAGTGACGTGGAACAAGAACAATGATAGTTATGCTCCAAACTTACCGTTTACATCAACAGATCATATACAGTGCTAAACATCAAGTGACAGAAACTGAGCAGACACCTAAAACCATATTTCTCTCTTTTAGGATTCCAGAGTCTTCCACCCTTGAATAGGTTTCTTTTTTTTCTTTTCACTTAATTCCACGAAGAGTCCTTGGGGTGCCACTCTAAAGAATTGTTTACCAGATTTCGCCCAGTTCTGTTGGTAGTGTGCCAAAACTTGGTTTTCGCACATAATTTCTCTGTCCGTCTTTATTTCCATTTACCCTCCTGAACAGTTCCATGAAAGATTTATTTAGCTAGGCTGTTGGTTCTTGTTACGTGGGCATACCAACATACCATTCTTGTTTTTAATCGAATCAGCAGATCTTTATATTGTTCAGAGTGCTGCTTGATGGTTTGGCACACTTATTCATCGTTGGTATGATAAGTATATCCACTGTTTAGTATCTTGTGATATCTTCTAAATCCCGTCTTGCCAAATCTGCTGTGAACGTCCATGCCTCGCGTGTGTAATGGAAGATAAATATACCGGTGCATGTAAGAGTGGGATCTGCTTCATAGAGATGTTGTAGTATATAGATGTCAGCATAAACAGTGCTGATGTCTTTGCTGCCCTGGAGAGGATTCTAATTTGGATCCCTCATTGTTAATGATGTATCGTAGGGAACTGAATAATTGAACAGTTTCTACCTTTCAGTACATGTACAATCACACCCATAGTGATAGAATTTTTGTGGCTGGCCATCAACTTGATCTTCTCAGCACAAACTTCCATGCCATATCTTGTCGATTTTTCATCTAGTCTTTTAACAAGGATAGCGAGTATCTGGTCATGCCTGCCAGGCCGTTAATACCATCTGCAAAGCCAAAGTTCGTGTGCAGACAAAAGGCGACCCTGGCAAACTTAAACCAAAGCTTGGAACCAGTCTTCAGTGGCACCCTGAGTATCAAACAGTTGTACAGTGTAACAAACAATCTTCAAGCAAAATCAAATCTATTTTGTCTTCTTCAGTGTTCTCTTCTATTGAACTGACTCTGATATTGTCTTTTTGAAAACTATGATCAACACATTTGTGATAGGCTCGGTTGATACTACAACACAAGCCACGTCTGTTGATGAACATCCGTTTTTTGGATTGGGTTTTCTTTCTTTTCAGCCATTGTCAGAATAATCTGTGAACAGTTTAATTGCAAACTTAAGACAAAAATCCTGTGAATTTAATCCACTCTTTTGTGACTGTCTTGACACACACTAATGAATGAATATTTGTACATACGTGTTATTCCCACAAATTACAAGGTAGATATAGTCTATCCTTTGCCTAAGAAAACCTCACTTGACCCCGATCAGCTTAAAGACTACTGACCAGTTTTCCTCTTCTCTTTTTTTTCTGAAAAAAAGTGATTGAAAGAATTATCTTCTCTCAGCTTTCTGGTCATCTCAGTTCGGAGGATTTTCTTGATCCACATCAGTCTGCCTACAGAGCTGGTCACAGCACAAGAACAGCTGCTGTAGTTAGGGTCCTTTGTTATCTCCTTGCTATCCTCGATAATGACAACAGTTCATGTATTTGTCTCCTTGACATGTCAGCTGCTTTTGATACGATAGATCATGACATTTTTCTTTCTCAGTTCAAATCACATGGAATCTGTAGTATTGGGCTTTCGTGATTTAAATTCTATCGCAGTGGGCGCACTGAAAAGGGTCCAATCAACGGCCTCCACTGTCCCAAAACATTTCTGAAATACATGCATGACGTCCCACAAGCGTCAGTTCTCAGACTGTACTGTTCGTATATCATATAAGGTCAGTAGCTAATTTCATTGCTTCTCATTCCCTGTCACATGAAAGTTTTGCAGATGATACTCAACTCTGTATCACTGTACCAGTCTGACAGATATTGATCAGATGACTTTTACCACTCAGAATGATGTAGCTGAACTTACATTTTCGGGGAAAGACAATAAATTTCAGCTAAATGATGATAAGACAGAAGCATTGCTCATCCATCTACTGAAACGTCTGTTATTTTCATGCATTTGCCATTTGCCATTTGCCGCCGGTGCCGCCTTCGCCTTCTGTCCCACTGGTGCCGCTTTCGTCTTCTGTCCCGCCGGCGCTGCCCTCATCTTCTGTCCCGCTGGTGCTGCCTTTGTCCTCTGTCTCACTGGTGCCGCCTTCGTCTTCTGTCCTGCGGGTGCCTCCTTCGTCTTCTGTCCCGTCGTTGCTGCCTTCATCTTCTGCCCCGCTGGTGTCGCCTTCGTCTTCTGTCCCGTCGGTGCTGCCTTCGACTCCACCTCGGCCGCCGCATTGTGATAAACTAAAACTATGCCTTTTTAACGCTCAGTCAACATGCACTGATGGCAAAACCGATGTCATTGCTGACTTTATCGCAGATGAGCAAGTTGACATTGCTTTTATCACCGAAACATGGCTTAATCCCCTTGGTCATGAACCTATACATGCGAGTCTCACTCCGAGTGGTTACAGGCTTGCTTCTTTCCATCGCTCATCCCGAGGTGGTGGTATTGCCATCCTCTACAACGACTCACTCCATTCCCGCCTGTCTTTCTCGCAGTCTCTGCCTTTCTCCCATCCTTCTTTCGAGCACGTTGAAGTATCCTTCTAGTCCACCCCTCGCCCCATCACCTTCTCCTGTGTCTATCGACCTCCACCTAGGTCTGTCAACAAGCTCACCACATCCATGTTTCTCTCTGACTTTGACCAACTACCGGACTACTACTGCCTCTTACCTGGAAATCTCATCATTCTAGGTGACATCAATGTCCACTATGACAACACTCACCGTTATGACACAAGACATATCATCAACTCTCTGTCCAATCACAATATGACTCAACACATTTCTGAACCAACCCATCAAAAAGGTCACATTCTTGGCTGGATCATTTCTCATGATCACCACAATTCAGCTACTGACAACTGCTTAGTTCTTTCTACCCGTCTAACTTCAGCCCTTCCATCTGACCACTCTGCAATTCTCTGTTCTCTTGACATTCCTCCTCCTTCCCGTACCATGCGCACAGTGACTCGACGCAATCTCAAATCTATCGACCTCTCCACATTTTCATCTGATGCCTTCCGTCTCCTTTCTGAAAAGTCACATAACCTTGCCGATGAATTCTATACTACTCTCCACCATCTTCTGGACACTCATGCTCCAGCCACAACCCGTCTTTTACTAGACCGCCCCCCCTACCCCCTGGCTCACTCATGAGATTGCCTGTGCAAAACGTGCCCGCCGCAGAGCAGAGCGCCGCTGGCGCAAATCCAGACTCACTGTACATAGGCAACTTTTCCAAGCCTCTAAAACAAAAGTGTCCACCCTCATTGCATCTGCAAAAACAAGCTATTTCCAAACCAAAATCCTGAATGCCTCTTCTTCAAAAGAACTCTTTACAACCATGAATCATCTCCTTGGCACACGAAAAGATTTACCTCTCCCAACAAAACACACAAATGAAGAACTCCCATCTGTATTCTCCAAGTATTTCACCACCAAAATACAAACTCTTCGTGACAGGCTTGACAGGACACCCTGTCAACCATGCCCACCTGACTCTTCCTTCTCTGGCACACCTCTTACTACTTTTACCCCAGTCTCACAAGAAGAAATTCTCAACACAATCAGATCCATGTCGTTCAAAACCTGCGAACTGGATCCTCTTCCAGGTTCTCTCTACTCTGACTGTCTCCCTACGCTCCTCCCATTCATCACTGACATCATCAACACTTCTCTCCAAACTGGAACTGTCCCAGATTCTTTCAAGTCTGCTATTGTTCACCCTCTCCTCAAGAAATACAATTTAGACCCAAATGAACTGAAAAATTACCGGCCTATCTCTAATCTCTCTTTCTTGTCAAAACTGCTTGAAAAAGTTGTCCTCAACCAACTGAACTCTCACCTGTCTGCCAACAATCTCCTCAATCCTTTCCAGTCAGCCTACCGCCAGTGCCATAGCACTGA
>JAPXFY010000025.1:40497884-40527884 GCA_030674185.1 Monoplex corrugatus | reverse complement strand
TATATATATACATATATGTTTATATACATATGTATATATGCATGTATATATATATATAATATATGTAGCCTATATATATATATATATATATATATATATATATATATATATATATACATGTATGACATATAGGCCTATGTACGTATGCATTTGAAACAGCACAAACGAACGAACAGAAACTTTTGAGAGAGACACTTGTGTGTAAACAAAACATGGAAGGAAAGAAAGAACTGAGAAGAAAGAAAGAAAGAAAGAAAAGACCTCCACAAAAGTGTGTGTTCTTTGTGTTTCTTCAGACTTGCAGATTGTTCCTACTGAAATAATAAGTTTTCTTTATTCGCGTTTTTCTCCATTCACTTTTGCTTGCCATTGCAAGAGGGACAACCCTACGACCCCTCTCTTGGAGCTTAGGACACCTACCAGCATATACTCTCCCTCAGCGTGGAAAGAACAAGTTCACAGTGAAGAGCCACTACGTGAATCATGCTGGTCATCAAGCCATTTGAGGGCTGAAGTCGGAGGTACTAGGCCTGAAGGTGCTTTCTTAACAAACCATGGTGTCTTCCAGTATAACTCAATAGCCTACACAGTAATCCAGCTATGAATGGGTACTTGCCTCTTATAAAGGTTGGAGAAAATCCATTTCATATTGATAACAGCCCAGCCAATCACTAAGACTAAACAGATCACTTGGATGATTCTACTTCCCAATATTAAACCATCACAACATCAAGCTGTCAAATAATGAAATTACACAGTGCACTACACACTATATCAGCCTACTTTGCTCTACAAATATGAAACTAGGCTTTAATACAGAATATCCATTTGGAGCCAAAGACGTTTCACGTGCATGGACATCCACTATCCACTGCCAGTCTCCGTTGCTGACTATTAACATAGGAGATAGACCAGGTTTTACGAGCATGCAAAAGTGCTGATGTGACGAACAACCACGCCAACATAATTGATGAATCTGTTTGACATCATCATAGACGCCATCAAAGCAGTAGTTAAATCACATCGAACATAGTGTCAAAATAACTAGAAGCCTGTGTCAGTGACATGACTGGTTGGAGAGCAGTCACAAGGAAGGCATCAGCTGTGTTGAGGAAAGTCATCGTACCGATCTTACCTTTGCCATAGGGAAGAAGGAAAACTCCCGTTCAGAACATCTTCTTTGTGGTATGCATGTGTTATTAATTGTCCCAGCGTGTGCGGCTCCTGCAAAGAACTCTTGAGCTACACCCAAAGCTGCAAGGACTAAATGGACTCTGCACAATCTGTCTTTGTTGATATCAACAAGTTACCACCACAGCCATTCCATTATCACTACATGATCACATTGTCTTTGTTGATATCAACAGCGTATCACCACAACCTACCACTGCAGCCATTCTATGACAGTACAAAGCCATCACACGTCAATGTTCACTCATAATATTATGTCTCTTTATGAAATCATTCTGTGTCGGTGTACAGCCACTGTTATCAGGCAATACTGAGAGATGATGCCATAAATAAAGCCATCATCACTACCAGCACTGACAGATAACAAGTTTAGTCTCCTCAATCGCAAAAACAGACCGACATTATTGACTCCCGGAGTATCATAAGAAATAAGCATCTAAGCGCTGAAACCAGACACAGAAAACATAACAAAGATACTGCACACAAAATATGGTGATAAAACATCACGAGTTTAGCTCAGACACCTATAGGCGAATGACTAGAAAAATCTTTGAGATTATGGAATAAAGTTCCTCTATGAAAAGAGATGTTGGATGCCAACTCCACAACATCTGTCAAGCAGTACTGACACCACTGTGAGGTGGAACAGAGTCCTAATTGTCAGATATGATAAAGAACGATACCCACTGTTCCTGATGATTACACGAAGAGACTGACAACTGATTGTCTCCGTCTGATCTGTCTACATTGGATTCTGTCAATAGTTGATTTCCTGAGTATCTATGTAGGCTATCTGCACATCTATCTGTCTATTGAACTACTGACTAGGAGGTTATGGATTTAGATCCCCATCAATCTAAAAAACTGTAAAAGGATTTCTGGGCCCTGACTTATTCACTCAAGACTGAGCGTCCTATAGCCTCAATAAGAAGAGTAGGTCCACACAGTCAAATCCCATTTACTTGGGATGATATGATGGAGGTTTCCTATTGCCTTACATAGGTTTTTGTACAAACTCTCCGCTAGCCTTATTCCCACGACTCCCCACGGGGCAGGGAGCGCGCGCGCGTGTGTGTGCGTGCGTGCGTGTGTGTGTGTGTGCGTGTGTGTGTGTGTGTGTGTGTGTGTGTGTGTGTGTGAGTGAGTGTGTGTGTGTGTGTGTGTTGTGTGTGTGTGTGTGTGTGGTGTGTGTGAATGTGTGTGTGTGTGTGTGTTGTGCGCGCGCGCACTTGTGTGTATTTTCTGTCGGGAATTGCTCCTTAGCCTTGGTCTCTGCCGAGATAACCACAAGGTAGTGGTGATTTGTTTCTACCGAGACAACCACAAGGCAGAAGTGATATTTACCTATAGCTGGGTATCTGGTTCGTCGGTACCAGGGCATGTTAACACGACGGTAGACCTACGTGTCATACGTCAGGGGCCAGACCTCCTCCGAGAGCTAGTGCTGATTTACAATGATAAAATCAGCATTGTGACATCCTGACCATTCTAGGTAAATTATCAATACCCTCAGAATGCTTCCATTTAATTTGTACTAACTTCACAGTATTAGAAGCTGAGCAACTGAGTTTGAGGTTTGAAGAACTCAAGTCTTATTTAAGTTGATTTATGCATTACTGCTACATTCAAAATTTACCCCTTGAAATATTTTTTTATACCATGATCCTTCATAATTTTTTCACAGTCTGCCAAGCTATGGCTTTTAAATGTACATAATCTCAGAAAATAACAATACATCTTAATAATTATTAAGTTCAGACTCCTTTTCAATTGTTTTGCCAAATATTTGATCACAAGAAGAACTCGCTAATGTTACTTTAAAACCTCATTCACCTAATGACTCAGTTACAAGGGGAACAACCACTGACGAATCAAACTGTTACAGTAAATTGCAGTTCCTTCCAGTATTACAAAGTCTATCCCAACAAACAAACACAAACAAACAAACAAACAAACAAACAAACAAAAAACAATTTAAAACTGGTAATACTATGGTACTTTGTCATCATTTGATTTCTTTTCTTTCTGTTCATGAGCACTAATTTCTGTCTTTCTTTATTGATCTATTTATTTCTAACCATAATTTTCTGTATACTACTGTCATTTCCACGCGTTAACTCTTTTATCGGACCCAGTCGTGGTTGTGTAGTGGTTACTGCAACAGACTATCAACTGAAAGGATGTAGATTTGAATCAGTCCCCTCCAAAATCATTGTGCAATTTTTTGGCTCTAACCATTTCCTATCCAGAGTTAGCGTGCTTTGGGTGGGAAGACTTGGGACCGCACAGTCGAGTCTCATCCACTTCACAGATACATCATTGAGGGTTTTACTCAAATCTTCCAACTAACACCACAGGTGTCTATATGTCTTGGGTCTGTTTGAAGCCAGATATATTCTGATAATAAACGTAGAGTACAATCCTTTCAGGCTGTCTCAATCCTAGATGCAACTCCATAGAATCATATTTATCATCCTATCGTCATCACTATCATCGCATTGTAAAACTATGATAACTTCTGTGATCATAAAGGTGGTATAGAAAATGGGACAAAAAATAGAAAAGAGAATGAGAAAAATGTGACCACAAAGACGATCTCCCTATGATCGATGATCCTAACAAACAAGAGAACAAACAAGGAAATGAACAAGCAAACAAACAAGCAAACAAGCAAAAAGGCAAACAATCAAACAATCAGCCAATCATAAAATCAAACGACCAGAAAACCAAACAACCAACGAAACAACAAACAACCAAATACTCAACCAGACAGTCAAAAAACAAAAAAACAAAACCATCCAAACAACCGAAAAACAAACAACAAAAAACAAAAACAAAACAAAACCGAAAATAAAAAAAACAAAAACAAAACAAAAACCAAAGAACCAAAAAACAAAAAATCAAAACAAAAAACAAACAAACAAGCAAACAAGCAAACAACCAAACAAATAACCAAACAATCAATGAACCAAAACCAACCAGACAACAAAACAACCAACCAACCAACCAACCAACTAACCAACCAACCAACCAACCAACCAAACAATTCTCTCTCTGTCTCTGTCTGTCTATCTGTCTCTCTTTCTATCTTTCTCTCTGTCTGTCTGTCTGTCTCTCTCTCTCTTCTCTCTCTCTCTCCTCCTCTGTGACACATACACACAGAGATATCATAGCACATTAAATGTTATTCCTATGAATAAGCTTCGACACAGTTCTAGGATGTCAGAGTTGTTTTAAATGACAATAACAATAGCAAAGACAACAACAACTACAATAAAACAAAAATGGTCATAATGATGCTCATGATGATGATGATGATGATAGCAATAGTGGTGATAATAATAATAATGATAACAATAATTATTGTTATTATAATCATCGTAATGATGATGATGGCGATGATAAAGATGATGATGATGATGATGATGATGATGAAGAGGAGGAGGAGGGGGAGGAGGACCAGCTGACGTACAAGCAGCACACACAGAATACAGATGCCAAGGCCAGAAGAAAGGTGAACATTATAAGAACCGTCTAATATCACTTACAGTGAAAAGACGTTAAATCAAAGAACGAACGAACATTATAAGAAAATCGGCTTGAACACAGTGGGGTGCCAATGAGAAAGTCCTCAAAAACGTCTATCAAGGAACTGTAAAGCCATGTCCTGAGAACGGCTCCAACTGAACAGCATCCCAGTCACACCAACAGATCCCTGACAGAGTACAGAACAAAGCACTTTGCATCATAACTCGCACAATCAGATATAAATGATTGAGAAAACAAAACGCATCGAAGACATGCCTCCATTGATGAAGAGATGGAAGTGCAGTGCCTTGATTCATTACACCAAAACCAAGGCCTCAGAAGATTATCTGATGCAAGAAAAAGTGCAGTGCCTTGATTCATTACTCCAAAGCCAAGGCCTCAGAAGATCACCTGATGCAAGAAAAAAGTGCAGTGCCTTGATTCATGACACCAAAGCCAAAGCCTCAGAAGATCACCTGATGCAAGAAAAAAGTGCAGTACCTTGATTCATTACACCAAAGCCAAGGCCTCAGAAGATCACCTGATGCAAGAAAAAAGTGCAGTACCTTGATTCATTACACCAAAGCCAAGGCCTCAGAAGATCACCTGATGCAAAACGGACAAAGGATTTCACTTCAGGTAGACTAAAAAACTCAAACTTCATGAAAAATATCATACTGCTATTGAGGAGCCTCCAAAACATATATCAACAAAAGCAGAGTCCCTGCAACTCAACAGCGTCCTTTACCATGGGAAGACAAGCTAAAGAACATCATCATGTACAGCTCAGTTCCTCATCTCATTACAAAAGATGAACACAGCAAGTGACTCTGGCCATGTTTGAGAAAGGTGCCCTCAGGAAATATGGATACGTTCTTAGTTAATGGGTCTGCCACATATGCTGACAAAAAGGAGGTACTGAAGTATACATCCAGTTCGTGAATGGACAACGGTAGGTTGAAGCAATACCAATTGGTCCTCACTGCACAAACACAGATGTGAAGTTAAGGCTCTGGTCCACACATCAAACATCATTAACAACGTTGTGGATCATAACAGCCAAATGGTCTGCTGCACAGATGCCACGTCAGTCCTGAAAGTAACCACTGCAAGCAAGCTGCAACATCTGCAAGCAACACTGCAAAAAATCAGATGCACCTTTCAGGTCCTGGCAAGAGTCATTATCCTACACCAATTCGCTGGGCACAACAGATCAAATCAACACATGAACAACGCATTCTTGCTGAGGGAGATCTGGCTTACTCCATTAAGGCTGCGGATGCACTACAAAAGATGACTGATTTCATTCTCAAGACTGAAGTCCTAGTGTGGTGATGAACGAGAAAAAGAAGATGCTAGTAACTTCAACGGATTGGAGATGTCTGTCATAATCAAGAATCTTTTACCAACATGTCTTTGAACAGGAAAAAAGTACAGAAATGACACGTTAAGTGTATAAAGCCCTAGAAATTGCAATACATGAACATACAATAGATGGTTGTTAAACGAGCCAGTATAGTACCCTGTGCATTAACAGATATGGACGTCTGCATGTGATTCCAGCCATTTTAAAAATGTTGCTTCGTTCGCCTTTCTTCGCTTTTCTGCCAGAGTGTTGAAGGTATATATGAAGGGATTAAGAGCTGAGTTCAAAGGCAGTACAAAGATACCCAAGGCTACATTCACTTCCCCAGGAACTGGAATATCAGTCAGAGATAACATTCCACACAGTCCAATGGGAAACCAGCACATGAAATCTGTTACAGCCACACTGATTAACCGTCGTGCAATGGTTATGTCACGTGACATTTTCGTTGTGTTAGTTGTCATGGCATTCATTTGTACTGAGCAGTAGATGAAAACCTGACCTGCAGAAATAAATAAGAACAACAAGAAATTAAGAACAATTAGTATACTGAAAGAATATGCTCGTCCTTCAAAATTTCTCCTTGTAACTGGCAATGGAATACAGATACCTGTCTGACTGTAAAACTTCCAATGTGATGTTACTGGAAGTAAAGGCAACATGGCAAGGAAGCAGCCAATAAACCAGGTTATCATACAAGCCACTGCTGCTGACATTCTCCCAAAATGCAAGGAGCTGAATGGAAAACGAAGTGCAAGAAAACGATCAAGAGTGATAAGCCAGATGATCAGTGCTGATACTTCACTGGACAACAATGACAGAAATCCTGCCACTTTACAGGCCACACTATCCATCCAAATGTCATCATAATGAAGGTATTTACCACGGAATAGCTCATCAGCTACTCCAATGATAGCAGTGTAGATACCCATGAGAAAATCAGCTAGGGTCAAGTTGGTGACAAACACACTAAAACCAGTAGAAGACGCCATTGTACGTGCACACAAACGCAGGACAAAACTAAATACGTTTCCAGTGAGTGACAAACTACTGATCAGCCAGAGAAATCCTCGATACATTTCTGAGTGCAGTAAGTCTTTGCATGATGAAATTTCGTCTTTGGGGGCATGGCAAGAATGTTCATCAAAAGTGTATGGGAGTATTTCTTTACACACAGTTTATAGTTGTCTGCTGATATAATCTGCAAATTTGACAGACCATTAAAAATGTCAGATGGAAAGATTTTCACGGGACTATTGTCCAAGTATAACTCAGCTAAGCGTGGTGTGAAGTGTAAACCATTAGCACTGACAGTATGAATGTCAGTAAAAGATAAATTCAGTTTCTGCAGACGTTGAAACTGTGAAAACGTTTTACTGTCCAACAGTGTCAGTGTAGTGTTAGACAGATCAATCACAGATAACACAGTTTGCTTTGTAACAGAAGAAGGGTCAGAGTGGAGTGAGGAGAGAGGATTGTTGGACAGGGACAATGTTTGTAGATTTTGTAGGTCAACAAACTCATTCATGTTGACATGATGTAGTTTGTTACCAGAAAGGTCAAGAAACCTCACATTAGATAATTTTGTTTTCTGTAATGTGGTCAGAGAACACTGAGCAAGGACCAGATGAATAAGATAGGTATTGTTACTAACAGTAGACAGTGTTATGCCTGAACCTGTAGCATCCAAGGACCGAAGCTCAGGAAAGAGTGATACAGAGAAATGTTGAAAGCATAGAAAAGTAAGACCTTGGCATAGACATTCCTTGGGACATGTCACACATGACAATTCATCATCATGCATTGGACAGTGAGGCCATTCATCACACAGATAGTCACTATGTAGACATATTTTTGAAGATCTGCATCGGAAGAATCCTGGACACGTCATATATCACATCCTTCTTCGTCCTCATGGTCAATACAGTCGTACATTCCATTGCATCGCGTGTAGACAGGTAAGCAGTCATTGTACATACCAGGACAACGATAGTGGGTGTCAGGACAAGTATCATTGGAACTCATTGGGGTGGAGGTGAAAATTCTTAAGCCATCAAACTCGATGAGAACGGGAGATAGAAGCCTCGTTTTCTGCTGTCCCACTGTTACAGGACAGTTCTGTTCATCTGAATCATCCAGACAATGAGATACATGGTCACACACAGTGTCATAAGACACACACTGCCAATTAGTGCAGGTAAACATTTTCATACATGGAGGATGTTTACAGAATGACTCATCACTTTTATCCTGACAGTCAGGTCTGAAATCACACAACAGTGTGTATGACAACTTGGTCACATCATCATTACATATAAACTGAGGAACTGAAGTGGTGTACTGTGTTGGATAAAGCGCGTCATGTATATTTGATTATATGTCCAACAAAAGTACAAGGATGTGTGTGCTTTAGTCCACAAACGTCATTTTGTGAACTACAAAACAGGAAGTTATGTGTCACATGACCATTAGGACACTTCATCAGAGACTGATGTCGAGTATGCCACAATGATTGTGTGTTTTTCAATAATATGGATCGTGACTGGTGAGAGTTCTTTATAGTTGTATTCTCTCTGAATTCACAGATTGTATCACAAGTTAATAACGCATCATTGCAAGAATATGTACCGGTCTCTGTCCAAAGGAAGAACACGAAGCACAATTTCTCATTATCAAAATGATTATACTCATCTATAAAGAAAGAATGATAAAGAACAGTCTTGTCATAGCTGATGATATTACTTCTATACATATTATCAAGAGACATATCTCCAGTATATAAACCAGTAAAAATGGGATTGGAATCAAAGTCAGCTTTTGGCACTAACTTTTTGAAAGTTTCTTTGACACATTTAGGCATTCCTAGTGTGCCTCCTGCTGAATAGCAATATTCACTTGCTCTTTTGCCGGCAGAAGTTTCAGAATTGTCAAATTTATCCAGAATATGTCTGCTGATAAGCTTGTAGCAATGGTTACACAATACTACCCCATCCTGACAGTCAGGATTGCTGAAAGTACAATGGTCTGTCCCATCCTTTCCATGATTACAGTCTGTATTTTGGTTGATGCTGAACACTGGAAAAGTGATCCAGATTACAAAACTATAGACTATCAGGTAAATCTCAGGAGTTATATATGAAATTGACTTTTTAACACTTTTGTGATAGATCTCAGGAGATAAGTTAAAAAAAAATTATTCACAGCGATTTGCTTTATGCTCAAATGCCTCATTGAATAACGTTTGGCAAAATGACAGTAATGCTGAAGTTGCTGTCAGGTTTGCTTGGAATTTTTGGTAGCATAGTATGCAGTCGGTATGCATATCAGATGCTTCAATCAATTCATATTGCTTATAGCCCAGCCAACCACTAGAGCCATATCAGGCTAACCACGTCAAAAAGAAAAGAACAACCTTTAAGATAAACAGATAAAAACCATGCTCACCGTCAACCTTGCAAATCAAATGCCATTAAAGAAAACACATAAAATTACATCAGTGAAATCTATTGATCTCTTGTAAAAACTGGAAAATTGCATCAGGAGGATGTCTCGGAAGAGCTCCTTAAGGAATCTGCCGTGTAGTGCTTTTGTCTCACATCGTACAAGTCCCAACAATCTAGGACGAGGTGTCGGATACTCAAAGGCTCATCACACGGTATACACCATGGTGCTGCCACGTAGCGTAAATGTAGCAAACAAAGTGCATTGTTCAAAAACGAAACAACAATTACAATTACATCAGCAACCACCACAACAACAAATGGATAATGACCCCTGAAATAGAATTTCATAATATTAATACACATGATTATGTGTCACAACGTATGTCTGATAACACAACGGGTCTAGGATCTAATTTTCAATATTAAAAAATTAAACAAAGCAAGCAAGCAAACAAACAAACAGAAAAAAAAACAAGAATCAGAGCAACAAAACGATGGCCATTGCTCAACCTAATACGATCTATGAATTCAAGTTGCATTGAACATGACAAAATGGAACGAAACAGCAATAATAACAACAAAAACAACACGCATCAACAATAACAGCAGCAACAACAGCAACAACAACCAACCAACCAACCAACCAACCAAACAAAAAATCCATGTTATTTTTCTGCGTCAGAGAGAGTACCAAACATACACAACATTATGAAGGAGCTGAGTTATTAAGAATATGTAATGCTCGTTAACAAGGGAAATGCATAAATCACAGTAACAGTGTTCGCTTTAACACAATTGTTTAACCCCGAACGTGTGGAATGTCCTAACCAGTATTTTAGATACAGTTGATTAAAGCGTTTCTACTGTTGTTATTAAAACAGGTCTGACACAAGTGTTTTGAAGATTGATGATATATTTATTTTGTTATCAGACAACAGCATCCATAGAGACACTTTCTTTGATGGGACCACTACAGTCAAGCTAATAACTGTTCAGATGCAAGTACTCAGTCCCCTCACCAATATACGTTGTAGTGCCTTGGTATTTGGCATAAAGACGCGATATGTAGACTTCTATAGTTCGTTGGTAAAGCAAATACCCAGATCTTAGTTTTTGAAGGGTTTCTATTAAAAGTTAAGATGTGGATGTACATGTATTTGACACTACTATGTTTACATTGATATTTAGCCATTGTTTACATGATATTTAGCCATGTTTACATTGATATTTAGTCATTGTTTACACTGATATTTAGCCATTGTTTACACTGATATTTAGCCATTGTTTACATTGATATTTAGCCATTGTTTACATTGATATTTAGCCATTGTTTACATTGATATTTAGCCATGTTTACATTGATATTTAGCCATTGTTACATTGATATTTAGCCATTGTTACATTGATATTTAGCCATTGTTTACATTGATATTTAGCCATTGTTTACATTGATATTTAGCCAAACTACACATGATTTTTATAAACTGAGCTTTTGCTCCAGTCTATCTGTATTATAGGTGGAGGATATGAGTGCCTGATCAAAAACACGTTTGTGTCTATTGAAGAACAATTTAGTGTCATTTGCATATTGGGAGATCTAATGGTCTGCATGTCGTGTCTTTTTATGGAATGTTTCTCGTAAACGTATGCTTAGAACATTAGCACAAAACACAAAACTAGTAGCTGTAAAACGAGTTGTTTGAGAAAGGCCGTCAATAAAACGTGACATGATTAAGAGCAGAGACACCAAGAGCAGAGAACTGGTGCATGGGGAGAAACTGTTCTTCAGATGAAAATTAATTGGTTTTGTTACCTGTCCAGACTACAACTCACTCGTCAAGCATACAAAGAAAGATAGAAAGAAAGAAACAAGCAAACTAAAACAGAGAGAAAATATGGAATGCAAGTCAGAAGCAGATAGTTCAGTTCAGTCTACAGCATCACTCTTTGGAATGTTGGTTGCCCACATTGCACTCTGTGTCTCGGTCTTTTACGTCTTACTTTCCCCAACTAGGTTGAAAATCTCAGGACTGTTATAACCTGTCCATTCCTTGAGTTTCTAAGGTAAGCTATTGTGGTCCTCCCCTTCCTCTTTTGCTCTCGACTTTTCCCTGAATGACATCTCTCGTGAGGATGATTTTTTTTATTTCTCATACATGCCCAAAGAAGGTCAACTTCTTCTTAAGGATGATCTGTACAAGTTGTTGTTTGGTTTTCAGTTTGTCAAGGATGCTATTGTGGCTGTTCTTGTCTTTCCGGCTCACCCTTAAGAAACGCCTGGAGAACCATATTTCAGTTGAATTCATGTTCTTTATGTTTTTCTTTTCGAGGGTCCATCCTTCATGTCCGTATGTCTTGATGGTCTAGACAAGACATTCCGTTACTCTCATGTTTAGTTTTGTTTCTGTCATTTTGTCTTTCCAGATATTTGTGAGGTCTGTCATCTCTCTTTGCTGTGTAATTCTGGTGTTGATGTCGGTGATTCAGTCCACATCGTTGTATTTGATCGATTCTTAATATATGAACTGGTGGACTTTATCTTGACCTGTGTACATGGATTTGGCTGGACCCGGGCCAGTGTGTAAACATTTGCTTTTCTTGGCATTCAGTTTAATGGTCTTCTCTTCCCTGATCTTATTCAGAATGTTTATCTTAGATGATGCCTCCTGCTGTGTCGTCAGCATACCTGGCGATAGAGATTTTTCTATCTCCAACTTTTATGTCATATTCTTCCAAGTTGGAATCCCTTATAAACTGCTCTGAATATGTGTCATAACAAATGCGGTGACAGGACAATCTTGGCACATACTTTTCTTGATGTTAAATGGCCCTGTGTGTTTGTTGTCCAATCTGATTTTGGCGTTCTGATCTTCGTAGTGAGATTTTATGAGGAAATAAGGTGTGTTGAAAAACTCTTTGTCTGAAGGGTTGCAAACAGCATTTGGTGGTTGACATTGTCGAAGGCTTGCTGTAATCAATGAAAATAATGCACACCTCCTTTCGAGTTCTGTGATCCTTTCCTTAAGTATCTGTAGGGTACAAGGCATGTCTCTGGTTCCTCTTCCTAGTCTAAAACCCGTTTGTTCTTCCACCAGCTTCAACCTTTGCTTTGAGTTTGATTATACGTAATTATGCGTAGCAGCACTTTGCTCTTGTGGCTTATAAGTGCTATAGTTCTGTAGTTTCCACATTCTTGTGTGCGCCTGCTTTATGAAGCAGCACTAGTTCTTGCTGTTTTCATTCTTCTGGTCATTTGCATGTATTTCATATTTTAAAGCAAAGGGCATGGATGAGTTCGATCCCTGTTTTACTACTTACCTTGATCAGCTCCGCTAGTATGCAGTTTAGCCATGGGGCTTTCCATTGTCCTAATTTTTGTATCGCTGAGTCGACTAAGTGTAGATAGGGCAATAGTTTCAAGTGTTCTGCTTTTATGTCTGCAAAAATATCATCTGTGTTGTTATAACTGAGCAGTTGTATGCCATACTCTGTCCATCGCTTCATTATTCCCTCAAATTCGCGTTCTGATTTTTTTCTTCTTGTGTTTCTGGTTACTATTCCCTGAAGGTCAATTAGCGCTTCTCCTGATGAGGATTTGATGACCAGCTGTTCTGGTGTGAAACCTTTGCGTGTGACAAACTTTATCCTACTAAAGAAGGCCTTTGACTTGTTCACGTTGTCAACTTCTGTAATTCTTCGGACCATTTTTTCTTATCATGTTTGATTTGCTGGCTGACTTTGTTGCTAGGTTTTTATATCGTTGGTTGTCTCCATGTTTCCTTGCCTGTCTCTTTTCTTCAGCAATCGTTCTCGTTGTTGTGCTGATCCATGGTTTTCTTATCATAGTTTCAGTCGTTTCTTTCAATTTGGCTTTCATTTCTTGCCATAGTTCATTTTGTTGTTTTTCTTATTGCCTGTGAAGTAATGATTCAAAATGATTTTCTGATGTTATTAGAAATTTTGAATTTATGGATTCATCTTCTAACTTTCCAGTATTGTATCGGATCAAAGGGATGGAGCTTTTTTGTCCTGAAACATTTACTTTTCATTTGGATTGTCAGTAGGATGTGATCTGTGTCACACTTAGCGTCTGGTTCTGCTTTGCAGTCCGAAAAACGTGAAGACCATTCATTGTAGTCCAGTACATAGTCAGTTTAGATTTTGTATTACTCATTTGGAGATATCCATGTGAACCATCTTCATGGGTGGTGTTCATACCAAGTGTTTAAGATTTTAAAGTGGTCGGCCTAACGTTATCAAAATGTTAATAGTTTCTCTCTGTTCTAGTTCCTTTCACCAAATTCAACAGGGCGCGTCACGTTCTCTAAAGAAGCACACCATACAAAAAATGAAACAAACAAAAGAACACAATAAATGAATGCGTGAGATAAAATGAGTTCTCCTTGACGACACAGTATTTTCTGTGAAACCAGTTTGGTGTAAGATCATTTACTACTATTAACGATTTTATGAAAATTTTAAAGGTCGATTTTTAAAGTCGTTATCAAATCCATGATAATTCAATGACTTGAGCAAATATCGTTTTAAAAGTTGAAGCTAAATGATAAACTTTTTAACTGTATATGTACTGCAATAATCCATGATGTCATATACAAGTCGTATCATTTTCAAAGTATCTGCTGATCATAAAGCCTGGCTGATTCTCATTTATTAATTTTTACGCAGAATACTTTTATCCTCATTGAAACACAGATTGATGGTACTTCATAAGTATTTAATGATCAATTTTTCATTTGAATTTGTATTTCTGACTGTGGCGTCCTTCACCATGCTATCAAGCTGTTTTACTTGTATCGTTCACCGCCCAATAGCAAAAATAAACTGTGACAGACAGTTTTGGGATGAATTTTCTCTCTTAAGTATTCTGACACTCTCAAAGAAAATTTATCAATTATAGATGATATCAACATCTACTCGCACCAGCCCACAAAACTTACCACAGTTAAAACTCTAGATCCATTAAAATGGACTCTTCCAGTCTGCTAATATTCAAACCAATTATGGTGATCACATCCTTGATTTGATGATTTATCAATCGAGCTGATGATTAAATTCTACATTCAACAAAAATTGACTACCGGTACACATTGTCTTCCAATCAAAAATTTGTAGCTTCCCACCTGCCCATCTTTAAACCAACAGTTCGTGCAAAGTGTTTGAGAGCAGGAATGTTGCCATTATCAATAGAAACGCCTTTCAAGAAGACTGATGGTGTTCACTCAGCTTAAAACTCCAATCCAACCCTCGTCAGTGATACAAGCACTCCCAATCCAGTCTAGACTTTCATGCTTTTGCAAAACGCAATCATGTATCTAATTGCCACCCACCCTTCTTTGCCCCTGGTACAGTGCTGATGCAGATGAACTTCAAGAGATGAAGACTGAGTGACGTGGAACAGAACAATGATAGTTATGCTCCAAACTTACCGTTTATTAACAAATCATATGCAGTGCTAAACATCAAGTGACAGAAACTGAGCAGACACCTAAAACAATATTTCACTCTTTTAGGATTCCAGAGTCTTTCACCCTTGTATTGTTTTCTTTTTCTTTTCACTTAATTCCATGAAGAGCCCTTGGGGTGCCACTCTAAAGAATAGTTTACCAGATTTCGTCCAGTTCTGTTGGTAGTGTGCCAAAACTTGGTATTTGCACATCATTTCTCTGTCTGTCTTCGTTTCCATTTACCCTCCTCAACAGTTCCATGAAAGATTTATGTAGCTAGGCTGTTGGTTCTTGTTACGTGGGCATACCAACATACTTTTCTTGTTTTTAATCGAATCAGCAGATCTTCATATTGTTCAGAGTGCTGCTTGATGGTTTGGCACACTTATTCATTGTTGATATGATAAGTATATCCACTGTTTAGTATCTTGTGATATCTTCTAATCCCGTCTTACCAAATCTGCTGTGAACGACCATGCCTCGCATGTGTAATGGAAGATAAATATACCGGTACACGTAAGAGTGTGATCTGCTTCATAGAGATGTTGTAGTATATAGATGTCAGCATGAACAGTGCTGATGTTGTCTTTGCTGCCCTGGAGAGGATTCTAACTAGGATCCCTCATTGCTAATGATGGATCGTAGGGAAGTGAATAATTGAACAGTTTCTATCTTTCAGTCCATGTACAATTACATCCATAGTGATAGAAGTTTTGTGGCTGGCCATCTCCTTGGTCTTCTCAGCGCAAACTTCCATGCCATATCTTGTCGATTTTTCATCTAGTCTTTTAACAAGGATAGCGAGTATCTGGTCATGCCTGCCAGGCCATCAATACCATCTGCAAAGCCAAAGTTCGTGTGCAGACAAAAGGCGACCCTAACAAACTTCAACCAAAGCATGGAACCACTCTTCAGTGGCACCCTGTGCATCAAACAGTTGTACAGTGTGACAAACAATCTTCAAGCAAAATCAAGCCTATTTTGTCTTCTTCAGTGTTCTCTCCTACTGAACTGACTCTGATATTGTCTTTTTCAAAAGTAAGATCAATACATTCGTGACATGCTTGATTGATCATTTACTACATCAGCCACATCTGTTGATGAACATCCATTTTCGGAATTGGTTTTTCTTTTTTTTCAACCGATGACAAAATAAACTGTGAAAAGTGTGATTGTGAACTTAACACAAAAATCCTGCAAACTCGATCCACTTTTTTTTACTGTCTTGACACACACTAATGAATGAACATTTATAATTAGGGTTATTCCTACAGATTACGAGGTAGATAAGGTCTATCCTTTGCTTAAGATAACCTCATTTGACTCCAATCAGCTTAAAAAACTACTGGCCATTTTCAACTTCTCTATTTTTCTCAAAAGTGATTGAAAGAATTATCCGCTCTCATTTTTCTGGTCATCTCAGTTCTGAGAATTTTCTTGATCCACATCAGATTGCCTACAGAGCTGGTCACAGCACAGGAACAGCTGCTGTAGTTAGGGTCCTTAGTTGTGTCCTTGCTGTCCTTAAAAATGAAAACAGTTCAGGTTTTTGTCTCCTTGACATGTCAGTTACTTTTGATACGATAGATCATGACATTTTTCCTTCTCAGTTCAAATCACATGGAATCTGTAATCTTGGGTTTTCGTGGTTTAAATTGTATCGCAGTGGGCGCACTGAAAATGTTCCTATCAACGGCATCTACTCTCCCAAAACATTTCTAAAATATGGCGTCCCACAAGCGTCAGTTCTCAGACCTGTACTGTACAAGGTCAGTAGCTAATTTCATTGCTTCTCATTCCCTGTCACATGAAAATTTTTCAGATGATACTCAAGTATGTATCACTGTACCAGTCTGACAGATGTTGATCAGATGACTTTTACCACTCAGAATGGTGTAGCTGAACTTACATTTTCAGGAAAAGAGAATAAATTTCAGCTAAATAATGATAAGACAGAACCATTGATCATCCATCTACTGAAACTTCAAAAGTGTTGTTTTCTTGCATTTGCCATTGCCATGTCTATCAATAACACTGACATTCCATTCTCATAATGAATACATAAGTGTAGTGTTAAATTCGATCAGGTACTTTCCATCATACATACGTTTTCAGCATTTGTAATGTGGACTCAGGGAAACCTATGCTATTCGCCATTACCTTTCAACTGATGCCACTAAGGAACATGTTTTTCTTTTATCTATTCCACTCGACTTGACTATTGCAATGCACGCTTGGCAGGTCTTCCAAAATATCTTCATTACAGCCTCCAGAACATCCAAAATGATACTGTGCTTGATGTTTTCAGATCTTTCAAATATGAGCATGAAATCATTGCATAGGCTTCCTGTTTAATCTAGAATGAGTTACAAACTCCTCGTTATTTTTTTATCTGTCTCTACAAAAGCCCACCACATCCCTTTAATACTTTCAACATCTATGAATCAAGCATAGAGCTTCAAGGATGTTGTGATCCCGTAATGCTTTGCACTCCATTTTTCAAAGGGAGGAAAGAATTTTTTCTTGCAGCACTGTATTACGAAAACGTTCTTAATACTCTGGAGGCATGCTGGACGACTTTGACACGACAAAAAACAAACATACAAACAAACAAACAAACAAACAAACAAACCACACAATGTTTTTGTACACACTTTCGAACAAGCATCTTGTCGGAAATTTAACTCCATAGAGAATTGTTAGATAGATAGATAGGGAGATATTATATAGGTAGATAGATAGGTAGATAGATAGGTAGGTAGGTAGATAGACAGATAGATGGAGAGATAGACAGATAGATAGGTAGATAGGTAGATGGACAGATAGGTAGGTAGATAGAAAGATATCTAGAATGATAGACAGACAGACAGACAGATAGCTAGCTAGATAATTAGATAGATAGAAAGAAAGAAAGAAAGACAGATAGATAGATACATGTAGATCAATAGATAGATGGAACGATAGGTTGATAGGTAGATAGATATGTAATAGATAGATAGATGATAGATAGATAGATAGAACAGCCCTCGAACGGTCAGCCTGGAGACAGACTGTGCAGAAAGGTCTCTCCAAGTTCGAAGAAACACTCGCTCAGCAGCACGAGGAAAAGAGAACGAGAAGAAAGGGTGCAGCCCAGGCAGACAGACCAGCGTCAGACTCCATCTGTGCCCTCTGCCACAGGGACTGTCATTCCCGCGTCGGACTGGCCAGCCACACCCGACGCTGCACCAGAATAAACACCAAGAGCGCAACTCTATAGTCTTCCGAGACTGAAGGATGCCTATATATATATATATATATATATATATATATATATATATATATATATATATATATATATATATATATTATGACAGACAGACATGTAGATGAAGAAAACGACAACCAGAACATGCTAAATGCCACTTGTGAAAAATACAAAAAGAAATTCGGCATCAGAAAACCCAAGGCAATGAAAGTCATCAGAATATCAGGCAACCTCAGCATCGACATCACTGTCATTTAATTTAAATGAGTCATTGAATTTAGTTTTCTTGCAGAATTTTAATTGATATACCCGTACCAGACCTGGACCCTGCCGAAATTTGTAGATCATAGATTTACCATCTAAGAAATGCATTGTTTATTCAACAAGACTAGACATGACATGATCAAAATACCTTGATCAGAAAAAATGGGAACACCATCATACTCATTAGCAGAAAGTTTAGTAGTTTGTTCCTGTGACCAAAATTCAAACCTACCAACTCACTTAACAAATATATAGGAAAAAGATATGTGGACTGAAAGCAAAACACAGACCACAGAAAACCTGGATCAATGATGTGAAAGAGATCTTGACGTCACATGGTATCTCTCCTTGTCACGACCGGATCAACTAGTGTACTAAGATAATAAGGAACGGATAGGATTCAGTATGGTAAGGCAATGCTGCAGACTGGCGAGATAGGGAGAGAAGATTTTTTTTCACGTGGGGAGCGTTCGGTGTTTGGGAGGCAGTTTTCTGTGTGAAAGGTAGTTTTCATGTGGGACGCGGTTTTCATGTTTTGGGTGCAGAGCTTGTGTTTCACCGAAGTTTGTATGTAAACAGTGTTTGGAAAAATACGTAGTGTTATCCATATGTTCAAGTTTGTGTCATATCGGTTTCAGCTTTCCTGGCAGAAGGACTTAGGGGAAGCGTAGAGGAAGTCGTTTCTGTCTCAAAAAGATGAAATGTAGTGTTATTGTTAGGTTTGCTGACTTAGAACACTATGGTCTGTGTATCCACATAAACATGTATCTGAGAGATATCTCAACATCCCCAGATGGAGTGGGATGGAGGTGCTTAGTGTATAGTCTCGTCTTGTAGTCCAAGCTCTGTCGTCTTCGTCATCGTATACGTTCTGGTATGTGAAGGTCAGTATGGCATTGTACATGTACAGTTTAAGTTCAGATGTCAGCAGTTATAAATCGAAAGATAAAATGGGGTAATGTAACTGCATTTGAAACAATCGGTGGTGTGTACGTAGTGATGTAGTTAGTTAGATGTTGGTGTTAATTCTGAATGTTTCATACTTTTCTAATACTTTACAATGAATGGTAAGTTGCGTGTTAGGTAAGCAAATTGTATAGGAATTGTGCGCCTTGCAGATAGCTGGCAAACGTGAATAGTAGACTTTAGAACGAGAACATGATAAGTCGTAGGTCCCTAACGGAAGAGCTATCAGAGCTTTCAAAAGTCGAGTATAACATAATCATAGACCAGTCAAAAGAAATAGCATGGCCCAGAAAAGTTGAATGCTAGGCAATTCTTGCTATTGTATGGATGTAAGTGGATGAGGTTATTGTGACATCGACGTTACATAGCAAACCGGTATGGCTGGAATAAATGACGACTTTAAAACCCTTATTTCAAGTTGAAATGGTGTCTTTGATACTTGAAGGCCAGAATAGTAAAAAGTATTTATTAAACTCCAGAAGTTTACATGCTTAAATTATAATTTGTTAACAAAATGCATGTAAAAATGGCAGCATCGGTAATTGCGAATAATTTCTATAAGGAGAGATTATTCCTAACACATTCATGTGAAGAAGATTATTGCTGAACTAATTCTTTGTGAGGGCGAGGTTGAACGCTGCAGCCAGAACATTTCTTGGCAGGAATCCGTAACTTATAGGTCAAGCTGTGGCACCATTCCGTTTGTTACCTGTTTTGGTGTCAATGGTTATTATATATTACAGTTGGATACAAGACGTGGTTGATTGACTGAGCAATATCAACTATGAAGTATTATCGAAGAAATATTAGGATACAGGTAATTAAACAGTTGACACGAATTAATTGGAATTTTATATTCACATGCGTGCGTGTATCGCTGTCAGAGAAGTGAATACTCGGTTTTGTTGTTATGACTTTAGTTATCACATGTTTGTTCAATAAAGAATACGTTTGAGGTTGACAATATAATTTAACAATACTGAGACGTGTTAGGATTTCAGCCATGACCTATGTGGTCGGCTGTGCTGTACACATGATGTGATTTGATTTGATTCAGGCATCTTGGCAAATTCAGTGTGTGTCGTTAAAAGGAATGTATGCGTCATGAACACGCACGTAGCCACGTGCACTCGCACGCAAGAGTGTACTTGTACTTGTACTTAATGCGTATATACGGGTGTACACAAACCACACACACACACACACACACACACACACACACACACACACACACACACACACACACACACACACACACACACAAAAGCTAATACTTATGGCTACAGATAGTCCACTACATATACACGTATACGTGTGCGCAAGCCACATGTTCACGTGTACCTGTGTAGGTATGCTTTCATACATGTGTATACTCGGAGGAATAGTGTGTGCTCATGGTTCATAAATATGGAAGTGTTTACATTTGCGCTTATTTTCAGTTAAGGTCGCATATATATGATAAAACGCTACAAAGTTCACATAAGGGCAGGACGAAGATTGTGGAGGTCTGTTTATGGATTATGTCTTGGGTTAGTGGCTTAAGAACAATATTGTGTTCCAGATTGACTCCCTTCTTTTCTTTCCTTATCGTCCATGTTGCTGTGAGGTGCCACTGGCTGCCCTCTGTTGGATTCCCTATGCGACTACCAGGTGTTGGTGGATTCCCTGTGTGACTGCCAGCCATTGTTGGATTCCCTATGTGACTGCCAGCTGTTGTTGGATTCCCTATGTGACTGCCAGCTGTTGTTGGATTCCCTATGTGACTGCCAGCTGTTGTTGGATTCCCTATGTGACTGCCAGCTGTTGTTGGATTCCCTGTGTGACTGCCAGCTGTTGTTGGATTCCCTATGTGACTGCCAGTGTTGTTGTATTCCCTATGTGACTGCCAGTGTTGGTGGATTCCCTGTGTGACTGCCAGGTGTTGTTGGATTCCCTATGTGACTGCCAGGTGTTGGTGGATTCCCTGTGTGACTGCCAGGTGTTGGTGGATTCCCTATGTGACTGCCAGGTGTTGTTGTATTCCCTATGTGACTGCCAGGTGTTGGTGGATTCCCTGTGTGACTGCCAGGTGTTGTTGGATTCCCTATGTGACTGCCAGGTGTTGGTGGATTCCCTGTGTGACTGCCAGGTGTTGGTGGATTCTCTGTGTGACTGCCAGACATTGTTGGATTCCCTGTGTGACTATCAGCTGTTGTTGGATTCCCTGTATGACTGCCAGCTATTGTTGGATTCCCTATGTGACTACCAGCTGTTGTTGGATTCCCTATGTGACTACCAGCTGTTGTTGATTCCCTGTGTGACTGCCAGCCATTGTTAGAATCCCTGTGCGACTACCAGCTGTTGTTGGATTCCCTATGTGACTGCCAGCTGTTGTTGGATTCCCTATGCAATGGCCAGCCATTGTTGGAATCCTTGTGCGACTGCCTTTTCATCAGCAGTGTTTTGTTTTCTCTCCATAAGACGTTTCTGAATTGTGGACGGTGTGAGTCAGCTGATATGAACTAGTGGCTGCCATTGCTGGGGATATGGACTTACAATGCAGAAATGTTGAAATGTTGTGTTAGTGTGAACGTGCTCGTGTGTGTTAAATAAAGAAATTTGTGTGGAAGTTTGAGCTTTAGGTGTTGTGTTGTTATATGAATGTATGTAGGTCTGTCTCTCTGTCTATCATTCTATAGTTTAGGCCTTAGCAAGCCTAACACTCCTTTTCAAGCCCTCCAGCTTACCCTGACTAGCAACTCTGTCTCCCTGAGACACCCATGGTGGTACAAGCCAAATAACAAAAGAAAGAAAGAAGAGGGAAATGGACCATTTGTTTCAAAAATATTTCATTCAGACAATTGCATTGCCTTCTGATGAGGCTGCTTATGAAACAGTAAGCTGACACCACCACAATGGCTGAATCATTCAGATGGTCAGCAATTTGTATGTCTGAGGTTGGGATTTAATCTGGGACTTCAGATTTTGAGTCCATTTGTCTCCTAAAGCAACAAGCAAGCAAGCAAGCAAGCAAGCAAGCGACCGAGCGAGCAAACCAACCAACCAACTGACCGACCGACCGATCGACCGACTGACCAACAAAAAGAGCACCTGTGCTTGGCTTGAGGATCAAACAAACACCGGCACTATTGTATGACTCTCAAACCAAATTAGTTAACAGGGCTGCTGACAAGTATAAAAAACTTTATATGTGAAGATGCTATATGATGAAAGTTCATATTTTTTTTCAATTCATGTTGTAACTGTGAGTGTTTACTCAAAGTCCTTTTGTCACTAGAAATGCAGGGGCCATCTTAGTATCGTTGGTTTTTGTCTGCTCCTGTCCATCTCTCTGCTTATCTTGTCCTTATGTAAAATCGTTTTAACGTCGTCTCTTGGTAAATTCATCTTTCTAATAGTTTTCTCTTTTTGTGTCACCAAGATCACCTGGTAGAAGATGGTTTCTTTATCTTAAATGACCAACATGGAAAACTCGCAAGGCAGGGAGCCCTAAGGCTAAAACATAATATATTTTATTGTAATAATGTATGTTGTCCATATTGGGGATGTTTCTATGTAACTGTTTTGTTTTAATTCTGTCCTCGAAAAGAGCGAGTCAGTAAGCAGTGGTGACACTACTCTTAATCATATAATTACGTTTGTGTCCATATTTTAGCGTGTAAAGGACTACATAATAAAACGTTTATTAAAATATATTGATTACAAACAAACAATCAAAAAGCAGATATGCACGGATATTTGGCGCTTTCGTTTTGTTTGTTATATGGGTGTAACTAAATTTTCCAGTTGGAAGGGATGTGCTTTTCGCTATGCATACTTGTATTACATCTTTGTGTCTGATGGTACAAAAAGTCGTGATTTCAACATATGTAATGCCTTTTCTTGATGTTCATGCTGTCTTTGAAGTGATATAACAGTCCACAAGTACAGGAATGGGATGATCACAGGAGGGACTGGCACCATAAATACAACCATGGTCACATAAACTTTCTCTGATGTAGGAATGCCACATAAAGTCATCACACTGGTCAGGCCAAAGGAAATCCAACACACAGCATTTGCCATGGTTATTTTTACCAAAAGAATGACCGAACAATACACTATCCTTTTGGTAGGATAAACAGTAATTAGGTAGACTGGTGTTTTTCTGTAGATGATAACTTGAGGAACCACAATCAATAAACACAAAATAAAGTTGAATACACAGATAACTGTAAACCATTTAAATTGCTGGAAGCAGCCATAGCATTCGTGTAAAGCCAAATGGCACAAACCAGATTGATAATCAAGTCCCCAGTGTGACAGTCCAGGAAGAAAAGGAATTAGTGACAATAATACTCCAACAAACCACGCCATTGCACAAGCTGCAGGTGTCAAACATCCACCCAATCGTCTTCCACTTGAAGGGAAATAAAGGATAATGAAGTGGTCCAGTGTAGCAAACCACAGAATTAAAACTGAAACTTCAGAGGACAATAGAGAAAGGAAGCCAGCCACTCTGCACGTAACAGATTTGGTCCAAACCTTTTCAAAATAGATATATTTTCCATGAAATAGTTCATTAGCTATTGTGACTATGCACATGTGAATTCCTAAACAGATATTAGCAACTTCACAATGAGCAAAAAGCGTAGTGAAACTCCTCCAAAATATTTTGTTTTTCAGAACAAGGGCCATGAAGGAAACTAAATTTCCTACAGATGCACAGATACTTACCAACCAGAAATAAAGTCTATACATTTCTGTTGGTACCAACTTTGTGCATGAAGAAATCACAGATTCTGGTGCTAAACATTTGATATCATTTGACCATTTAGGAAGTAAATCCACACAGCAAAATTTATAGTCTGAAGAAAATATAGTTTTCAAATGTCTTAACTTTGAAAATAAGTTTAAATCAAAAATACGAACAGGGTTCTTCTTTATGTCTAATTCAGTCAGTGCTGGTAGAGTTTTAAAGCCAATGGATCCAATAATTTTGATAGCAGAAAAAGACAAATTTAGATATAGAGTGCAGTTGAGGTAAGTACATAACCATTTCAGTACCAAACAATTCTAGGCGTGTTCTTGATAAATCAATTTTTCTCAATGTGAAATGCACATTAAACTTTCTATTTGTCAGTGATAGTATAGGATTGTTTGCTAGAATTAGAATCCTCAAATTGGACATCCCCAAAAATACATTCATATTGACAAAAGCCAGTTGATTATTTCCTAGGTTTATGAACCGCACGTTTGAGAGCTTGACATCTGTTAATCTTGTTATAGAACAACGTAAAAGGTTCAACCATATTAGATAGGCATTGGCACTAAAGTTAGTCAACGTCATTCCAGAGCCTGTGGCATCTACATAACGAAGTTGAGGGTAGAGATCAGAAGTGAAAGGTTGAGGACATAGAAAGGAGTATCCTTGACACAAACACACACGAGGACAAATGAGACCTGCACACACCGATTCATCATCTCCTTGTGGGCACTGATCCCAGCCATCACAAAGATGATTTGCATGCACACAGACTCTAGAATTTCGACACTGGTATAAACCAGGGCATGTCACTGTCTCACAGTCCTGTTCATCCTCCCCATAAGTACAGTCAGAAAATCCGTTGCATCGCGTGTAGGCAGGGAGGCAATACAACCAATCATCTGTACACCAGTAATGAGTATCAGGACAAGAATCACCCATTTTCATCACCTGCTGAGTGAAATAACCAGTGCCATCAAGATTGATATAAAGTCGTAGTTTTTTCTCTGCCTCTGTATGGTCTGTTCTGCATGCTTTGTCATTACAGTTGACTTCATCAGAATCATCCACGCAGTCTGAATGTCCATTACAATGCTGGCTGGATGATACACATTGACTGTTGGAACACAGAAAGCCATTACATGAAGGGTGTTCACAGAATGACTCATCACTGTTATCTGAGCAATCCTGTCTGAAGTCACACACCAGAATGTATGGGATCGTTATAATGTCATCACATTTAAACATGGCACCAGTATCACCAGGTGTTTTTCCCAGTAAACGAAGTGATAAGTTTTTCTGAGTATTCATGTCCAAGAACCCACAAAAATGTGCATATTTTACATTTCCACAGTGGTTGTTTGGACTGCATGGTAAGAAGGAAAGTGTTACATGACCATCTGAGCATTTGAAAATGTTCTGTCTTGTTAGTGTAAAGATGGGTAAACTTAAAAATGGAACAGACAACCAAACAGATTGGACAGGAGCTATATTGTCTGATAGTGATTTTGTTTCACACGCCACTGTCCTAAATGTTGGTAGTGATTCAAGATCAACGTGTCGTAACTGCATTTGTTGCACAGACATAAGAGCTAGATGCCTTGAAGGCTGGTATGGCTTACTTTTTCTGAGGTGACCTATGTTGTAAATCACCGTTTTGTCAGACCATTTACAATATTTGCTGTACATTATGGGAACAGAATTCCAGCCTGTACTATGACCTATCACTATCTCAAAATGGCTTTCCTTTGTAAATAAACGTAGAAAGTTTTCTGTTTCCTCTCTTGTTTTTATGGAAGCTAGTTCCCCACCTGTCTTCAGACACTGCAATTGTAATTCATGACCAAGTAATCGTTTACTCATTCGAAAGTTCTGGAAGCACTTGTTACGTGATGCCACCAAACCCTGACAACCAGGATTACTGAAGGGACAGTGTTCTGTTTCATCCTGTCCATCTTCACATTCGATCTTCAGGTTGCAGTACAAATGATGCTGAAAAGTGAACAAGTGATCTACGGAACAGTTGAACAAGCCACTAGATAATCTTTGGGGCTGGTAAGTTGTAGAATGAAAAGAAAACCCAACTTTATGGTACTTTGTAGAATGGTCAGCTCTTACAATACGAACACATGATGTAGGAAAGATACACACTGTCGAGTAATAAGGTTTGCAAAATTGTCCAACTCTTTTGAGGTTTCTATTTAATTCCCTATAAATCAAATTTATTAAGGTAGAGTCACCCCAAGTGATTTCTGTCAGACAGCTGACCATGATGATAAATCCAAGGGGTGCTTTCAGTTCTGTAGATGTCTTGAGGGAAGATCTGGGAATGTGTTCTTGACATGGCATTATCACATAGCCAGAATACGCTGATGTATGTTGTACAATTAAACCATGATCACTGATTGCTTCGATTTTTACTCTTACCGGACACAGATTTTCGTAAGCAAAAACGACGTGGTTTGTAGGTGACTCGATGACAATTTGTTCATTTGAATGAATGCCACATTCTATCATGAGAAGATAGTCTCCATAATTATTCTGATCAATACCAAGTACATGTATTATCCATGGTGTGGGCTCACACCAATATGCTAACCGTTTAACATGAACACGCACAGACATCCCCTGTGGTACCTCAATGCGCAAACGACAAAAGATAATGGAATCACCACACGTCCCATACATCACTCCCTGGTGTGATGGAAATTTACGAATTATATATTTTCCACAATCGGACGCCTTGGTCAATATGACTGATATATTTGTTTTGTTATAGAAATATTCTATACCAGGACAGATGTCACTGATCTTCAATGGATCAACACTACTATTTATGGAAGTAATGTTTATATTTGTTTGATGCGTGATAATGTCGGTATTTACGAAATGAATAACACACATTACTTGTAACGCAGACACTAAGAAAACAACTTTTCTAATCATTTTGTCACGAAATCTGGACAATCGTAAAGATGATACGTGGACCACGGTAGTTTTTCTCCTACTGTTTTCGTATAACGTTATTTTCATAGTTGTTTCCCACCTCCCACCGAATAGTTAACTGTTCATACATGGACACATTGATAAAACAATCACATGCATGGGATTCCCTGATCCTGCATGGCAGTGTTAGCACGATATCACCAAGCTGTCAACACTTGTCATGTGTAATATTCATATTAGCCAATGCGCTCCAGTATCAAAGAAATATCTGTCAGGCATTTTTGATTGTTTCTGTTCTCAGGAAGACACCCAAGAAGAAGATGAAAGTTTAATCAAAGTAAACTTGTATCATAGTCATGGGAATAACAACTTTCATACAGATACAGTTGGAATTACCTGCGTGCGTGCAAATGTCTACACACATGTTGTGTGTGTGTGTGTGTGTGTGTGTGTGTGTGTGTGTGTGTGTGTGTGTGTGTGTGTGTGTGTGTGTGTGTGTGTGCGAGAGTGCGTGTGTGTGTGTGTGTGCGTGCATATGCGTGTGCGTCTGCATATAGGTGTTGTATGTGTGTATGTCAGCGTGTATGGGATCCTAAATTGCCTATTTCTTTATCTCTGGGTCCATGCAGCCAGACGAGTTCTCATATGTAAATCCACCTTAAAGTGACGAAAGAAGAAAATCGTCTGCTACGTAATGAATAAGCAGGCAATTCTTTTTTTAATTTAGCATGGTGTTGAGATTCATGTTAAGAGGTTACATCGTTAGCTTTGATGGGATATAACAAAGTTTTGATCGACATTTGAAATATTAAAACATAAGTTTTGGACCATACGTAGTCGAAATACAAAGCAAGTCTCCCTCACCGTGACATTATCAGTCTCAAAATCGCTTAAACATCCCTGGGATGAGACAATGTGCCAGGTGTTGTCCTGGTAATTGTTGTGACGTGATGAATTATGACATGCGTAATAACGCTGAAATAAAGATTATGATATTGAGCACTGAAGGCACAGACTTGTGGTCATGTTCACACTGACAGTCGTTTTGACGTCAACTATCATGTGTGATCGTGGCTCATTCACTGTGGCAATATTGGAAAAGGGACACGTTAGTGTATTATCATAGTGGCAACATTTTAAAAAGGAAATTTGAAAAAGGGGCATAACAATGATAAATGCGTAACTTTCATTTGATGTGCAAGACTTATGTATGACAAAATGTAAAAACACACTTCATCAAAATTTGAAACAACCTTCAGTATGTGTTCTCAATCTTTCTCATGCACTTAAATCTTGATACTCATTACATCAGAAATGATATTTTAGAAATCACAGGTGTACACATATGTCTTTATTTTCCAACACCAATTGGTAATAGTTTGTTCATTGTCACAATGTATTTATCAAACATAGCTCAAAAAACGGCACCACTGATTTGCAAAGGGATATTTTGCGAAACAGAAATAAGAAAATATCAAATAATGCTTCTGTGTGCCAAAGATGGTTGAGCATTTTTACTCCACCATCCAGCGTGTTTTCGACACTGTAATATTGGTGGAAGAGAAGAGATGGTCTTTCCTCTGTGTGAGGCGATAAAAATGTTTTCTTGTTCCTCTTCTTCTTGATCTGGCTGGTTGTCTTTGTTATGATCTTAAAAAGACGTGTGCATAGAAATCCTGTTAGCGAGCTGATAATCAAAAGTTTCATTTATAACACTCTGTGAAGCTTTTTGCAGCCCATTAGCTTAGTTGATAAGAGTGCCACACCAATAACACAAGGGTTGTGAGTTCAACTCTCAGATATAGATGATCCATATTGTTATGTTTTTAATCTCAAGATCTTGGCAATGCCTAGGGATTTTGTGCAGGCTTAAGGTTTATGCTTTGATCAATTTCGATTTTCTCCAACACATGGTATCAATGATGTCATGTATGTGAAATTTATTCAATGCCTGCAGACGTTATCTTGAGAAACTGAAACTAAATAGTGTAATCCTTTTCCTGTAAACTTTTCTGTAAACATAGGTCATCTCTTTGAATCTGACAGAATTCTTTGGTGAAATACAAATTTTCTCGAATACGAATAACAGAATAACCTGAAGTATATCTACAGAAGGCAGTTTAACCTGAAGTATATCTACAGAAGTCAGTTTAACCTGAAGTATATCTACAGAAGTCAGTTTAACCTGAAGTATATCTACACAAGGCAGTTTAACCTAAAGTATTTACAGAGGGCATTAACCTAAAGTATATCTACAGAGGGCAGTTTAACCTAAAGTATATCTGCAGAGGGCAGTTTAACCTGAAGTATATCTACAGAAGTCAGTTTACCACTGGCTCTGTCTTTAGAATTTAACAGCATGCTGCACTAAAATGAATTAGCTATAATATTTGCAAGACCTAACACAGATGAAAAGACTAAATGAATGATTATACCAATTCGAACTCCTCATTAACAGTTAAACCAAACAGCTATATTTAAACACATAGGCAGGTCTCATAAGAAATGAGGATTGCTTTCATTTGCCACAGAAAATTCTAGCATAGATAGAATAACACATTTTTTCTGTTGTTACTAAATGATTTATGACCTTTTGCCTGTAAAGTCGTGACTTACAAAGCAACAGAGATTTACGATCTCCGCTGAAAATTCTTATTTACAAATGATTTATAGTCTTTCCAAGTCGGGGAAACACTTTACAATCACCACCACCATTACCCTTTCAATGAAATAGTGGTCAAGCCATAGTAAACTTCAATTACTTGATCTCAGCATCACACAGCTTGTTTAGTTGTGATGTTGGGAATGTGTCTAGTCTGTGTTTTATGTATAGGTGAATG
>JAPXFY010000025.1:40465384-40492884 GCA_030674185.1 Monoplex corrugatus | reverse complement strand
GCCTTGATTCCTTTGCTTACTGCCATTTCTACCTATCATTTTCTGCCTTGTTCCTTTGCTTTCTGCCATTTCTACCTATCATTTTCTGCCTTGTTCCTTTGCTTTCTGCCATTTCTACCTATCATTTTCTGCCTTGTTCCTTTGCTTTCTGCCATTTCTACCTATCATTTTCTGCCTTGTTCCTTTGCTTTCTGCCATTTCTACTATCATTTCTGCCTTGTTCCTTTGCTTTCTGCCATTTCTACCTATCATTTCTGCCTTGTTCCTTTGCTTACTGCCATTTTACCTATCATTTTCTGCCTTGTTCCTTTGCTTTCTGCCATTTCTACCTATCATTTTCTGCCTTGTTCCTTTGCTTACTGCCATTTCTACCTATCATTTTCTGCCTTGTTCCTTTGCTTACTGCCATTTCTACCTATCATTTTCTGCCTTGTTCCTTTGCTTACTGCCATTTCTACCTATCATTTTCTGCCTTGTTCCTTCGCTTTCTGCCATTTCTACCTATCATTTTCTGCCTTGCTGGTCCTTTCACCTGTATGTGTTTGATAAAGTCTTACGTACTTTTTCTTAGGATTGATAATTGGGTACATGTTTTATGTGCATTTTGGGCTCTAGGTGGAATATGTGGAAGCAAATGTAGGTAATTTACGCCCGTTTTTACATACATTGGTGTCCTTAGGTATGCTTAAAGTTGTATTCAGGTGTGTTTTAAATCCCCTGTGCGATAAATTGGACGGAGTAGTCAACGCCAGGGGCATGTCCTCGGATTGTGTGCCCGAACGCATTGATATGTGTACTTGGTTTTCTTTTCTTTTTTCTTTTATTTCCTGTTGAAGTTTTGTATGTATGTTTTGAAGAATTGTAGCCCTGATATGGCTCTACGTAATCAGCTGGGTTTTAAATAACAATAACAACAACAATAAAGCCAGCACAGCAGACATCCCAACAACTCTCTTCAATTTAGTCTGGTCTTGACTTTTGTATGCTACTTCATGGGCCTTCAAATTGCTGATATTGGTAATGTAGTTCTTACAGGAGGCGGGTGATTTGCCTGGAATTCTTTGGCCTCAAATTGTTTTTTTTTTACAAAAAGGTGTGTTGGCGTTGTGGATTGCAGGGCTGATGTCAGTTTTCTTTTGTTGATTTCTGTCAGTAGTTGGACTGTTAATTTGTTCGAAATGCTGTCATTTGATCTTTCATTGGTCAGTTTGACTCTAAGAAGTCCTGTAGGACCACATCTCTGCTGCTTTATTCTTCTTTTCATCTACTTTTCTGTGTGTCCAGGCTTCACAGCCATATAGCACTACTGGCAACAACAACAAAAATGACAACTGACAAAAAAAGAAAAAACAAAACCAGGCAGTTGTGAAATCATTCTTTGTGAACACCTTTTGAACAAAACAATGAAGAAATAAAGTTGGTTAGCTCTTTCACACATAATTTTGTATACATCAGTGATCATACTTAATTGTGGTGGTTTCAGTTCAAGGACCGCCCTTTGTACTGGAGTGGGCACCCATGGCTGTATTCAACAAGAATGGGGAACAGAAGGAGGGGGAGAGACAGACAAAGGGAGAGAAGGAGAAAGAGGAAAAAGAGAGGAGCCAGAGCAGACAGAGGAGGAGGCATCAGGAGAGATGAAGAAAGAAAGTGAGACTGCTCCAGCACACAGTAAAAATAAGGCAGAGAACGAGGACTCTGACAGTGAGGAAGAGAGCGAACCCAAGTCCACGCTATATGTTAAAACATCAGTTTCGACACCAGTGGTGCAGCCCTCAAAGAGGTGAGACAATGTAAATTTGTGTTGTTTTGTTTTTTTCTTGTTGTTAATGTGAAAGTGGTTTTTGCTTGTTGCCACTGCTGGCCTCAGTAGCGCAGTTGGTTGAGCGTTGGATTCACATGGTAATGATTGTGGATTGGAATCATGATACAGTAAAACTGGTATTCATGCTGCCCGTCTTGCCAGCTTCCTGCAGGAAGTTGGTGGATAGGGTGAGGGAGTCTAAGGGTAAAGTGTTTGGCAATGCAGAATGCTGGTGGTCAGGGTGTGGGAGTCAAAGAGTTAAAATAAGCACCTTCAACTGATGGGTAAAGGGTGGAAATTTTTCACAATTCGCAATTCAGTGTGTATGTAGAGGCCTGCCAGTGCCTAAACCCCATTTGTATGGATACACATGTAGAATATCAAATATGCGCATTAAAGAGTCTGTATGTCATGTCAATGACTGGTTTTTGAAAACATGAAAACACTAAGCGTGCATGGCCACCAAAGACAGAATATGCAGACTGCGCAGCAACATATCACCTACATGATGTGGGCAAAACAATATACACACACTCAAAAAATATTGAAATGCACACACAAACAAACAAACAAACAAACAAACAACAACACAACAAAGAAAAAAGAAAGAAAAAGTGGTGTGATACTGCTTCAGCTTCTGACATGCTTTTTTTTTTAATGTTGCAGTTATTCAGCAAGGCAGGTAAAGTTCGCAGAGTTACTATCGCAAAGAAAAAAGACGTAAAGAATCCAGGTATGGAAATCATTATTGATTGTACTTTTCGTGAAGGTTTTTTTTTTTTGCATTGAGTTCCTGAATATTTACAGCTTCTGAGTGTTACAGTTTTACCACTATATATTTGGCAGATTACCTTGAACTGTACACTTGAAAAAAATATTGCAAAGAATCCATGCAAGTGGGAGTAGGTGGAAAAAAGTTCAGAATCAGTTTATGGGGTAAATCATGTGAAAACAAGTTTAATGATTGACGTCCAATTGCAAGGTGTGAGTTTGACCTTGCCTGGGTGATACCTGGTGGGTAAAGGGTAGAAATGTTTCTGATCTGCCAGACCAACATATTTGCAGGCCTGCTAGTGCCTAGACCTCCTTCGAATGTATACACTCACATAATATCAACTCACCTGTTGGCGTCCCTGGGTTCACTGTTGGCTGCTGCATTCTGTGACACAGCTACCTGCCTCCAAATGGCTCTGTCTTGACTTTTTGTGGACAACTTCTTGAATATTTAGGCCAGTGGTGTTGGTTATGTTCTCGTTGTATGAGATTGGAGATCTGCCTTTCTTCCATTTTGTCTCTGTTTTTCCTTGGAAAATGGTTGCCATGCTTGTAAACTATATCAATGTAAGTAGCTTATGGACACATGAAAAATACCTGCCACGCACATGCACTCTCTCTGAAGATGGAGAATGTAGACTGTGCAGCAATGTAACACCTGCACAGGGTGTTCATACATGGATCTGAAAAAAGAAGTTCAAAACAAGAACATGAATGAAGCAACACCAGTCTCCGTGGTGAAGGGGTTTCACAACAGAACACTGACTGAGTGGCCATGAGTTTAAACCCCTATCAGTTGCAAGAAATTTTTGTGGGATTTTTCTGCTCTGATCAGCTCCTACTCACATTACCCTTCCTGCAATTTTTGTGGGATTTTTCTGCTCTGATCAGCTCCTACTCACATTAACCCATTCCCTGCAATTTTTGTGGGATTTTTCTGCTCTGATCAGCTCCTACTCACATTAACCCATTCCCTGCAATTTTTGTGGGATTTTTCTGCTTGATCAGCTCCTACTCACATTAAGCGCTGCTTGCGATTTTATGGAAACTGGAGTTGTACTGGACGGTTTCTGTCTTCTGTCTTAATTATGCTGTCACGCCATCTTATGCCCACTTTTTTCTTAAGCATTTGGAGCCAAAGGCATACTGTCTTCTCCTTGGTGGATGTCGTTTATCAGGTTTTCACCGCTTTAAGTTATGGTGGACAGGACGTTGGAGTTGTAGTATCGAATCTCGGTTTTTAAAGAGAACTTCTTGCTTACCTAAGTCTAGGTCAGCCGTTCCAAGGCTACTGATGCTTTGCTTATTCTGCAACTGAATTTTTTGGTTCATATCATTCTGTTTACTAAACTATACAGATGGGTGAAGTTATCACCAATTAATTGTTTTCTATTATATCAAGTCCTCAACGATTTACTAGCACCCACGCAAATTCGTGCAAGCAGATTGATGGTGAGTGCTCTATCATCGCGCCCATCATGCCTGAATAACAGACCACATTATTCTATAATCAAACAAATATTGAACTTGTGCCAAAGCAAAAGAAAAGGACAACAGAAACGAAAACTGTGTACATAACTCAGGACATTAAGATGATAGTGTCTGAATTATCGAGATGCAGAGTAGGGTCTCAAAAAGAGTTGAACGTATTTAAAGAGAGAGAGAGAGAGAGAGAGAGAGAGAAAGAGAGAGAGAGAGAAAGGGGGAGAAGAGGGAGGAAGACAGGAACCTGAGCAAATGATTCACCAACTTACTTACTTACTTGTTACTTTTTCATGGGCCAGCATTATGAAGGCGCTGCCCATCTCCTCTCCTTTTTTTACACCTATCCCAACGTTATAAAAATCATACAGCCATTCCAAGTTCTTTTAACGTGATTATTTTTCAATGGTTTCAATATTTTATTTAGAGTTAACAACAAACTGAAGTGATTATTAAGATGTACAATTTGTCAAAACTTTAACCAAGTGTTATATCCATGCAAGAAAACAGATTGATTGTTAACATTTAATACAATACCTGTGTACAGCACCATCAAGTCTCCAACAGCTATGGCAATGAAAACAATGTTGACGGTGGATTCATTTGACACCATTCGACTCATGATGACAATACTCATGACATTGCCGAACGTTCCCGATAAAAGAATGACTGGATAATAAAACTTCCACAATGACACAGCCACTTGATATAATGTAATATTTTCTTCAGCTACGTAAAAGATTTCTGTTGTATTTTCTGGCGTAGATAGATAGGAAACTTGTATTGAGGTCATGATGGGAAAGTTAACTAAACTTTGTTAGATACAAACAGCATTGTTAAGCATGTTGTTACATCACAGTCTTGTTCTTGGATCTATTACTACTATTAATCTTTGTCACTGAAACTTTTGTTGCTTATAGCTCTTTACCTCATGTCATCGAAATTGTTTATGCTCTCTGTTGTCATTTGAACTATTTTTGCTGTCAGTTTTCAATGTGGCTGTTACTGCTGACTGTTGTCAATGCAACAGTTATGACTTCCTGTTATCATTGGACCTGTTGTTGATGCTTGTTATCATTGCAGTTGTATATTTGTTTTCATATGGACGAACTATTGATGCTACAATTGTTAATTTTAGTTCACTTCAGCTCTATTTACTATCAGTGACAGAACTGAAAAGAATACTTTTCTAATTCTATAGACAAAGATTGTATGAAAATGAAAAGTACATTGAAATTCCCAGAAGTGTTCAGGACAGTGTTGAAATTGTGCACATGATAAACTTGCTGGATCAGTCAATACAGACACGTGCAGTGTTTAAACCTTGCCAGCTCGTATATTCCATGCATTACTTCAAAACGTTGTTTGCAATCTGCCTGTTAGTTTTACTATCTGTGAGATAAGGTACAGCTAAAAAATATAGGGATGCTTTTTCAAATTACTTAGACGCACTAATTATGAAGTATTCAAATTCGTGCGTTTATATTCTTTGTGGAAGGGTCAACATGTTGCAATGTCACTGCTCTGTATTGCAAACAACAACAAAAACAACAACAAAAACAAAAACACGTTTTATCGTCAATACAAATGGAATGTATTTTCACCTTTTCATGACAGAGTTTGGATTTTTGTTCTAATTTATTCTTTGTTGACAACCTACTTGTGCCAGATATGTGATGAAATATCCTCTCTCCCTCTCTCTCTCTCTATCACTGTCTCTCTCTCTCTCTCTCTGTTTCTCTGTGTCTCTCTCCTCTCTCTCTCACACTCTCTCTGCCACCCCCCTCTCTCTCTCTTCATCCATCTCCATCCATCCATCCTCCATCCAGATACATGTATACATATATACATATATAATACTTATAGACACACATACATACGTACGCACGTACATACATACATACATACATACATACATACATACATACTTACATACATACATATACATTATACATCCATTATAAATATTATATGTATTACATATATACAGATACATTATAAAGAAATACATATATATATATATACATTTTAATATATATATTATATATATGTGTGTGTGTGTGTGTGTGTGTGTGTGTGTGTGTGTGTGTGTGTGTGTGTGTGTGTGTGTGTGGTGTGTGTGTGTGTGTGTGTCTGAAAATAAACGTATCTTTGTTAGCAGAATTCGTTTTATTTCCTTTTTCAAAATCAATTTGCTTTATCTGGGAGATGGAGAAAGAGAGAGCGAGACATAGAGATTATATGTATGTGTGTGTTTGTGTGTGTGTTTGTGCGTGTATGTGTATGTGTGTGTGTGCTTGTTTATGTTTTGTTTTTGTTGTGTTTGTGTGAGTGTGTGTTTGGGTTTATGTGTGTGTGTGTGTTTGTGTGTGCTTGCATGCTTGTGAGAGACAGACAGAGGAGAGCTAGGTAAACAGAGAGAAAAACGTGTGTGTGTGTATGTGTGTGTGTGTGTGTGTGTGTGTGTGTGTGTGTGTGTGTGTGTGTGTGGTGTGTGTGTGTGTGTGTGTGTGTGTGTGTGTGTGTGCAGAAGTAAATAAATAAACAAGCAAGAAGAAACACTGCATATCAGAAAAGAAATGTTATCTTTGGCATCAGAAATATAACCAATGGAAATTTGTAGAGTGCAGTGAGAAAGACAGAAATACGCAGTTTGAAAGACAGAGATACAACCATCTCAGAGCAGAAATGTGACTGCAAAATGCAATATGAAGTCAAGACAGACGTTTCAGTAGTTTGTTAGTAATTCTTTTGCAACTCGCATAATAAATTGAGACAGTCCATGCTTGCGCTTTTCAGTCCAACTGATTAGATTCTATATGAACCAGTCTGCGAAAAGATCAGCGCCATTTGTTTATGTTGCACACACTTACCAGTCCTTCATTGCTTACTGTAAAGTAGATCTGTGATTTTTTAGAACAGATTCAGTGTAGTGTTTTGCATAACATAGACTTTTAAAATTGTTCTAGTGTTTATTCAAGATTGTGACGGTAGGAACCTGTGCATGAATGTGATTATAATGTGGCGCCGTTGTACAGAGTGACAAAATATCAAGGTCTCAGCTTGGCAGCTGAACCCCTAAAGGTTCAGAACTAGGCCACAAATCGAGCCACCACAAGGATGCAGTCTTTAAAGTATTGTCTCTGCTGTGGTAGCCTTGCATCCTTGGCATATCATCTGGGCAAGAAAGACTACCATGTACAACAAGTACACAGGATTTAAAGAAGGTAGTGTTTGAAAGCTCTCGCATTTTCTTGTCCTGCTTTCTCACACATGTCCATTCACACTGTGGATGGACAAAGGACTGCATAATTGGATCACAGGATACATTTATCAAAATAAGCTTAGATAGTTTCCCTATTTTGAATTTCCCAATTGAGACGCTTCAAATATCCGCCCGTGAACCACTCATTTAACAGGTAAATGTAACGTACTCATCAAAAGCTTCCAACACATTGTACAGAAACAATTGTCACAAAAACTGACATGAAGACCTAATGAGCAGCGCGATTCAATGATGATGATAAACTGACAAACATTGAAGTCTGTCACATTGAAACAAATTCATGTAAAGTCTATCACACTGAAGCATTAAAAAGCAAAGTGAAGTATCGATATTGATGAATTATAAAACAAAACAGTGCCTCAATACTGACTAATTGTAAAACGATGTAAAGCATAGAAAAAAATTCAAGAACGAAGTAATTGTTTATATTGATGTATTAGAGAATACAGTGGGCATCAAGACTGATGACGTCGAACAGCAGAAAACGCTGTTTTCGAGCAACACTCCTTGGAACCCAGATCGTTTCATTATCCTGTCTCTTTACAGGGCAGTGATGTCATGTTGGAAGACACACAAGTGCATGGTTATTACATCAACTAAAGAGAGACAAATACTGTGTCTCCTGCATAAACTATACAAGAGTTGCTTCCCTTATTACCAGAAATCGATATCAAATTCGATGGCAATACATCACAACCTGGAAACAATCAAACTAGCTTGGTATACATAATCATATCTAGCTAGCTATCAAAGGTTGTAATACGTAGATAGATTCACAGATAGATAGATAGATAGACATACAGACAGATAGATAGATATGTAGATAGATAGATAAATATAGTGTGATAAATAGAGACAGAGATTTAGATAAATAGATAGAAAGATAGAAAGTAGATAGACAGACAGACAGACACATAGATGGATAGATAGATAGATAGACAGACAGACAGACAGATAGATAGAAGATAGATAGATAGATAGATAGATAGATAGAAAATGATAGATAGATAGATAGAACTATGCACATATATAGATATAGATGATATAGATAGAGATGGATACATAAATATTTAAAACAAAGTTAACACTGTTTTTATGTCATTTACATCGATATCTCTGTGCCATCTTTTTTTCACCAAGCATAATCAACTTACATTGTAAATACGTCATTATTCATTATTTATTCCCTGTCTTATTATTTCCGTCTTTTTATACACGTGTGTAAGTTTGTTTTCTGTTACTGTGTCCTTTCAATTATATAATGGATGACTATCATGAATGCTGCTGTAAGTGCGGCATTAGTTAATCTGACAATAAATGATTGTTTAGTTAAATCTTTTATATTGCATCACTATCAAGCGTCAATAGCATTATCTGTTAAGTATGAGTAGTTCTTCTTTCTCTTCTTCCTCTGTTGTGAACTTGAGGTCATACTCGTATGATCATATTTGGTCCAGGTTTGAGGTCAGTCTGCCGATTCTTTCAGTGCCTCTGGTACCGCTCAAATATTGTCCTGTAATCCCACTACTATGATGGATTAAGATGAAATCCGAAACAAGTGTGACTGTCCGCGTTCAAGCAAACAGGAACCAGAAAAAACACGAAAGAAGAATACTAACGCGTATTTAATACAAGACAAGACAGGCGCAAATTTTCGGCCAACTGGCCTTTGTCAAGCGTAGATTACAAACAAACAAACAAACAAACACCAGATACAAACATTGTGAGAAAAAGACTGAAACTTCCCTGCTGCTGTTTATTATAGATAGCATCAGGGAAGTTTCAGTCTTTTTCTCGAAATGTTTGTATCTGGTGTTTGTTTGTTTGTAAACTTACGCTTGACAAAGGCAAGTTGGCCGAAAATTTGCGCCTGTCTTGTCTTGTTGTATTAAATACGCGTTCGTATTCTTCTTTCGTGTTTTTTCTGGTTACTGATGCATTAATTCAATGAGAGAGTACCAGTACCACGCATGTGCATAACAACAGAAGTACCGAAAACAGAGAAGAGCCACAACAACAACAACAACAACAAAATAACCATATATTTGGTGGGACAGGCGGTTATGGAATAATGATTTAGGGCAGTGAAAGGCTATCATTTTATTCTTTCTTAGATGAAAACATTAGGTATAGGAAGACTATTAGATATAACAAAATGGATTTAAAAAAGGAGAATGTCATGTTATGAAGGACGCAAATGAGCATGCTAGTTTTTAAGTGTAATGCATAGATGAAAGCATACGCTTTTTACTGGTATTAGTAAAACATAAGCCCACATGAACGTTTGGACAGTTAGCTGTAATTTTAATTAGTTTTCTCCAATTTTATTTTCAGCTTTTTCGTGAAAACGAACATATACAATATAGTGTTATTTATCTTACATTTGTAGATATACATTTTCTGCCAATATCACTGTGAAATCAGAAATATTCATCCCTCTTTGTTGAAAAATATTCACAAAAAAGAATTCTTTTTTTATTCTGTTCTGTGTTTGCAGTTAGTCAACGTTCTTCATTCATCAAATTTTCAAGATGTACCTAAAATGTGGAGAAGAGTAGCAGATGGTTCAGCTGTTCAACTATCAAACATTAAACTCGAGGTTCCAGCGTCTATTTTCTATTGAGACCTCCATTTTCCTCCTCAGTTTGATCAGAAAATCGAATTGAACGTCTTGTTCTTTAGAAGGGGACGAATAACGAGTCAGACCCATGCACGTTCTGGCCTGCACACACTTCAAATTGTACAGTAGTTGAAAATCGTGAGGAAAAAGACATTCACCTGGCTGCCCTCCTATAAAACATTGAAGAGATAGGTTCATTCCCCAGGTCCCTCCCCTTGAAGGCCAATTAGCTGTCTTGCCTTTCTGAAGAATAACGCTGCACTGCAGCGATGCACTCTCAAAAGGGAGAACAGACTGAATTTTACATGGTAAATCCATTGTGACAAAAACAAAAATGAATATGAATATGGATATGAATATGAATATGAATATGATTATGATTATGAATATGATTATGAATATGAATATATTGTCACATAATCACAAGGAAGAAAATGTAATACAACATCATTTCTGTCCACACAACGCCACATAATTCTGCAATTTGCCATATCTCGATTGCAGTTTAATCAGTTCACTTTGTGTGTCAGATGGACATTGAACATTTAAAAAAGAATTAAATTAAACAGACTTGAAAGAAAAGCAAATCTTCAGAGATCTTCATTAACAGGTATTATTTATTTTTGCAACCCTATTTGTTTACAGCATTCTATGGACAATTCAAATTAAACATCGTTTAAGCTATATATCTTTATTTCCAGTGTTTTCTTTCAATTTACGTCAAAAATTATTTTTTTGACACAATACTGAAAACGTTAAAACAAGAATAACCAAAATCAATGAGTAAAAGGAACAACAAGAAACGACAACAACAACAGCACTGAGCAGTGAATTTATTTCACCAGTGTAACACATGATTGACAGGACCATTCAACAGTGTAATATCGACCACTCTATGAACGTAATGTCTGGTCATATCTTTAGACATTATACATTTCTTCTTCAAGTGGTGTATGTGTGTGGAGGCTCATAATCGAAATGCGTTCATAATGTAACATCTGAATGCAAAATGATGAACTCATGGCTTCAGACAATTGGTCAATATTTGGAATGAGTATAGTATCATTGTTGGTTCAAGACTAATTACTGACTTTGGGATTTCCACATCTCATAATATTCACAAACTCTTCCCTGAACCTGCGACCTGTTAGACAGTAAAGATAGAAGTTGACGGCACTGTTGGTGTCAGACAGCAGGACAGTGACTGTAAAAAAGAAAAAGTTGTTGGCCATTTCGTGGCTAGACATATCTGTCTGCTCTTTGAAAAAGATAAGTGTGAGATAGATGCATACAGGCAATGTGAGAACGACGAATGTCATTGACATCACGAACACTGTCAGCGTCACGGAGTTGGCGGCTTTCTTTCTCTTCAGTATGTGTGAGTTCTCTGTGCCCATTTCTTCATAAGCGTCAGTTATAGACCTGAGCAGAGCTGAGGCCAGAATGCTGTTTCCTATGACCAGACAGACAAACGGCAGCACACTAACCAATGCTAAGTCTACATAGGAAAATACCTGATCTAGAAACCATGCATAGTCCAGTGATGATGACATGCTCATACAAACACTGCTGAGGTCAGGTGTGGAAACTGAAATATAAACACAGTACAGAAAATGTGAATTCAAGGTGAAGAAAAACGCAGTAATGCTGATAATGATGAGAACAGTTGTTCTTTGGGTACAGATGTAGTGAAGACGATGAGGCCAGATGACAGACATCACTCTCTGGATTGTCACGGAAACCAACAGCCAGCTGACCGTTGATGTTGAGCCATTTACAATCCACGCTAGAATGTAGTATAGCTCAGGTTGCCACGTTATGTTGATGAAGTCCACCTGTATTTCCATTAAGTTGGTCACCATTCCTGTTTGAAAACAGACAACCAATTTGAAGCTAAAAAAGTTTAAGTAATATCAGAGAGTTAACTATATGACAAAGAAAACTGTACCATACAGGAAACATTTTTTGTTAACATACAGACCATTTCATGCTGTCTGTATTATGAACTAATTGCCTACTATAATATTGTTTATCATACAACACAGATCAAGACCACCACGCACAACAGGTACACGGGATTTAAAGAAGGTAGTTTTTGGAATCTCTCGCGTGTTCTTGTCTTGCTTTTTCACACAATGTCCATTCACACTGTGGATGGACAACGGACCTGCAGGGTTGGATCACAGTACGCATTTATCAAAATAAGCTTAATTAGTTTCCCTATTCTAAATTTCCCAATTCAGATGACGCTTCAAATATCTGTCATGAACCACTCATTTAACAAGTGAATGTAACGTACTCATCAAAAGCTTCCAACACATTGTACAGAAACAATTGTCACAATAACTGACATGAACAACTAATGAGCAGCGCAATTCAATGATGATGATAAATGACAAACATTAAAGTCTTTGTAGCATTGAAGCAAATAAATGTAAAGTCTATCACACTGAAGCATTAAAAAGCAAAGTGAAGTAGCGATGTTGATGAAGTATAGAAAAAAACAGTGCCTCAATACTGACAAATTGTAAAGCAATGTAAAGCATAGATATTAAAAAAAATAAGGATTTAAGTGATTGTTTATATTGATGAATTAGACAATACAGTGGGTATCAAGACTGATGACGTCGAACAACAAAACATGCTGTTCTCCAGCCACATATCTTGGAGCCCAGATTATTTCATTATCCTGTCTCTTCACAGGGCAGTGATTTCATGTTGGAAGACACAAAAGTGCATGGTTATTACATAAACTAAAGAAAGACAAATACTGTGTCTCCTGCATAAACTATACAAGAGTTGCTTCCCTTATTACCAGAAATCGATATCAAATTCGATGGCAACGTACTTTAAGGCCGCAATACATCACAACCTGGAAACAATCAAGCTAGCTTGGTATACATAAACATATCTAGCTAGCTATCAAAGGTTGTAATACGTAGATAGATTCACAGATATATATATATATATATATATATATATATATATATAGATAGATAGATAGATAGATAGATAGATAGAAAGTAGATAGACAGACAGACAGACAGATAGATAGATAGATAGATAGATAGATAGACAGACAGACAGATAGATAAATAGATAGATAGATAGATAGATAGACAGATAGATAATAGATAGATAGATAGATAGATAAATAGAGTGTGATAAATAGAGACAGAGATTTAGATAGATAGATAGATAGATAGACAGACAGATAGATAGATAGATAGATAGATAGATAGATAGATAGATAGAACTATGCACATACATAGATATAAAGATATAGATAAGCGATATGTTGATATAGATGGAGATGGATACATTTTTTTTAAAACAAATCAAAACTGATTTTATGTCATTTACATCGATATCTCTGTACCATCTGTTTTTCACCAAGCATAATCAACTTACATTGTAAATACGTCATTATTTATTCCCTGTCTTATTGTTTCCGTCTTTTTATACACGTGTGTAAGTTTGTTTTCTGTTACTGTGTCCTTTCAATTATATAATGGATGACTACCATGAATGTTGCTGTAAGTGCGGCATTAGTTAATCTGACAATAAATGATTGTTTATTTAAATCTTTTATATTGCATCACTATCAAGCGTCAATAGCCATTATCTGTTATGTATGAGTAAGGTAGTGTTTGGAATCTCTCGCGTGTTCTTGTCTTGCTTTCTCACACAATGTCCATTCACACTGTGGATGGACAACGGACCTGCAGGGTTGGATCACAGTACGCATTTATCAAAATAAGCTTAATTAGTTTCCCTATTCTAAATTTCCCAATTCAGACGATGCTTCAAATATCTGTCATGAACCACTCATTTAACAAGTGAATGTAACGTACTCATCAAAAGCTTCCAACACATTGTACAGAAACAATTGTCACAAAAACTGACATGAAGACCTAATGAGCAGCGCGGTTCAATGATGATGATAAACTGACAAACATTGAAGTCTGTCACACTGAAGCAAATTCATGTAAAGTCTATTACACTGAAGCATTAAAAAACAAAGTGAAGTATCGCTTTTGATGAATTATAGAACAAAACAGTGCCTCAATACTGACTAATTGTAAAACGGTGTAAAGCATAGAAAAAAATTCAAGAATGAAGTTATTGTTTATATTGATGTATTAGAGAATACAGTGGGCATCAAGATTGATGACGTCGAACAGCACAAAACGCTGTTTTCGAGCCACACTCCTTGGAACCCAGATCGTTTCATTATCCTGTCTCTTTACAGGGCAGTGATGTCATGTTGGAAGACACACAAGTGCATGGTTATTACATCAACTAAAGAGACACAAATACTGTGTCTCTTGCATAAACTATACAAGCGTTGCTTTCCTTATTACCAGAAATTGATATCAAATTCGATGGCAACTTACTTTAAGGCTGCAATACATCACAACCTGGAAACAATCAAGCTAGCTTGGTATACATAAACATATCTAGCTAGCTATCTAAGTTTGTAATACGTAGATAGATTCACAGATAGATAGATATAGATAGATAGATAGATAGTAATAGATAGATAGATAGACAGACAGATAGATAGATATATAGATAGATAGATAGATAAATAGAGTGTGATAAATAGAGACAGAGATTTAAATAAATAGATAGAAAGTAGATAGACAGACAGACAGACAGATAGATGGATAGATAGATAGACAGACAGACAGACAGTATAGATAGATAGATAGATAGACAGATAGATAGATAGATAGATAGATAGATAGACAGACAGACAGATAGATAGATAGATAGATAGATAGAACTATGCACATACATAGATATAAAGATATAGATAGTGATATGTTGATATAAATGGAGATGGATACATAAATATTTAAAACAAAGTTAAAACTGCTTTTATGTCATTTACATCGATATCTCTGTACCATCTGTTTTTCACCAAGCATAATCAACTTACATTGTAAATACGTCATTATTTATTCCGTCTTATTGTTTCCGCCTTTTTATACACGTGTGTAAGTTTGTTTTCTGTTACTGTGTCCTTTCAATTATATAATGGATGACTATCATGAATGCTGCTGTAAGTGCGGCATTAGTTAATCTGACAATAAATGATTGTTTAGTTAAATCTTTTATATTGCATCATTATCAAGCGTCAATAGCCATTATCTGTTAAGTATGAGTAGTTCTTCTTTCTCTTCTTCCTCTGTTGTGAATTGAGGTCATACTCGTATGATCATATTTGGTCCAGGTTTGAGGTCAGTCTGCCGATTCTTTCAGTGCCTCTGGTACCGCTCAAATATTGTCCTGTAATCCCACTACTACTGATGGATTAAGATGAAATCCGAAACAAGTGTGACTGTCCGCGTTCAAGCAAACAGGAACCAGAAAAAACACGAAAGAAGAATACTAACGCGTATTTAATACAAGACAAGACAGGCGCAAATTTTCGGCCAACTGGCCTTTGTCAAGCGTAAGATTACAAACAAACAAACAAACAAACACCAGATACAAACATTGTGAGAAAAAGACTGAAACTTCCCTGCTGCTGTTTATTATAGACAGCAGCAGGGAAGTTTCAGTCTTTTTCTCGAAATGTTTGTATCTGGTGTTTGTTTGTTTGTAAACTTACGCTTGACAAAGGCAAGTTGGCCGAAAATTTGCGCCTGTCTTGTCTTGTTGTATTAAATACGCGTTCGTATCTTCTTTCGTGTTTTTTCTGATTACTGATGCATTAATTCAGTGAGAGAGTACCAGTACGACGCATGTGCATAACAACAGAAGTACCGAAAACAGAGAAGAGCCACAACAACAACAACAACAACAAAATAACCATATATTTGGTGGGACAGGCGGTTATTGAATAATGATTTAGGCGGCAGTGAAAGGCTATCATTTTATTCTTTCTTAGGTGAAAACATAGGTATAGGAAGACTATTAGATATAACAAAATGTGATTTAAAAAAGGAGAATGTCATGTTATTGTGACGGATGTGTTGTATATACTTTCATAGTGCTGTTTTTACATTTTCACTTTTGGTATAGTTTTGGCTCATTTTTGCTTTTGTGGATTGGAGCACCCAGTGTTGGTTTTGGTGTCTTTATTCTGATTGGCTGTGAAGTAAAAGCGTGGAGTGCACGGAGCATGGAATGCGTGGAGCGTGGAATTCGTGTAGCGTTGTGTGCGTGTCGAAAATCTGTGAACTAAAAAGTCAGTTCTACAGAGATTTCCAGGTGGAGCGGTCGCATATCTTTGCCACCTGAAGAGAACTAAATTTGTTTGTCTTAAGCTGCTATGTTAGCAGGTTGGTGAATCTTTTGATTTTTGATATATTTGCCAAAAATTGAGACATGTAGAGATTATGAAGGAGCTACTTGAATTGGCCTATTGTGAAACCAGTTATAAGAAAGTCAGGATTCATGGATGAATGATAGATAAGGGAAACAATTTGTTGTAAGCTTTTGAGGTGAAGAAACGTAGTTGTGTAAAAGTGAAGAATTATTTTGGCAGTCAAGAGTTGTATTGAGTTGTAATTCTTGATTTAATGTTTTATGAATAACTGTTTTGTGGTTTCGATCTTTAAATGATGTGCAGTCAGTGTGAACTTTATGGATAATTATATGTATTAAGAGTTTGGACTTTTGAAACATGAATGGCGAATTTTGTGTTAAATTCTTTATTGTAAGATGTTATTTTGTTAAATGAATATAAGGCTAAGTTAGTGGTCATTTTTTGGAAATTGAAGTTAGTGTAGAATATTTGTTGTATGGCACTGTGAATGTAATTTGCCTGCGAACTTTTAAAAGGCAAACAATATTACTTTGAGATAAACGTTTGTCAATCATATAATATAAAAATATGGTGTGGCCATTGACCCGAGATATTTTATTGACAATTTTGTAGATGGAAGTACTTAGCAAATTCTTTCCTATCTACTACAGCTTCTGACGTGGGGAGCTGTCTGGTCTGATTAGCTCACGAGGGAGCCACATACGTACGTGACTTTGGTTTGAGGGATGGATGCCTGATCGAGTCCCTGGTCCTAAGCTGTTAGGACTCTGCTGAATACCTGCTGTTTTGAGGGGTGGATGCCTGATCCAGTCCCTGGTCCTAAGCTGTTGGGACTCTGCTGAATACCTGCTGTTTTGAGGGGTGGATGCCTGATCCAGTCCCTGGTCCTAAGCTGTTAGGACTCTGCTGAATACCTGCTGTGGGCGTGTCCGGTTACTGACGCCTCTGTTTCGTCTTGCTCCCCAGGATTGTGTGGTAACTATGTTTATATAGAGTGATGAACTGAATTCTGAACAATGATTTCGATGCTGTGAAACAGACTGACTGAAGTGCTGATGCAGTGAAAGAATTCCTGTGAAAAGACTGTTTGGGACGGAAACCTGAATAGATTACTTTTTATTGAATGGTGGTCAATGAACATCTATTTCTGACTTATGTGTTTGTTGATCCAGTTGGATGAAAATTGCACTGATGATATTTGATTAATTATAAATATTTAAATATACTAATTTGTTTACAGAGGTTGTTTGAGTGACTGAGTGGAAGGTTGTGTGTGGTTGGGGAAAACACATAGAACACGCACCTACATATACACAATCTACTTTCATCCTATTTCTGTCAGTCACACATAAAACGACTTCTGTAACAGTTATGAAGGACGCAAATGAGCATGCTAGTTTTTAAGTGTAATGCATAGTAGATGAAAGCATACGCTTTTTACTGGTATTAGTGAAACATAAGCCCACATGAACGTTTGGACAGTTAGCTGTAATTTTAATTAGTTTTCTCCAATTTTATTTTCAGCTTTTTCGTGAAAACGAACATATACAATATAGTGTTATTTATCTTACATTTGTAGATATACATTTTCTGCCAATATCACTGTGAAATCGGAAATATTCATCCCTCTTTGTTGAAAAATATTCACCAAAAAGAATTCTTTTTTTATTCTGTTCTGTGTTTGCAGTTAGTCAACGTTCTTCATTCATCAAATTTTCAAGATGTACCTAAAATGTGAAGAGTAGCAGATGGTTCAGTTGTTCAACTATTAAACTTAAACTCGAGGTTCCAGCGTCTATTTTCCATTGAGACCTCCATTTTCCTCCTCAGTTTGATCAGAAAATCGAATTGAACGTCTTGTTCTTTAGAAGGGGACGAATAACGAGTCAGACCCATGCACGTTCTGGCCTGCACACACTTCAAATTGTATAGTAGTTGAAAATCGTGAGGAAAAAGACATTCACCTGGCTGTCCTTCTATAAAACATTGAAGAGATAGGTTCATTCCCCAGGTCCCTCCCCTTGAAGGCCAATTAGCTGTCTTGCCTTTCTGAAGAATAACGCTGCACTGCAGCGATGCACTCTCAAAAGGGAGAACAGACTGAATTTTACATGGTAAATCCATTGTGTCAAAAAAAAAATGAATATGAATATGAATATGATTATGAATATGATTATGAATATGAATATATTGTCACATAATCACAAGGAAGAAAATGTAATACAACATCATTTCTGTCCACACAACGCCACATAGTTCTGCAATTTGCCATATCTCGATTGCAGTTTAACCAGTTCACTTTGTGTGTCAGATGGACATTGAACATTTAAAAAAGAATTAAATTAAACAGACGTGAAAGAAAAGCAAATCTTCATAGATCTTCAATAACAGCGTATTATTTATTTTTTGCAACCATATTTGCTGACAGCATTCTATGGGCAATTCAAATTAAAAACCGTTTAAGCTATATATATTTATTTCCAGTGTTGTTGTTTTTTCAATTTACGTCGAAAGTTATTTATTTGACACAACACTGAAAACGTTAAAACAAGAATAGCCAAAATCACATGAACAAACGGAACAACAAAAAACGACAACAACAACAGCAATGAGCAGTGAATGTATTTCATCAGTTTAACTCACAATTGACAGGACCACTCAACAGTGTTATATCGACTGCCTGCTCTATGAAAGTAATGTCTGGTCATATCTTTAGACACTGTACATTACATCTTCAAGTGGTGTATGCGATTGGAGGCTCATAATCAGAAATGCGTTCATAATGTGACATCTGAATGCAGAAATGATGAATTCATGGCTTCAGACAATTAGTAGATATTTGGAATGAGTGTAGTATCACCATCAGTTGAAGGCTAATTACTGACTGAAGGATTTCCACATCTCATAATATTCACAAACTCTTCCCTGAACCTACGACAAAAATTTCAAGCTGAAAACTTAAAAAGTGAAATCAGAGAGTTGACAAAGAAAACTCTCTGCACCATACAGGAAACATTTTTGTTAAAATATAGACTTTTTCATGGTGTCTGTGATATGAACTAATCGCCTACTATAATATTGTTTATTAAAGAACACAGATCAAGAACCGCCATGCACCACAGAGTGCGGGATGTAAAGAATGTGTTGTTTGGAAGCTTTTGCCTGATTTTGTCTCGCTTTCTCACACAATGTCCGTTTACACTGTGGATGGACAACAGAACTACAGGATTGGACCACACTATACATTTATGAAAATATACTTAGATAGTATCCCTATCCTTAATTTCTCAAGTCAGGTAATGCTTCACCACTCATTTAACAGGTAAATGTAAGGTAGACATCTCCAGCTTCTAACACATTGTCGACAACAAAATAGCCACAATCACTGATATGAAGAACCCATGAGCAGTGCGATGCTGTGATGATGAAACATTGACAAACATTACGGTCTCTATCATACTGAAGCAAACACATGTAAAGTCTGTCACACTGAAGCACTAATAGTCGAAGCGAAGTGTCAATATTAACAAAACAATGCCTCAATATTGACAAATTGTAAAACGATGTAAAACATAGATATCAAAGAATTAAGGAATGAAGTGAATGTTGATATTGGTAAATTATAGAATACAGTGGGCATCAAGACTGACGACATGAACAGCAGAAGACTTTGTTCTCCAGCCACACGTCTTGGAGTCCAGATCATTTCATTATCCATCTCTTCACAAGGCAGTGATGTCATTTTTAGCACACACAATTGCATGGTTATTTCATACACTAAAGCGAGACAAATACTGTACCTCCTGCATTAACTATACAAGAGTTGCTTCCCTTATCATCAGAAATCGATATTCACACTCTACTCTATCCACATCAAATTCTATGGCAACTTATTTTAAGACTGCAATAAATCACGACTTGGAAACTGTCAAGCTAGCTGTCTAGATACAAATATACCTAGTAATATATCTAAGGTTGTGATACACAGATAGATAGATAGCTAGATAGCTGGCTAGCTAGCTAGCTAGCTAGATATAAACTATCTGCTTTCAACTTAGGCATCAAGGCAGTGTGTATCTCATGAAAAGTGGCTACTGTTTGAATCAAACCAGCCTATTTCATTTTTCAGCCAAATTTTAAACTTTTAAGGTTATAGCATGTTCACAGTCCATTATCTACCATAAATATCCACCGTGTTTGCCTGATTCCACTGATATATACATATATGTCTATATATATATATATATATATGTGTGTGTGTATATATATATATATACATTATATATATATATATATATATAATAGAGAGAGAGAGAGAGAGAGAGAGAGAGATACTGGAATAGGAAATAAAGGTGTTTTAAGACAACATCAAGAACATTACATGCACATATGAGTTCAAAACGACATCATTTGTTTTTTTAATCATAGATCAAACATTTAATCCATTGTATTTCTTCCAGTGATATTGATATAACTTTTTATTGGGTTCTGTCACATTGTGAACTTTACTGGAATGAAGTTTCCAATAGATTGGATAAAGTTGGTGCATCAAATAATGGACAGGCCATAACTTTCAATAATCCAGGACTATCAGTTCATGAAATTAGCTCTGTATGAGAAAGATCAGTTTAATCAGTTTATGCTAGTTTCTCAGCTAGTCAGGGACTGATAACTTACTGAATTTGGTACTGGGAAACTCTTATTTACCAAAAAGGAAGTCACAATTCCCGCACCTGTGAAAAAAAGTCCGAAATAGTGGTCACTGGAGTGTACGCTGAGCATTTCATTATTCAACCATTATTCCCTAATGAACAGTGATTAACAGAGCACTGTGCAATGGTCTTGATACAATAATTGTGACCTGACATCCTTTCTTTTTGGTAAATAGGAGTTTCCAAGTACCTAACTCCTGAAGTTTGGTGAGGCTGTTGTTCTTTTACACTGATGTCCATTTTATCAAGTATTCGTACTATTGACATTATCTTTGCCTTGTGATGATGCTTTTCATGCTATATTTGCTGTCTTAACACGTAACTGGAATTAAAAGAGCTGGGCGCACCAATATGTAAGAGTTAGGCTGAAATTAAGGAAAAGGAAACAGACCAAAAGCAACATCAAACTAAATCTTGGATTCTTAAAGACAGATGAAGCGATACGTAAAAAAAATAACGTACATGTTCAAAACAAATTCAGTGCTCTGGAAGACGTTGGTGACATTGAAGAACAATGGACAAAGTTGAGAAACTTAATAAATGAAGCTTGTGAAATATTCCTAGAGTAGATAGAAAAGCAAAGCGAACTGGATGACAAAAGAAATTCTAGGCGTGATGGAAGAACGGAGGAAGGCAAAGGGAAAGGAGGAAAGATACAGGAAGATAAACAAAGAAATCAGGAGTAGGTGCAATGAAGCTAAGGAAGCTTGCTGAAAACAAAGTGCAAAGAAATAGAAGACAGACACAAAACAGATCCTGCAGGTATGTACAGGAGAATTGAAGAAATTGTCCACAGAAAAAAGACATGCACATCAACTGGTTGCTTAAAATCGAAAGATGGTAAGATTCTCATGGAAAAAGACAAAATATTAGACAGATGGGGAGAGTACATTAAAGACCATTTTGAAAATGACAGAAACAAAAAAACACATGAGAAAGAACGTTAAAGAACCACCCGTACTGGAAGACGAAGTTAGAGCAGCATTGAAAAAGGAACCAGGAAAAGCCCCAGGACCAGACAATATCACTACAGAGATGATTGAAGCCCTGGAGAAATTTGGTATTAAAAAAATAAAAGTCCTCCTCAAACGAAATTTATGATACTGGAAAAATTCCCAAAGATATGTCAAAATCAATTTTCATTGCACTTCCAAAGAAAACATGGGCTATAGAATGCGAACTCCATCGCACAATCAGCCTGGTGACTCATGCAACAAAAATCCTGTCAAGAATAATCATTATGAAGACAAGGAATAGAATCAACATAGAAATAGCAGAAGAACAGTGTGGATTTGTGGAAGGGAAAGGAACTATTAATGCCATATACATCATACGAACTATAATAGAGAGGTCAATCGAGTTGAATAAGGATTAAATTTATGCTTTGTTGATTATAATAAGGCTTTTGATCGGGTAAGACATGAAGAATTGATCAACCAACTAGAAAGACTCAATATTGATGGAAACGATCTACGAATAATCATGAATATGTATTGGGAACAAACCGCTGCAATGAGAATAGAAAACGACATAAGCTTTACTTACTTACTTTTTTACTTTTTCCTTCCGCTTGTACCAATGGGCGTCGCGGGGAGATACAGTCGTCTGTCAGCAGCAAGGCGGGTGGCCTGGAGAAGGGACATCTCGTGAGCTCTGAGGGTGTCTGCCACGGAGTCGCTCCATCGTCGTCTTGGTCTTCCTCTGGCTCTCCAGCCAGAGTATCTGGTGTTGTATGCCCGAAGAGCTGGTTGGTTTAGGGGCATACGTGTGATGTGTCCGAACCACTTGATCATCATATGTTCGATGTGTTGTAGGATTGGTGTTGCTCCTACCATGTCTCGTATCACCTCATTTCTGATCTTGTCCCGCCTTGTCTTGTTTACTGCCTTCCTCAGGCATTTCATTTCACAGGTGACCAGTTTTCTCTCGAGGACTTTAGTTAGGGACCATGTCTGGCACTGGTATGTCAGCGTTGGTAGAAAAATGGTGTTGATGAGTTTCGCCTTAGTGCTGGTGGGAATGCTGGGGTGTTTCAGGAGAGGGGCAAGTTGGTAGCTGACTGCGTTGGCTTTCTGGCATCTGGTCTCGATTTCTCTGTCTAGTTTGCCATTTTCAGTGAAGATGCTGCCCAGGTATTTAAATTCACTGGCTTGCTTCAACTGGGTTCCGTTGATGTTGATATCCAGTTTGTTTGGTCTCTTACTGACAGTCATGACCTCAGTCTTGCTGACGCTGATCTTCATGCCGTATGTCTCGCAGCTTTCACTGAGCTGGTCTGTGTGCTCCTGTAGCTGTATCTTGTCACTGTTCACCATTGCCTGGTCGTCCGCAAACATGAGTTCATTGAGTGCCTCAGGGTCTGGGTTTGCCTCCTTCGTAATCTGATCCATATAGATCACGAAGAGAAGAGGGGAGAGATTACAGCCCTGCCTTACTCCTGATGTCACTGGGAACCAGTCAGATGTTCCACTGGCGATGCGGACTGCACTCCTGCTGTTGGCATAGATGGCCCGAATGTTGTCTAGCAGCTGGCCCTTGACGTCGTACTGCTCGAGGACCTTCCATAGCTTGTCTCTGTTGACTCCCAAAGCCCAACCCCTCGTCCTCGTCGTGGGAGGTAGAAACAAGTAATGCTGGCCAACGGGGCACTGGTGAAGCTGTGACTGGCTTAGCAGGCCGGCAGTGGACAAACGAATTGCTCAAGAAAATTAAGGAGATACAAACGACATAAGCTCATTCCAAAATATCAAAAGAAGAGTCAGGCAAGGTTGTGTTCTGTCACAACATTTGTTTTCACTTTACAGCAAAAACATCTTGAGAAACCCAGAAAAATACCCTGGCTTTAAAGGTCGGAGGAAAAATAATAAACATTCGTTACGCAGATGACACTGTGCTTATTGCAAAAAAATGAAAGGGACCAACATAATAGAAATAGAAAGCAAAAACAAAAAAAAGTGAAGGGCTGGAGCTGAATAGCAAGAAGACTGAAGTCATGGTAATCAGTAAAAGACATGAAGTCCCCTCATGCAAAACAACAGCAAATGGCACAACCTTCAGACAGGTTGATAAGTTTACATATCAGGGAACGATCATCTCACCAGACGGCAGATGCACATCAGAATTAGCCAGCAGAATAGGCCATGCCAAAACAGCATTCAAGAAGATGAAAGGCATTCTTACTAACAAATGCTTATCAATTAATATCAGTTGAGAGTTCTTAAGTGTTATATAGAACCGATAATGTTATACAGTTGTGAGGCGTGGACAGTCAACAAGCAAACTCAGAACAAGATTGAGGCAGCTGACATGTGATTTCTAAGAAGAATGCTGAGAGTTCCATGGACAGTAAAGAAAACAAACGAGACAGTCCTGATGGATGCAGACGAAAGAAGATCATTAATGAGGTAGATTAGCAGAAAACAGGCAACATATATAGGCCATTTTATGAGGAAAAGAGAGTGCCAGGTAAACCCAGAGAGAAAATATTGGACAGACTTGCAGGATGGCTAAGGATGGAGAGGGTGGAAGATATGCTTGCGGCAGCTAGGTTCAGATACATATGGAGAGCCATGATCGCCAACGCCATGCAGTAGGGCACTTGATGATGATGATGACACCAAAATGTAGACAAACAGGTAAAATAAATAGGTGACTTTAAGTGTTCAGATTATGAAACCACAGAACTTTGAAAACAATTTCTATGAACAAGATCAGGGCAATTTAATTCATGACTCACTAAAAAGAAATGTGTTTTATTTTCCATTGTGTGAACGATAGGATTTCAATAACATAAATTCTGTCCTATAACCACAAGAGTGTATGTGGTAGGGACCTTCATTTTTCATGGGGTCTAATTTATAAGGGTGGTGCTCATCTCCTCACATTCATTGTTTTATTTTTATGTACGTTGAAGAAAAGTATGCTGTTACAGCTCTTGTTAACTGTATGGGTGTTTCTATGGATGGTTTGTCGCCAGTTAGTCTTGGGCCAACCTGTCTTTCGTTTTCTATTATAAATTTGCCGCAGCACTGGGTCTCAAAAAGACTTGAACGTATTCAAAGAGAGAGAGAGAGAGAAAGCCAGAAGAATGGAGGAAACTGAGCAAATGTTTCACCAACTTATTACTTGTTACTTTTTTCATGGGGCCAGCGTTATGAAGGCGCTGCCCATTCCTCTCCGTCTTTCTTTACTTATCTCAACGTTATAAAAATCATGCAGCCATTCTAAGTTCTTTTTACGTGATTATTTTTCAATGGTTTCAATATTTCATTTAGTGTTAACAATAAACTGAAGTGATTTTTAAGATGTAAAATTTGTCAAAACTTTAACCAGTGTTATGTCCATGCAAGAAAACAGATCGATTGTTAACATTTAATACCATCATCATCAGGTGCCCTGCCGCATGGCGTTGGCGACCATGGACTTCCAACTATCTATCTCTCGTTGCCCCCAGCATTTCCCCCACCCTCTTCATCCCCAGCCACTCTGCAAGTCCGTCCAGCATTCTCTCCCTGGGTCTGCCTGGTGCTCTCTTTCCCTCCAGCTTTCCCGTTGTGACTAGGTGCTCCAAATCCCTCTTCCTTTTAAAATGGCCTATAAATGTTGCTTGTCTTTTCCTAATCTTCCTTAACAGTGATCTACTTGTGTCTGCCTCCATCAAGACTGTCTCGTTTGTTTTCTTTGCTGTCCATGGAACTCTCAACATTCTTCTGAGAAACCACATCTCGGCTGCCTCGATCCTGCTCTAGCTTTGCTTGCTGACTGTCCACGCCTCGCATCCGTACAACAGTATTGGTTGTATATGACATTCAAGGACTCTCTTTCTGATGTTAATTGATAGGCATTTGTTGGTAAGAATGCTTGTCGTCTTCTTGAATGCTGTTTTGGCTTGGCCAATTCTGCCAGCTATTTCCGATGTGCATCTGCCGTCTGATGAAATGACCGTTCCCAGGTATTTGAACTTATTAACCTGTGTCAAGGTTGTGCCATTTGCTGTTATTTTGCAGGAGGGGATTTCATGTTTTTTACTGATCACCATGACTTCAGTCTTCCTGCTGTTTAGTTCCAGCCCCTTACCTTTGCTTTCTGTTTCTAGTGTATTCACAAGATTTTGTAGGTCCCTTTCATTTTCTGCAATTAGCACTGTGTCATCTGCGTACCGAATGTTGTTTATCATTTTCCCTCCAACCTTTAGTTGAAAACAGATCTGGTGACAAAACACAACCCTGTCTGACTCCTCTTCTGATGCTTTGAAAAGAGCTTATATTGTTTTCTATTCTCATTGTAGCTGTTTGTTCCCAGTACATATTCCTGATTATTCGTTGATCTTTTCTATCGGCATTGAGTCTCTCCAGTTGGTTGATCAATTCATCATGTCGTACCCGATCGAAAGCCTTGGTAGTGTCAACAAAGCATAAATACAAATCCTTATTCATCTCAATTGACCTCTCTATGATAGTTCTTAGGATCTATATGGCATTAATAGTTCCTTTCCCCTCCACAAATCCACACTGTTCTTCTGCTATTTCTCTTTTGATTCTATTCCTTGTCTTCATCATGATTATTCTTAACAGGAATTTTGTTACATGACTCATCAAACTGATTGTGCGATGGAGTTTGCATTCTATAGCCCTTGTCTTCTTTGGAAGTGCAATGAAAATTGATTTTGACACATCTTTGGGGATTTTTCCAGTGTCATAAATTTCATTTAGGAGGACTGTTATTTTTTCTATGCCAAATTCCTCCAGGGCTTCAATCATCTCTGCAGTAATGTTGTCTGGTCCTGGGGCTTTTCCTGGTTTCATCTTTTCCAGTGCTGCTCTAACTTCATCTTTCATTATGGGTGGTCCTTCAAAGTTCTTTTTTATAATGTGTTCTTCGTTTCTGTCATCCTCAAAAGGGTCTTTAATGTACTCTCCCCATCTGTCTAATATTTTGTCTTTTTCCAAGAGAAGCGTGCCATCTTTTGATTTTAAGCAACCAGTTGATGTGCATGTATTTTTCCTGTGGACAATTTCTTCAATTCTTCTGTACATACCCTGAGGATCCATTTTGTGTCGTTCTTCTATCTCTTTGCATTTTGTGTTCAGCCAAGCTTCCTTAGCTTCATTGCACCTATACCTGATTTCTTTGTTTATCTTCCTGTATCTTTCCTCCTTTCTCTTTGCCTTCCTCCTTTCCTCCATCAGGCCCAAAATTTCATTAGTCATCCAACTCTTTTTTGCTTTTCTATTTGCCTTAGGGATTTCTTCACAAGCTTCATTTATAGAACTTCTCAACTTTGTCCATTGTTCCTCACTGTAACCAACGTCTTCCAGAGCACTGAATTTGTTTTGAACATGTACATTAAATTTTTGACGTATCATTTCATCTGACTTTAAGAGTCCAAGGTTTAGTTTGATGTTGCTTTTGGTCTGTTTCCTTTTCCTCAATTTCAGCCTAAACCTTCCCACTACCGGATTGTGGTCACTGTTGCAGTCTGCGCCTGGTAGTGTTTTTGCTGACCGTAAAGAATTTCTAAATCTTTTGTTGATTAGGATGTA
>JAPXFY010000025.1:40450384-40460384 GCA_030674185.1 Monoplex corrugatus | reverse complement strand
GTGTGTGTGTGTGTGTGTGTGTGCTTGTGTTCCCTGGGAAACTATAAAACATACGCCTGAATACCAGACAGACGGTTAGTCGAATACTGTCTATAACTCAATCATAATCAGCACCAGGAGAGTTCTGAGATCTAAAGAAGCGCTCTGAAATTGAATGAAGCTGGAAATTAAATCAAATAAAGAAAGAACAGAATCAATTCCAATAGTGTTATTTGTTGTGTTGTTTCGTGTTTGGTGAATTCTCTGTGCTTGAGTTGTTAATAGGACCGATTTAGCATTTATCAATCTTACCTTTCGAAAAGAAATCATCATCACTTTGTGCCGTGTCGCATGGCCTTGGCGATCATGGCCTTCCATACGAATCTATCTTTTGTCAATGGCAAACACATCTTCACCCTCTCTGTCTTCATGCACTCCGCAAGTCCATCCAGTAACTTCTCCCTGGGTCTACCAGGTGCTCTGTTTCCCTCCAGCTTTCCTGTTGTGACTAGGTGTTCAAATTTCTCTTGCTTCATAAAATGTCCTGTAAGTATTACATCAATGTGACTGGTACAGGGGTACTACCAATGGCATCTCAAGTTCAACCACACAACATCACTCCCCGCAACATAAAATATGACATCTTGACTGTCCTAATGAATATTGCAATCATTTTGTTGGTTTCAAGTGTTTTGCACGTCCGTTCCCTTCATCACTTCAGGACCATGCCAGCGCATATAGTTTAGCGCTGGCTGAAGGAGTCTGCCAGATAATTGCTGGTATATTTGGGAAGAGCGCATATGGAAATGTCTGAGTGGGGTGAATCCGTCTTAAGCACACCCTATAGCTTAGAAGAAGCATGTTTAATGTTTAGTTTGTTTTCTATCTGATTTCACAACAGTAAAATGATACTCACAGCACAGAAGAGTCCCAAGTCCATTGCTTTGGTCAACATCATGCAATCCTTATTGTAATAAAAAAAAATCTGTTTATATCACAATGTCCTATTCAAATGTTTGACGCCCATTAGTCTGTTTTTTGTTGTTGTTGTTGTTGTTTTAGCTTGTTTATTTGTTTGCTTTCAGATTAAGGTTAGCTTTTGTGACAGCAAAAGACGAATCACAACATGTTGTATGCAGCTTCCCCTAATCATTCTATCACAGAGAGTCAGTCAGAAAAAGGTCTTGTGCTAGAAACTATCCCAGTCTATCAGCTGGCTTGGTCACTGTGAAAAATCTGTCCTCCCTTCATCGTTGTCTTATGAACCTTCGGCAACGTCATGAGTATCGTCATCATGAGTAGAATGACTTCAGAACACTCCACTGTCAACATTTATTTCATTGCTATAGCCATTGGAGATTTGCTGGTGTTGTATACAGGTAAAGTCATGCCATAGTGTGTCGTGTGAAGATGTATGGATTAGAAATACAATCATTTTTTTCCACGTGAGATGTGGGCTGCTCACTGTGGAGAAAACACGTCGCCATAATTATACTATTACTACTACTACTGCTACTGCTACCTATTACTACCTCTACTATTACTACTACTACTGATAATAACAATGATAATCATAATCATGATGATAGTAATCATGATAATGATAATAATGATAATAATAATGAAAATAATACCAATACTAAGTACTGTAATTATTAATGTTATAACAATGATGATAATAGTATTAAGAAAAAAGAATTAGAAGAAGACGTAAATTAATAACAATATTTGTAATAAAAAAAAACAACGACGCTGATAATATTTATAATAATGGCAACGATTCTCATAATAATTGTGATAATAGTAACAATAACAACAATAAGCAGAAGGATGACGATGGTGACGATGATGAAGGTGGTGATGATAATGATGATCATGATTATGATGATGATCATGTTATTTTATATTGTATGTCTTAAACAATCTATGTTGAAGAATGTATGTTGTGTTTCACATAGAGAAAAAAATAGATTTGGGAGGAGGGTGACATGTCAATACATTACTAATACATTTTTTCAGTAAAAGGCATCACACTGCTCATGTGACATCCAACCGTCAGCAAGGTACTGCGATCAAACTAAACAATATAAAAATTGCAACGTGGAATGTGAGGACATTGGTACAAAGGGGAAAACTAGAAAATGTCAAGATCGATATGCAAAGGCTTAGCACCAATATTTTTAGGACTAGAGGAGATGAAATGGAAGGGGGTAGGCATGACAACATCAGAAGAACATATATTGATATATTCTGGTGGAAATACACAAAAATATGTAAGGAAAAGAAATGTATAAATCACCTGTTACACACACGCGAACACACACACACGAGCACGCACACACGAACACACACACACACACACACACACACACACACACACACACATATATATATATATATATATATATATATAATATATATATATATGTGTGTGTGTGTGTGTGTGTGTGAGAGTGTGTACATATCTATATATATGTATACATATCTATATGTATAATACATGTGTATATACACACACAAATACACACACACACACACACACATATACTGACATGTGCACTGGACACAAACCATGTTCTTTAGAGTGAGGGGGTTACTGGGTCGATACAGTCAATGCAAGAACAACAGATAATAGTATTCATCATCATCATCATCATCATTCTCCTGCCCGTGATGGGCGTAGAGGAGAGATGAGAGACACTGTTGAAGCCAGCCGTCGCCAACCGGTCCTGTCCTCCGCCTGTCGCACCAGCGTGGGGCCATCCAACCTGGTCCATTCTTTGATGTTGTCCATCCAGCATTTGGCTTGTCGTCCCCTTCGTCTGCCGCCTCCCAGTGTACCCTGGAGGACCGTTTTGGGCAGTGAGTTGTGGCGTGTGACATGCCCGAACCACGACAGCTTCCTGTTCTTGACTGTTGCCAGGAGGGGTTCTTGTGGGCCTGCGAGTGTTGTTATTTGGCTCCACACAAAGTCGTTTGTCTTCCGATCTTGCCAAGAGATCCCGAGCAAGCGCCTGAAGCATTTAGTTTCAAACATCTGGATTCTCTTGGTGGTCTCTGCTGTCATGGTCCAGCTCTCGCATCCATACAGCAGGATGGGGAGCACCAGGGACTTGTACAGCTTCATCTTCGATGGAAAGCCGGTCTCTCTGCTCTTCCAGATCTTATTTAGCTTTACCATTGCTGCTGTTGCGATCGCTAGTCTGGTCTTGATTTCTGTTGTAGAGCGACCGTCTTTGGTGAGAGTGGCGCCAAGGTATTTGAAAGCGTCCACTTCTTCAAACTGTTGCCCGTTCATGTAGATTTCAGCATGGGTGTTGGTTGTGCTGTTGACCAGGACTTTGCTTTTTTCTGTGCTCACTTCCATTCCGTGTGCACCTGCACTTTCTTCCAGTCTCATGGTCAGGTCTTGTAGTTCTTCGTTGCTGCCTCCCATCAGGTCGATGTCATCTGCGAACCTCAGGTTGTTGATGGTTCTTCCTCCGATGGAGACAGTGGAGTGGAAGTCATGGAGGGCTTCACGCATGATCTTCTCCAGGAAGAGATTGAACAGCACGGGAGAGAGTAGGCAGCCTTGACGGCTGTACCAAAAGTATATAAAGAAGAAACTGTGTAGAATCAAGTAAGGTGTTTCATATAAACAAACACACACACACACACACACACACACACACACACACACACACACACACACACACACACACACACACACACACACATATATATATATATATATACACACACACACACACATATATACACACACACACACGCGCGCGCGCGCGCGCACACACTCACACACATACGCACGCACGCACGCAAGCACACATTTGCAAATATTCACGCACACACAGACATTTAAACTGCAACACAACTGGACCTACAAAAGATCGCAAGCATTGATTTTATTCTTTAAAAAATGTTATTAAATGTTTTTTGAGTGTACATAGATAATTGCTTTATCTCAAAGACACTAGACAGGAATGTATGTTGTAGGGCCGAAATCAGAGGATCTTTTTACGCAAATAGATGAAAAGCTAAGGTTTTGTTAAGAGTGAAGTTCATTCAGATATGAGAGCATTGGATGGTTGAAATGGCAGGAGGAGTTCTGACATTCATGTTCAGATAGTATTCAAAATCAGATACTGAAAGCAATATACCGCAATTTTGTACTTGATTGTTGCTTTAAGTGGAAGCCAATATAGTTTTCGTAAGCATAACACTATCTTTGTTTTATCTATGCATGTTGTTTTTTTTGTTCACCTATGAAAGTTGAATGTTATACGTAATCTTGCAAGGAACATATTTTATAATGCCGTGAGATATATATCATGCGCTAAACATAAGCTGCTCATGGCCCTTTCATTCATCTTTTCAGATCAAACCACCACTTAAAATCTAATGGACAGGGGAGAAAAATATCGCTGCGATCCATGACTCAAATCCAGGTTTCTCACGTCCTATTAAGTGCTTTGCCCATGAGGCCACTTCTCTATTGGTTTTGCTGTTACATACACAGACTTTTTCATAATGACATGAACACGTGTGCACATAGCATTCCACGCTTGGATTTCGTTTCAAAGTTTTAATAACTAAGGTTTCATACAGTATGGATGATTCCATAACACAATCAATTTTTAACGCCTACTTTAAACGAATATGGATATACGTAGTCAAATCCCTGGAAACAAGTCGCTGATTGTTGGAAAACTTAGCTCTCAAAAATGTTTTGCAGAATTAATGTTTACTCGAAAAGCTTATAATCAATTACGGCGGTAGGGTTATTGAAATCAGTGCACAAAGCACCACAAATGTAGTTTTGTTTTGTTTATGTTGTAAAACTCTGATAGCAAGACCTGTTGGCGTCTTTTGGCATATTTGTTGTTTTCTAAAGCCATACTGTTTCGCACGAAGTGAGGCGTTAGAAAAGGAATACTCATGCCAAAGCGCTACAGTGAGAGAGACAGAGAGAGAGAGAGAGAAAGAGACAGAGACAGAGACAGAGACAGACAGACAGACAGAGGGGGGAGAGACAGACAGAGAGAAAGAGAGAGGGAGACACACAGAGAGAAAGAGAAAAGAAAGAGAAAGAGAGAGAGAGAGAGAGAGAGAGAGAGAGAGAGAGAGAGAGAGACAGGCAGACACAGAGAGAGTATGGCTATTGACCTGTATAACTCCAACACTCTCATTAAGGCTCTCCAACACACTTACAAACCCATCAAAACAGAGGTTACTATGAGAACAGCTCATGAAGGGATGCAGACTCTGGAACGTTTTTTTTTTGTTTTTTGTTTTGCATTACAATGATGATGGCAATGGATGACAATGATAATATGGAATTCCATTTCGGATTGAAACTGCTTGACAGGATCGTACCTTACGTGTATTTGCATAAACATATCCTGACGACAACCAGGCCCAAGAGTACACAGACACCTGCAATACTTGTCAGAAAAGAAAATTTGAGAAACAGTATCAATGCTGCATCAGTAAAGTAGATGTGACTTGACTATGTCTTCCCAGTTTTCTCAACGAGCCTCAAGCTCCAGAACAAGTGTGACTGCCCGCGTTTAAGCAAACAGGAACCAGAAAAAACACACTAAAAAAGAATAAGAACGCGTATTTAATATAACCAGACAAGACAAGCGCAAATTTTCAGCCAATTGGCCTTTGTCAAGCGTAAGATCACAGACAAACAAACACCAGATACAAAATTTAGGAGTAAAAAGACTGAAACTTCCCTGCTGCTCCGTCCAGTGGGTGTTTGTTTGTTTGTGATCTTACGCTTGACAAAGGCCAATAGACCGAAAATTTGCACGTCTTCTCTGGTTGTATTAAATACTCGTTCGTATTCTTTTTTTCGCGCTTTTTTTTTTCTTCTGGAGTCCATAGCTCATTTAATTTTGGATAAAAAAATGGTCATGGTCGAAAACTCCCACATTAAGCCTTTGGACTGATGGGAATCAACTTTCTTCGAACTATTTTTGCCTGCTTTCCTGCGTATGTAACTCTGATATGTCTCACACACACACACACACACACACATACACACACACACACACACACACACACACACACACACACACACACACACACACACACACACACACACACACACACAACATTCTCTATTCTAATCTTTTACAATTACTTCCATGGGAGAAGACCACCGCAAAATTATGCCAACCTCCGTTTTTATCACAGTATAAGATTAATGACCCTTGGAAGGAGTTTTGTCCTGGTGCACCGACAGCAGTACACCTGGAATACAGTTTTTCCAGCAGTGTCTTTCCCTTTGCACTATCTGTATAGTCCATATCAATTTTTTTTCGGCCCCTGCAGTTCCTGTAGTAAGCCCAGCCGTTCTCCCATCCGGGGTCGCTTGGCCTCGAAGTCGCCTGATCTTGAACCTACAATTTCAAATTTTGCCAGGCCAACATTAACTTTCAGAGTGACAAATATAGCTTAAGTCTGAAAAAAATAAAAACACTAAACTTGAGTTCGCCACGGATACACACCACGAAATAGAACAGCCACGACATTTAAACAACGCCTTCAAAAATGCAATAAAATCCATTTTACTATGTACCCCCCCCCCCCTCCTTTAGAGCAAACAATTTGCTAACATTCCTTTTCTGTACAAAATGGGGGTAGGCTACTATAAGGTACATTTTAACACAAGCAGAAAACAAACCACAGATTAACTGGACATGGCTGAAATAAACAGCATTCTTATACAATCATCTGACAAACAGTGAAAATGTGTCTTTTTGGGGTGGATTGCAGACATGAACAATGTGGATTCATCAATGCAGTGTCTCGTTGTTTTCATGTTCAATTCATTCTACGACACCGACAACACCGAGAACACAACAAAGTCAGTGTACAACTGTCAATGTTATACACAATTCGTTATTTCAAGTTGCAGCCCAGCTCCCAAGACATATCACCCCTCCATCCGGCAGCTTCTGCAGACATCCTGATGCCAAGTGTGCTGCTGCACCTTCCTTTGAACCATGTCAGCAAGGCTAAGAGGGAGATCTTGACGTCTGGGCAGACCAAGCTCTGTATACACATTAATACGGTCACCGGACAGGCCACTCGAGTGCTGTTGCAAAGTAGCAAAATCAACAAGAGAGACAGCGCCTGAGAGTTATAATTCCGGTCAGATTGGCGTCAGGTACAGGTGCTTAAGGTTGCCTCTGAGAAGATCGCGAACGCGTATTTAATACAACAAGACAAGACAGGCGCAAATGTTCGGCCAACTGGCCTTTGTCAAGTGTAAGATTACAAACAAACAAACACCAGATACAAAATATTTTGAGAAAAAGACTGAAACTTCCCTTCTGCTGTGTCCAATGTCATATTGGACACAGCAGCCGGGAAGTTTCAGTCTTTGCAGCCCAGCTGTGTCTTAACTGGCTGTCAGCTGAACAGCACTAGGAGCTGAGAAGGTGACTGAGTGTCTATCTGGGGTGTTTTGACTTTTTCAGTAGACTATAATCTATCCCCCACAGAATTTTTTCTCGTGAGAAAATATTATTAGTCAATTTAAAATGGTATTCTAATGCACTGATCGCAGCAGAAAGAACGCAATTTCTTACCTAAAGTACCTATTTTTGTCTCTTATTATGAACCGTAACCTGTACAGTACCCCCACATATAATATACTGACAGAAAGCTCTTTAGTGTACCTTTCAGATAATGACAGCTAAAATTAGAAACAAACTGGCTCAAAGCCACCAAATAAAGAAATTTAAGAAAAAATGTTTTGGAGAGTACATAAAAACTTTACAGGCCATGTTTCTCAAAATGGCCATCATACAACTTAATGACTTTAAACATACATAACTTCTATATTTTTTTAGTACAAGCTTTATTCTAATACCAAAATAATCAGCAGAATGTACACTTTCCAGTGATATGTATATCTCAAAATACCCAAAATGCTATTTAAGACTGATTTCGTGCTGTCAGGTCACACACACACACACACACACACACACACACACACACACACACACACACACACACACACACACACACACACACACACACACACACACACACACACACACACGTATGTATATATATATATATATATATATATATATATATATATATATAATATATAATGTTGTCTAACTTCAATGGATAGCAAAATTTAGAACTGCCAACCATAAATGGAAAAGTATTGCAGCCAAAATGTATCCGCTTCTTAACAACATTGAATACTATGGTCCAGTGGTTGTTTCATATTTCATGAAGAACACCATGTTTTCGACTGATGCATTTCAGGCCTATATGACATTATGTAATCACATGAAATTATAATGGATGGATATCTTCAATCCAAGAACATTTAAGAGCACAAACAGAATTCAAATGAACAACAACAGGAGTAGTATTTTGAATGTGCATATTTCAACAAGACTAACGATGAGTGTACAAAAGAGAGCAAAACTTTACTATGAAAAAAATTGAACGCTAGCAAACCAAATTGTTATGAACATATGGTGGAGAGCAGTATTTTCTACGTATACACAAATTATGACCTCATTTTCTTTTCCAAATCGGTCCTATTGTGCCACTATCTTTATTGAAACCAAGAGTACTCAGGCATTTGTTTCTAGAGCTTTCAATGCAAGTTGTGTAGTGTTAACTTCATCGTTTTGCGTATTCAGCATAAACGTGAAGATTTATTTTGACACCAAAACTGACGAACATAGAATAACGTTTGAAATAAGATTATAAATGTTTCTGTCTTTCTTTTTGTTTTCTTTCTTTCTTGGTGCCCCTAAGAGGAGAGACATGACTCTCACAGACACACTTTGAATTTGTTGTCTGTCTGACTGTCAACAAATTTATGATGTACCTGAGATTCAAGCTTCTCTAACTTGAAAGAATAAAGACAAGGACAAGAAAAAAAAAGGATAAGATAAAAAAATCATCTACTTAAAATTAGGTCACAGTAGATGTACTAACAAACAAAATGGTAAAAGGCCCAAGCCTTAAAACAAGCTGTAATTATCATAAAGAGAGAGAAATCAAAATATCGAGTGAAAGATTCAAATGAGTCTTTCAACTGTGAATGACAATGAAATGGTTAAGAATAATTTCTCTCCAAATATCAGCGAAAGAAGAATGAATCCGAGATGTCTTCTGGTAAATGTTAGTGTATGTATTATTTATCTTTGCAGACTTTTTTCTCCTTTGTGTTTGATTTATAAAAGAAAAAAAGCTAAAGTGATATTGATCTCTTTGCCAGCATTTTTTTTTCAAGAAGGCATAATTCACTTGACCATTATTCACACTGTTGTTTTGCATTTGTATATAGTAGCCTTATCCTGGGCTAACATCCAAAGGATCATCAGATAAAAAAAGAAAAAGAAAACGAATTGGAAACACAAAGTCTAAGTCTATATGGCCTACATATTTTTGTAATCCAAGATGAAAACAGTCGAACTGTTTTGTTGTTGTTTAGGTATCAATATTATTGTCTTTTTTTTTAATTTGTACTGTTTTCAACGCTTCGTTTCTTTATGTAATGGAAAGTGGTTGTTTAACATAGTTCTTGTCATTATTTTCAATATTCACATGATATGTTGGCAGGGCTATTAAAACAACGGGTTGGGCACGTGTTCAACTTTCTCTTTCTGTGGTGCTTTACATCTCTTTCTGGCTCGTTCCCTTGTCTTCGTCTATTGCCAGCTGGATGTTAGTCTGTGTGACACTACAGAGAGCACTGTCTGTCGTCTGTCCTCACCACGTCACCTTATTTGTACCAGGAGAAGAGTTGTGATCACAATCGTTGGCATAACTATTTTCTTGATCATTCTGTACTCTCATTATTTGTACTGCATTCCTCTTACCATCTCCTCAGCCAAACCTGGAGTGGACTGTTTAATGTTGTCATCGTCGAACTACGTGTGATTTTTGGCGAATGTCTTTATTTATGTGGAACTGGTGACGCTCAGCTTACTGCCGTTTATCTGTCTTTTAGAGGGGAATACGATTCTAG
>JAPXFY010000025.1:40425384-40447884 GCA_030674185.1 Monoplex corrugatus | reverse complement strand
GTCAAACAGAAATACACACGCTAACACGCACGCACGCACGCACACGCACGCACACACACACACACGCACACAATAAAAAAAAACCACAAGCACACATGTATACGCACACAAACACACATACACAAACACATGCGAGTTACACACATACCACACACACACACTTATACACACACACACACACACACACACACACACACCACACACACACACACACACACACATACACACACACACAAATACAAACACAAACACATACACGCATGCACACACACACGCACACACATGCACACACACACACACACACACACACACACACACACACACACACACACACACACACACACACACACACACACACACACACACACACACACACAGATAAACGTGTTTTTTTTCTTTTAATTGATGAGAAGATTTTCTACGAACAACTAAGTTTTACTTTCAAACAGACGAACAAACAAACCATAAACACAGGGAGAAAAGAAAAAACGTTCATACATGAACGAAACGTAAAGAAAGAAAAACAAAGTCACAAAATGAATGAAACTAAAAATCCTATGGAACGTAAAGAACAAAAAAGGAACAGAATGTAAGAACATCAATAACCTATGACATGCTCCTAAAGTGTTTTTTTTCCTTTTTTTTTTTATCTGATGGCTGGTACCAACAGTGCCATCAGCTTCTATCTGTACTGTTTGACAGGTCGCAGGTTCAGGGAAGAATTTCTGAAGATTATGAGCTGCAAAGCCATGAAACAACGTTTAGAGCCAGCGTAAACGCCTGTTCAAGTCTACTACCTAATGTTTTCTACTAATTCGGATATTGGGGAAGTCTGAATATTGCTATTGCATGAGATAGCGTGTGTGTAAAGAAATAACGTGTAGCACAAACCCTGGTTGGCTTGGGGTCGATTTTCCTACCTTTCAATTGGATTGCTCGAGTAGACCTTAATTCTTGGTGGGGGGAGGGAGGGGGGAGGGTACTTTGTGCAAGTTATTGATGTTGTTATTTTTGTTTAAAGCCCAGCCAACTGCAAAGAACCATGTCAAGGCTAAAACACCAGTCGCCGTTGTGTAAGTGGTTAACGCAACGGACTACCGACCGGAAGGTTGTGCGTTCGAATCCCCATCAGTCCCTTCAAAAATATACCATTGTGGGATTTTTCAGCTCTAACTGGCTCCTACCCGAAAACCCTCACAATGACTTTGAAGGGACTGATGGGGATTCGAACCCTCAACCTCCCGGTCGCTATTCGTTTACGTTAACCACTACACCATGGCGACTGACTGGTGATGAGCACCAACTTCTTGGCCCTGTCCATGAGAAAACAATAGCTCCCTAGCTCCCTACGTCCTTGGGGTTATTTGAAAACGTTTACGTTTCAATATATACAGTGAACGTTCCTAAAAAAAAATCCTAAAAATGTGTCCTGGGAATGATGTGATGATTGGGTAAAGAATGTATCCAACACAGTCATCCCTCATAACTCATAAACTGTAAAACCATTTGGAACTGGTTTGATCAACGTTTGGTAGATAAAACATGTGTGTTATGATCAAATTTAAGTTGGAGGTTGCTGGTCAATGGTAAGGCACTTCTGAGCACAGCGAACGATCAGATATAGATCAGAAAATCACAACGCTCAGCAGTCAGTTAAGAGAACCAGCCAACAGCACAGACACTAGATACTGCACCTCATCCTGGTTCCTACTCTTTCAAGCCAGTCCTCAGCTCATCATATTCATCATAATTATGTCTGTATGTCTGTCTGTCCGTGTCTCTCTCTCTTTCTTTCCTTCTCTCTGTCTCTGTCTCTGTCTCTCTCTCTGTCTGTCTGTCTCTGTCTCTCTCTTTGTCTCTCTGTTTCTCTCTCTGTCTCTGTCTGTCTGTCTGTCTGTCTGTCTGTCTGTCTCCCTGTCTTCTTCTCTCTCTTTCTATCTCTCTCCTTTCTTTTTTCATCACATTACATTTCCGTTTTTCCCTTTACCTACCCTTTTTTCATACTTTCAGTCCTCGTCATTATCTGGGGATCATGTATGCGGGGAACGTCTTCGAAAAGTTCATTCTCGTGACAATCACTGTAGAAATCAGTAGAATCAGGAACCTTGTTTTTAAAGAATCAGCAATAAAAAACAACAACATTTAAACACACACACACCACACACACACACACGCACACACACACACACACACACACACACACACACACACACACACACACACACAACACACACACACACACACACAACACATACACACTACTTTTATCCCAGTCTCACAAGAAGAAATTCTGAACACAATCAGATCCATGTCGTTCAAAACCTGCGAACTGGATCCTCTTCCAGGTTCTCTCTACTTTGACTGTCTCCCTACTCTCCTCCCATTCATCACTGACATCATCAACACTTCTCTTCAAACTGGAACTGTCCCAGATTCTTTCAAGTCTGCTATTGTTCACCCTCTCCTCAAGAAATACAATTTAGACCAAATGAACTGAAAAATTACCGGCTATCTCTAATCTCTCTTTCTTGTCAAAACTCATCGAAAAAGTTGTCCTCAACCAGCTGAACTCTCACCTGTCTGCCAACAATCTCCTCAATCCTTTCCAGTCAGCCTACCGCCAGTGCCATAGCACTGAAACTGCCCTGCTACACATTCTCAACAATCTCCTCCTTGCAACTGATACTGGCAAAGTCTCTCTCCTCACACTCCTTGATCTGTCTGCAGCCTTCGATACCATTGACCATGGTATTCTCCTTTCTAGACTTCATCATACTTTTGGCATCTCTGACATTGCTCTCTCCTGGTTCACTTCATATCTATCAAACAGAAAACAAACTGTTCTCATTAATGGCACTTACTCTCAACCTGCATACCTGACCTGTGGTGTTCCACAAGGATCTGTCCTTGGCCCTGTTCTTTTCACACTCTTTACACCTCCCCCCTGTCCATCATCATCAACTCCCACTCTATAAAACACCACTTCTATGCTGATGACACCCAACTTCAAGACAGTGACACACCAGACAATATACAGCGCCTGTTGACTCGCACCACTGAGTGTTACTCGGACATTAAGAACTGGATGACGTTCAACAAACTTCAGCTTAATGATGACAAGACAGAAGCTATCCTCATTGGCACCCGTCAGAAACTTTCTCAGCTGCCTCCTCTTTCTCTCCCATTATGTAACACATCAGTCCCAATTTCTGATTCAGCTAAAAACCTTGGTGTCTACATTGACTCTACCCTCTCCATGAACAACTTTGTTTCTCAAACTGCCAGATCTTGCTACTATCACCTCCATCGTATAAGCCTGATCAGGAAGTATCTCTCTGTCGAAACAACTGCAAAACTCGTCCTCTCCTTCATAATGTCTCGCATTGACTATTGCAATTCACTCCTGTCTGGTCTTCCTGCCTCCACCATTCACATCCTGCAGCGCATTCAAAACAATGCTGCACGCCTTGTACTAAAAAAGAAAAAAGCTGACCACATATCTCTCTCCTGGCACAACTTCACTGGCTCCCTGTATCAAATCGCATACAGTACAAACTAGACACCATGTGCTACAAAAGCCTCAATAACGCAGTCCCCGATTACCTGTCAAGCCTACTTGAGATCTGTGTTCCCTCACGTACCCTCCGCTCTGCCTCCGATCCTCTGACTTTTCGCTTTCCATGCACTAAGCTCAATACCTATGGTCCACGAGCCTTCTCTGTTTCTGGTCCACTTTCCTGGAACAAACTTCCTCTCTCAGTCCGTCAGCAACCTACTTTTGTCTCCTTCAAGTCCGCTCTCAAAACTCACCTTTTCTCCTCTGCATAAAATCCTGACGTCACTCAATCCCCTCTGCAGCCTGTCTCCACTCGGAGGGGAATCACATTGTAATATATAATTGTATATAATATGCTCTCTATAATTTTCCATTGCTTTTATTCTTTCTCCCCATTTATAGCCGTGTGCGTGTGTGTGTGTTGTGTGTGTGTGTGCGTGCGTGCGTGCGTGCGTGCGTGCGTGTGTGGTGCGTGCTGCGTGTGTGTCTGTTTTAGCGCTTAGATTTGATTTTATCAAGTTTTGCGCTATATAAAAATATTGTATATTATTATTAATTATATATTAAAATAGAGTCAGAACGCCTATTTAATACAACCAGACAAGACAGGCGCAAATATTTGGCCAACTGACCTTTATCACGCGTAACTGTAAGATCACAAACAAACAAACACCAAATATGAAAATTAGGAGGAAAAAGACTGAAACTTTCCCGCTGCTTGGTCCAGTGGGAGAAAAGGACTATGATGAAATCATAACGCGTTTGTGACCAATGGCAAGCAACGGGGAGAGAGGAGGCAAATATGTCAGAGGGGAAGTGAGATCATATTTTTTGCTTATCTTGTCTCTTGTTTTTATATTCATGTGGGGGTGTATGTGTATCCATTGGTAAGCACGTGTGTAGATATATGTATGTATGTATGTATGTATGTATGTATGTATGTATGTATGTTTGTATGTATGTATGTATGTATGTATGTATGTATGCGCTTAGATTTGATTTCTATCAAGATTTTGCGCTATATAAATATTGTAATTATTATTATATATTATTATTATTTATTGTATGTATTATGTAGTATATGTGTTTTGTATGTATGTATGTATGTATGTATACGTATAAAGGATACTATGTGTATATGTGTATGACTTTGTATGTGTATTTATGCATGTAAGATACTTTACATTCCAAAAACAACTCTTAGCTAGTGCATCATAGTTTTCATAGTTTTAGCCGCGGACCCTCTTCAGGATAAAACAATACTAATATGGCATGGCAACTTTTCAAATTGCAGAATTCATCCTACTTCCCCTCTGACATCATAATTGTCTCCCCTCTCCCCATTGCTTGCCATTGCTCACAACACATTGTGATTTCATTATAGTCCTTTTCTCCCGCTGGACGAAGCAGCAAGCATGTTTCAGTCTTTTTCTCCTAATATTTTTATTTGGTGTTTGTTGTTCGTTTGTGATCTTACATTTACGCTTGAGAAAGGCCATTTGGCTGGAAATTTGTGCCTGTCTTGTCTGGTGTATTAATACACGTTCTGATTCTTATTTTTGTGGGTTTATTTTTCTGGTTCCTGTTTGCTTGAACGCGGGCAGTCGCACGTGTTTTAAATTAGCAATTGTCCTGAAAGAAAGCAGAATCTCTTGCGATTCTGTTTGTCTGTTTCTTTGTTGTTGTTTTTTTTATAGGTGGCAATATTCACGTGCACCCCCTTGGAATGGGCTTTGACATGTATGGCTGTGTTTTGTTTAATAGGTTGTTAGTTTGGTTGGTTGGCTGGTTTGTTGGTTGGTTGGTTGGTTGGCTAGTTGGCTGGCTTGTTGGTTGGTTGGTTGGCTGTTTGGTTGGTTGGTTGAGTGGTGGGTGGGTTTTGTTTTGTTTGTTTGTTTGTTTTGTTTCTTTGTTTTTAAGACGGTCATGCTGTGTTTGAACCATATGCAACACACTCACACTCGCAAAATGCGCACACGTACACGTACACACACACGCACACACACACACACAAAACACACACACACACACACACACACACACACACACATGTATATATATACATATATATATCTATATATACATATATATAGAAAGAGATATACGCATGGGTGCACACGCACTTACACACGTGTACACACACTCACACACACACACACACACACACACACACACACACACACACACACACACACACACACACACAGCACCAAAATCCAGGAAAATCTCAAGTATGTGCACTTTTTTGTGTATTGACGTGTGCGTGTGTGTGTGTGTGTGCGTGCGTGTGTGTGTGTATGTGTGTATGTTGTATGTGTGTATGTGTGTTTGTGTGTGTGTGTATGTGTGTGTGTGTAGTTACGCACACACACCCACGCACACACACACACACACACACACATACACACATACATACTCATACACACATACAGACACACACACAACACACATGCTCAGACATACACGGATACTCATACACACACCTACACACAAACAAATATACACATACACACACGTACATGCGCGTGCGCACACACACACACACACACACACACAAGCTATATCATGCAATAGCAATATTCAGATTTCCCCAATATCTGAATTAGTAGAAAACAGAAGGTAGTAGACTTGAACAGGCGTTTACGCTGGCCCTAAACGTTGTTTCATAGCTTTGCAGCTCATAATCTTCACAAATTCTTCCCTAAACCTGCGACCTGTCAAACAGTAGAGATAAAAATTCACGGCACTGTTGGTACCAGCCATCAGGTAACTGATCGTGAAGAACAGGTACACGTTGGCTGCCTCTTGGCTTGACATGTTGCTAAGATCTTTAAACTGAAACATAAGGAAATATACGCAAATTGGCAAGGTCAGAACGACAAAAGTTACAGACACGACCAGCACGGTGATGGTCACTGAGTACGTTTCCTTTTCTCGTTTCTGGGCTTGCAGTGAATTTGTAGCGGACATGGTTCCATGAGCGTGTCTCAGAGACCTGATCAGTGTGAAGACCAGAATAGCATTCCCCGCTACCAGACAGAGGAAAGGCAGCACACTGTACAACACCAATTCCACGTAAGTGAACACATTATCCACAAACCAGGCGTAGTTAGATGAGGACGCCATACTCATACAATCAACGTCAGTTGCCCCTGAGGTGATCACAACAGGAATACAGTACAAATAATGAATGTAAAGAATGATCACTAACACGGCTTGCCCAACGATTGTAGCCACAATCCTTCTCTTGGTACAAATATGACTGATATGGTGAGGCCAGACAACAGACAGTGCTCTTTGCAGGGTCACACTGGCCAACATCCAGCTGACGAAGCATCCAGCGGAAGAGAACCATCCAGAAGCAGAAATAATGAAGAACAGGTTGTGTGTCGAACAAGAGGAAGTCAAATATGTGTTCAGTCCAGTATCTCGTTTGCCCTGCCAATAAATCATGTTGATAATGAACTTTACAAAATATTCATGAGAAAATATTACATCAAGCACAAGCAACAAAGATGTGGTTCAGAAAGAAATGGAACCATGATCAGATGCCTAAGAAAAGACAGTGAATTAATGTATACGTACAACAAAATGTAAAAATATTATGGAAGAGAACAGCATTCAGAATATGACCAATACAGGCATTGTTTTGCCAGGTTATAGGGAAAAGAAACGAGTTTGAATTAGAAAAAAATGCGATGACAAACGAATGTTATCGCTTATGTTTTTACTTTTAAACTAATACTGCTTGTTGGAACAAATGGGTTTTCATTTTTCAGTACACCAACTTGCACTTTTTAGTCACTTCTTTGATTAGCCACTCGTACACGTGAACAGAAAATTTGAAACACTGTAAGTTCTTTTATGAAATGTTGACAAACAAACCACACATTATGCACATAGATTACTTAAATAAAGTTTATGTTTATGTCTTCTTGTCTTGCCAGAAAGAATATTTGGTTTAAAATCAGACATTTTTTTTCAATTACCTGTGATCAACACCAGCAAATCCCCAACGGCCACAGCGATGAAGAAAATGTTGACGGTGGATTCTCCTGATGTCATTCTCTTCATGATGACGATACTCATGAGTTGCCGAACGTTCCCAAGACAATGATGATGGGAGGATAGAATTTCCACAATGACAAAGCAAGTTGGTAGACTGGAATTAATTCTAAGTCATTATTTGACTCTACCTGTCTCTCTGTGATCGACTGATTTGTCGAAAGTGTTTTGAACATGTTGATGAAAGGCCTGCAGGTTATTGAGAGAAAACGTCACCTAATAATACATTCAGGAGGAAAGAAATAAAACAAAGAAATGAATATTAAACTTCTGCATCTTATGGTACACTTGTAATACTAACTCTTACACTATTTGATCTGAATGAAGAAAGAGGTGCAGTTCGTTGAATAAACTATAAGACTTCATAAGATACGAAAACGGAAAGAAAGACAGCAGAAGTTATGTTTTCTTTCTTTCGTTCTTTCTTCTTCTTCTTCTTCTTCTTCTTCTTCTTCTTCTTCTTCTTCTTCTTCTTCTTCTTCTCTTTTCTTCTTCTTCTTCATTCTTCTTCTTCTTCTTCTTCTTCTTCTTCTTCTTCTTTCTTCTTCTTCTTCTTCTTCTTCTTCTTCTTCTTCTTCTTCTTCTTCTCTTCTTCTTCTTCTTCTTCTTCTTCTTCTTCTTCGCATTCTTCTTCTTCTTCTTCTTCTTCTTCTTCTTCTTCTTCTTCTTCTTCTTCTTCTTCTTCTTCTTCTTCGCATTCTTCTTCTTCGCATTCTTCTTCTTCGCATTCTTCGCATTCTTCTTCTTCTTCGCATTCTTCTTTTTCTTCGCATTTTCTTCTTCTATTATTATTACTATTATCATTATTGAGAATTTAATTTTATTTTGTTTTTATTATATTATTATTTATATTATTTATCATTATCATTGTTTTCTTTATCATCATCATCATCCATCATCATCATCATCATCATTCATCATCATCGTTATATTATTATTATTATTATCATTATTATTATTATCATCATCATTATTATCATTGTTATATTATTATCATCATTATATTATTATTATTATTATTATTATTATATTACTATTATTATTATTATTACTATTATTATTATTATTCATCATCATCATTATTATTATTATTATTATTGTTGTTGCTGTTGTTCTTGTTGTTGTTGTTGTCATTGTTGTTACTGTTTCTATTATTATTATTATTATTATCACTAATAATTATTACAGATGTTGTTGTTATTAATCGTTCTTGTGCTGCGCTATTCCCCAAACCCATTTGGATTTGGTGTGCATTGTGCTTAATCAGACGCTTTTAACAGAACACGAAAACCTCAAGCTATTTGTCAAGCTGACGACATGCTCCAGTATGTTGTTGCACAGTCTGCATCTTTGATGAGCGCGCATGCTTGTGGTTTTCATGTTTGCATAAGCCAGCGGCTGACATGATCTGCAGATCCTTTAAAGTTCATTGTTGATAAGACATTTTGCACTGGTAATTGTTATGGTAGACTTGTCTACCAAGATGTTTTAAGTTAAATATCAACATTTGTAAGTTTAGAACCATTATGACTGAACAAGAATTGGACCATGACTTCACTACGGACTAGTTTTTCACAACGTTTGTGAGAAAGTGGCCTTAGAATATCAGGAAGCACTTTCGCACAGTCCACCCAATCAGATTGTATTCTGTCCTCATCAACCTGCATGAGGACTGGCAGCAAGGTGAGATCGCCTGGAAAGCACGGAACACAACGTACCAAGGTCACACAAGCAACATGCACAAAAACATACATATATATTATCTATGTGTTCAAGTGCTCTTACAAATGATAATGCAGTTTGTTTAAATATTTTATATATTAAAAATCTTTCTTTTTTAAATCCTAGTTTAGTTTTGTTGCTTTGCTTTGCAACTCTCTTTAAAATGGAAGATTATTTTAAATTGACAAGGACAGAGGAATATGTGTGCATGTTTTGTAGGTATGTGTGTGTATACAATCACTCATTGCTGTTGTAAGAGAACTTATACAACAGAGATCGAAACATAACAGAGTTAAGTGAACGTGCCACTTATCTTATGTTTCTAGTGCATTATGTATAAAAGTATTTGGATGGTTTTGAAGCTGCCCATGCGTTCGTGCATTTGGCTGCTACAGCTGTGACAAGTTGTTGCCAAAAATCAAAGCTCAGAAGAACGACTTCCACCACATGCGCCAGGATAATAAAGATAGCTTGTATCTGCCCACTTGCATCATCATGGGCATTGCAAAAAGAAAGAACTGAAGGGTGTGCAGCAAGCTTAAAAGTCTCAAGGGGAGAAAGCTTGCATGATTGTGATTGCGCCAAGTCTTCTGCATGAAAAATGATCACATCCCAAAAAGATGTTTTCTATTGAAAAACAGGTGATGAAGAAAAGGTCAACAAACTAACCCAAAGACACCCATAATGCAGTCTTAGAACAATTAGTGTCGTTGTTGTTCTAGCAATGCGTTTCTTGAACATGTGCATCCACGTTGTTTAGACTGCACTGCACAGACGTTATGTCGTCACTGACTCTGTCTAGTTCGTCTTTGATTGGCGTGCATCATCATCATCATGTGCCATGCCGCATGGCGTTGGAGATCATGTCTCTCCATACGAATCTATCCATCGTCGTCGCAAGTACATCTCTTCATACTAGACATTTTACCTGTTCTCGTTAAGCACCACCAAACCCAGATAGAGCACACAGGAGCATTAATGTGTGTATTTGATGTTTGATGAAGGGAAAAGCGAAACCTATAAACCAGTAAGCTGACACCATCTAAATGACTGGAGCATTAAAATGGGCAACGAACAAGCCAGCCTTTATCCAAAGCAAGTGTGACGCCCGCATCTAAGCAAACATAAAACAGGGGAAAAACACGGCAGGCACAAATATGTTCGGCCAACTGGCCTTTGTCAAGCGTAAGATCACCACACCACACACACACACACACACACACACACACACACACACACACACACACACACACACACACACACACACACACACACACACACACACACACACACACACACACACCAGATACAAAAATTAGGAGAAAAAGACTGACACTTCCCTGCTGCTCGTCCAGTGTGAGACAAGGAATAAATGCCATAAGCCAGCCTTTATGTTGTTGGCTGGGGATCTGAACTTGGGACATCAGATCTCAATTCCACGGCTCTATCGATAGAACCAGCTATCCTGGATATAAAGAAGGTACTACGTATAGGTCTGCAGATATGCAGTCCTTTGACATAAGAAAAAAATCTTCACCCTTCACCCACTAGACATGACCCGGGCATTACCGAACACCCATACCCTCCCATTTGGAAGTCTGAGGCTTTAACTCTTTGACGACGGCTTCTTCGATTGAAGTAACAGCTGAGCTCTCACTGAGGATGGGCTACTTCGATTATAGTAACAGACGGTCTAGGGTATATAACTCCCTCTACTTTTGTTATGCTAAGGATTTAGTAGTTGGCAGTTACTTCCCTTGTGGAGGGAACTTCCGTTGAACGCTTCAGCTACGTTTTGCCGGTTTCTTTGTCTAAAATCGATGGAAAATGGCTCAAAGGCGACAGTTCTCAGTTATTTCACTGTGGCAGCCCTAGGCCAGCAGGAGAACTCAGCTGTGGCAAGTGCAGTCACAATAGAGTTAATCATTGGGCTGTTGCGACCGTCTATGGACACCTAGGATAAATACATGTATTGCTGCAGAGTGAACCATCTGAAGACAGGACGTTCAGTGAGGAATCTCCTAGTCTGAAAAGATACCTGATTCTAAAGACAAATGAGAGGTACCTCCAGTAGAAGACTCGGCTCCGAGCAACCAGACTTGGTTCCAGCCTTTTACTGAGAGACACAGTCATGGGGATTGACACTCTTGCAAGTAGTTGTGCAGCCGGTAACAGATTCACAAACACACAAAATACTTACATAATAGATAGACAGACAGACAGACAGACAGACAGACGTACAGATAGACAGAGAGACAGACAGACGGATGGACGGACGGATAGATAGATAGATGCATACATACATACTTACATACGTGCATACATACATAGACCTACTTTACATACATACATAGCATTCATGCATTCATACACACACATACATACAATACATACATACGTACATACATGTACATCTACACAGACAGCCAGACAGGCAGACAGACAGACAGCTAGCTAGATAGCTAGCTAACTAGCTACATAGACATATAGAAATGATAGATAGATCGAGATAGATTCGATAGATAGATAGATCGATAGATCGATAGATAAATAGATAGATAAATAGATAGATAAATAGATAGATAGACAGATAGACCGACAGACAGACAGACGGATAGATAAGATAGATAGATAGACAGACAGATAGATAAATAGATAGATAGACACTATAGACAGATAGATAGATAGACATATAGATAGTAGATAGATAGATAGATAGATAAGTAGCTAGTAGTAGTAGATAGATAGATAGATAGATAGATAGATAGATAAATAGAATATGGAAAACAAACAATAAAATCTTAACACACAAAAAACACTTCTCCCGAGTCAACTCGAAAACGTCTTCTCTAAACTGAAAAATGGGAAACATAAACACTAACCGCAGAATGTACTTCACTACTAACAAGATTACAATGATGAGGAGGCTCTGCCTGTCGACCTTACATGTACACACTGATCCTAGTTGCCTGGTGTGGATCTTCATGTGAGTACAAGACTGAGTCTGGAAGTACCTGTTGTTCTGCAGCACTGTACAGGAAGGAGTGCTGTGGCCTTAGGTCCTGCTTCTGTCGTCTCCCTCTTCAGTGGAATACCAGTTGTTCTTCTTTAACGAGACGCGCATGTCTATAACAACTTGTCAAATAGTTAACAGAGTGTGGGTGGCTGGGTACTATTCTGAGACTGTTTTGAAGGAGTCTATTCTACCAGAAGCGAGACTACTTGTTGGTGAAATGTTCGGGAAATCTGAGCCGTATGTTTTATAGTTTTACGCAGGTAAGAAAGGATGAAGGGAGAGAGAAGGGGGGTGCAGTGAAGGAAGAGAGGCAGCAGAGACAGAGACAAACGAGACAGGACAACGGACGAGAAGAAGAGAAGACAGACGACAAGAGATAGAGACAGAGACAGACAGAGACAGAGAGGAGGAGACAGAAGAGAGACAGAGACACAGAGACAGAAAAGAGAGAAAAGAAGACAGAGACAGAAAAGAGACAGAGACGAGGGGAGGGAGACAGACAGACAAACAGAGACAGAAAAACAGACGACAGACAGAGAGAGGAGTAAAACATATTCAATATAAAAAACAGACGTGGTATTATATCAGAAAAAAAAACTAACAAGTAATTCACAAATGAATAAGATGAAACAAACGAATGAAAAAATAACAAACTAGTAATAGAAGGAATAAATAAATATGTAATAAAAGAAATAGCAATAATAGCTATTTAACCAAAATGAATACACACAATCACATGCAAATGAAGAGAAAGAAAGAACGAATCGAGCAAGTGAACAAACGGCGAATAAAATGAAGTAAAAAAAAATGTTCGTAATAAACTAATATTAGTTGTTGTTTTTTCTGGAATCGTTCTGCCTCCAAACACACACACACACACCACACACACACACACACACACACACACACACACACACACACACACACACACACACACACACACACACACACACACACACACACACACACACACACACACACACACACATACACACACACTCAGGCACACGCACATGCACACTCGTGTATACACACACGCCGCGCGCGCGCGCGCGCACACACACATACACACACACACACAACCACAACACACTACACACACCTACACAACACACTAACCTAAAACACATACACAACACTACAACATCACACAACATACATACCCCAAACACACTCGTTATACACAACCAACACACACACTAAAACACACACACATAAAACATATACCTACATACATACACATACATACATACTACAACATCATATCATACATACATACACACATACATACATGCATACATCATACATGCAAATACAACAAACATACAACATACATACATACAAACATGCATCACATACACTACATTACATACATACAACACATACATCACATACACGCAAAACAAAACACACAACACACACACACGCACAACACACACACACACACAAACGACACATATGCACATACACACATACACACACATACATACACACAAACACTCACACACAACAACACACACAACACTACAAAAACACAACACACAAACACATAATGCACATCACAACAGACACATCAGATTTGCGTTTGTTTCTATCCAATCTTTTTAAATATATCTACGACGAAAGTCTATACAACCCATTACGATTGGGAACACACAAAAGACACACGATGACAGCATATGGCAAACACACAAACAGTCAGCTATGTACGCACACGTCATCGCATATGACAAAGAGCACAACATATAAACAACACAGAAGAAAGTACCGTGTGTCTCTTTCGCATGCAGATATAAATAACATGCTTATGCTTGTGTTGTGTTTGTGTGTGTGTTGTGTGTGTGTTGTGTGTGTGTGTGTGTGTGTGTGTGTGTGTGTGTGTGTGTGTGTGTGTGTGTTTGTGTGCGTGTGTGTGTATGCGTGTAAACTCGTGTGTGCGTGTGTGTGTGCGCGAGCGCGTGTGTGTGTGCGCGCGTGTATGTTTGTCTGTGTGCATGCCTGTGCGTGAGTGTGGGTGCGCGCGTGCATGTATGCATGCTTTTTGCAATGGGAATATAAGAAATATGCGTATGTTCGTGTGTTCGTTCGTTCCTTGTTTTAACGTCTTTTCACTATGAGAGATATTAGACTGGAATGCGTTGTGGCATGTGGTGTGTGGTGTTTTTATGAAAGAGAGAGAGAGAGATTCTCGTGTGTGTGTATGTGTGTGTGTGGTGTGTGTGTGTGTGTGTGTGTGTGTGTGTGTGTGTGTGTGTATGTGTGTGTGTGTGTGTGTGTGTAAACAAACATGAACTCGAGTGTGTGTGTGTCTGTGTGTCTGTGTATCTGTGTGTGTCTGTGTGTGTCTGTGTGCATGCGTATGTATGTATGTGTGCCTGTTGGTGTGAGAGTGCTCGCGCTGTGTGTGTCGGTGAGTATGTGTGCGCATTCGCGAGCGCACTGCGAGCAAGATGTGGAGGTGTGTGTGTGTGTGTGTGTGTGTGTGTGTGTGTGTGTGTGTGTGTGTCTGTATGTCTCTCTCTCTCTCTCTTCTCTCTCTCTCTGTATGTGTTTGTGTATGTGTGTGTATGTGTTTGTGTGTGTGTGTGTGTGTGTGTGTATGGTGTGTGTGTGTGTGTGTGTGTGTGTATGCGTGTGTGTGTGTGTGTGTGTGTGTATGTTTGTGTGTGTGTGTCTATGTTCACGCCTGGGCGTGTGAGTTTATGATATTTAAACAACACCTGGTCCTTTGTTTGGAGTGTCCTTCGCTCTTTCAAAGGACGTTGTAATTCTGTATGACAACATTCAGTGGAAGATTCATAGTTTCATTTTTAAAATTCCTGTCCACTTCTACCAAAAGGTGTCGGGGGAGGGTGGGGAGATGAATCTGCCGATCTGGAGCTGGACAGGAATCCTTGCGTAGAGTTATGTTGTAGATGTGGAGTGTGTCTGTCACTCAATCTAACTGCCACTCGACCTATCCAGCACCACTGTAGTCTTCCTCTGCTTATGCTGCCCCCTGGTATCTGGTGTCGTTAGCTTGAAAAAGGTGGCTGGTTGACTGGCGCTGTTCTTTTTCTTCTTCTTCTTCTTCTTCTTCTCTTCTTCTTCTTCTTCTTCTTGCTTCTTCTTCTTCTTCTTCTTTTTTCTTTTCTTGTTCTTCTTCTTCGTGTTCTTGTTCTTCTTCTTCTTCTTCTTCTTCTTCTTCTTCCTCTTCGTCTTCGTCTTCGCCTTCGGGCGTCGTCGTCGTCGTCTTCTTCTTCGTCGTCTTCTTCGTCGTCTTCTTCTTTGCAATTCTTCTTCTTCTTCTTCTTTTTCTTCTTCGCAATTCTTCTTGTTCTTTCTTGTTCTTGTTCTTCTTTCTTCTTGTTCTTTCTTGTTCTTGTTCTTCTTTTTCTTGTTCTTGTTCTTCTTCTTCTTCTTTTTCTTCTTCTTCTTCTTCTTCTTCTTCTTCTTCTTCTTCTTCTTCTTCTTCTTCTTCTTCTTCTTCTTCATTTCTTCTTTCTTTCTTCCATTCTTCTTCTTCTTCTTCTTCTTCTTCTTTCTTCTTCTCTTCTTCTTTCTTCTTCTTCTTCTTCTTCTTTCTTCTTCTTCTTCTTGTTCCTTCTTGTTCTTCTTCTTGTTCTTCTTGTTCTTTCTTCTTCGTTTCTTCTTGTTCTTCTTCTTCCTTGTTCTTCGTTCTTGTTCTTGTTCTTTTCTTGTTTCTTGTTCTTCTTCTTGTTCTTGTTTTCTTCTTGTTCTTGTTCTTCTTTTTTGTTCTTGTTCTTCCCTTTTTGTTTAAAGCCCAACTAATCTGCACAGAACCGTATCAGGGTTATAACCATCTCAAAACATGCACATACTTTGTTGAAGAAACAAAAAACCCGGGAAAAAAATTAAGTACATATACAAAAGCATTTCTACACATAATCAAAAGATATGCCCCAGATTTTGACCAATCTGTTCAAATTATCAACAGGGATTTAAGAAACAAACCTGAATACAAATGTACACATAACTAAGGACACTGAGCCATATATAAAAACGGGTCTACTTTACCTCAAATTGTTTCTGCACATCACATTTCCGTATAGCCAAAAACAACAGTTAACACATGTACCCAAAAATCAATCGTAAGAGAAAGTATGTATCGAACACATACAGGTGAATGAACCAGCAAAGCAGAAAAGAAAGGAAGAGATGAAAAAACCCAATGGTCCAGAAAAAAACAAGATAGTGATAAAAAAGAAGAAATTCTGGAATTTTTTTTAGCAGAATGTGTTACTATTTATACTGAAAGAATCCATGGTATCCCAAGGGGGGTGGCTGGCATTCTGGTCAGGTGAGCAAACTACTCGATCCACTTGTGGTGTGTGATGTAATGATTGACTGGTGTATTCCAATCAATTCTAAGATCTATCTCTTCATCTATAAACATGTCTCTTCTGCTCTTGTATTCTGTTTTCCTGAGACATGTCATCTCACAGGATCTGATCTTTCTTTCCAAGAAGATCCACACCTGAGCTAAATCCAAGTTAGGGTTTTTGAAGTCATTGGTTTATGGGGCATTGTCGTTTTAAGGGACGTAGATGTGGCAGTCTTCTTACAGGGAAAGCCTCTCACGTTTGGACTAGTTCCACGACTAAACGATTTCTACCGCTTATAAGGGACTTAGTAGTTAATGTTCTTGGTGAGTTCTGTGCTCCAGAAAGAACTCAGGTCTGGGCGAATAGAAGATCCAGACCTTAGCTGAGGAAAAGAGAGCCAGGCTGGAAAGCAAGCTCCTGTGAAGGCAACCCCATGGCCAGATCCATTACATACATCCAGTGTCGCAGAGACTGCCTTTCCCGCATCGGACTTATCAGCCACAGCTAACGCTGCTCCAGAGGAGTCAACTCGACTCGACACGACTCTAGGGCTCCTCATCCATAGTCGATGCCGACTGATGGAGGCCTACTAGGGGACTTAGTAATCAATGTCCTCAGTGAGCTGTGTCAGATTTATTCATTTGCTCACTTTATATATATATATATATATATATGTATATATATATAAAGTAAGTAAATAAATATATATATACATATATGTTCCTTTTGAAGGTAAGATACACAAATACGCATGTCATTTATATGTAACCAAGATTATTCCAGTGGTAGGCTGAAAAAATACCAGTATAAAATATAGACTATGTAAACCATAGTCTAGGTGGGGCCTCAGGACCTGGCCAGCTCATGGGTTCATGTGCAGCATTAAGGCTTGTGTCATGATCACCATACACATGGCACCTGTGGCGTTACTGCATATGGAATTCTTTCCGAGCGCGGAGACGTCATCTTGAGAAACTGAAACTGAAACAGAACAGACACTGTTGAATTCCATCGAAGTGAACCTGTAGCAGTGCACAGTCTCCTCTGGTAGGTGGTCTCATGGTGGATTGACATCGCCGGTGCCCATGGACTTCCTGGCATTGAGACTTCGACTGAATGAACTTGGTTAGGTTTGATAGTCTGTTGATAAGCTTGAATGAGTGGCGTGGAATAAGCCTGACTGACACTGAGCAGGAAATGGAGATATAACCAACCAACCAACCAACCAACCAACCAACCAACCAACCAACCAACCAACCAACCATCCAACCAACCAACCAACCAACCATCCAACCAACCAACCAACCAACCAACCAACCAACCAACCATCCAACCAACCAACCAACCAACCAACCAACCAACCAACCAACCAACCAATCAGCCAACCAACAAACCAACCAACCGTCCACCCAGCCAACCAACCAACCAACCAACCAGCCAACCAACCAACCGACCAACCAACCAACCGTCTACCCACCCAGCCAACCAGTCAGACAACCAATCAACCAACTAACCAGCCGGTCAGACAACAAGCAACCAACCAGCCAACCAACCAACTAACCATCCAGCCAACCAATCAACCAATCAACCAACAGACCAACCAACCAACCAACCAATCAACCAACAGACCAGTCAACCTACCAACCAACCAACCAACCAAACAAACAAACAAACAAACTCTATGGAAGCACGATTTTGTCTTTCAAGGACACTCCAGTGTTTATTATAATAGTATATAGACACGGCCAGTTGACGTTACTAAAACGATGCACTTATTTTTAATACGAATACAGCAGAACTTTCATTGTCGGTATGCATTTAAAGGGAACTGAAATCTTGAAAGTAAGAATCCGAGAGGAAAAACATTTTTACATTTTTTTTCTAAATGAAAAACTCCAGTGGATATACATGTAAGATCGCATATGATCGATATCCAGGAAAGCGTACTTAAAACCAAGTTGCGGAATGAAATATGACAGGGCATTGTAGCCCGTTTCCAGAAATACTTTCTTTTAATCGAGGTTTGTTATATGTGAAAAACTCGGATATTAGAAAGCGATTCTGGACATTTTCTGGAATTTTGAAATGGACAGGACTTAGAATCTGCGTGTAGAACAATGCTATATCGGACATAACGAAGTTTCATCCATGACTTACACAGCATTGCAGGCTTTAGGTTTAGTTGCTAGCAGAAGGGGAGAGATCCTGGCCTCCTGATGCAGAGATAAGTGAGTCAGCCCCTCCTCTCTGCTGGGCGCGCGAGCCAGCGCTAAGAGTTGTGAAAACACAGTACCCTTTTCTTTCCTGCTAGTACAAATTCATCCTGCTGACTACTGTGACGCACAACCAATCATAAGAAAGGCCTTAAACTGTAGTTTCATATGACTCCAAATGTGCCATATCTTTTGCAAACAAAACAGCTGAAAATAAAGGATAATTCGTACATAGAAGGGAGACAGGACAAGCTACCATGCGATATCACAGTCAAAAACATCAGTCTTCCAAACATGCTGTAAGTCACATCTGACTTTTCTCTCTGTTAAACATGCACCGCTCAGCAAGCTACATATCTCTGCCATGCAGTACACTGACCTGTTTCAGTATACATCTGCCCTGGGGAGCGGCAGGCTGTGATTAATTACCACACTGTTCTGACACGGTGGGCGTTCAGCGGGGGCGGTATCCGTGGCCTTATCTGATCTGACACCACACATTCCTTAGTCTGAGAGAGTGTTTGTACACATGTGTTTGTCGTTGGATTTTGGTCTGCATTTTTGTCAAAAGTGTGATCCTTTTCAGGGGTTGATATGCATGAACAATCTAAACCCGATATCAATATCACCACAATCACTACTTGTGGTGGCGTTTGTGACTGATATATTTTGGGGGATAGCACGTTTGGGTTTGGACGGTCTACCAGCTGTGTTCTGACTGAAAAAGGTTTTACACACAATACAGTCACTGACTGCAACTGATGGATCAAAAGGTTGAGTCCACAACATAGCACATTTCTGTATAGCCTCTTTGGTTGATAGTATTGTTTGCTCAGATGGTGATGATGAGTTCTTTAGTCTCAACAGCCTTGTGTAACATTTTGTGCAAAGTGTTGTGGTGTGTGTACTGCTTGAGTCAATAGACACAACTAAACCATAAAAATTTTCCATGTCAGAGCATAGTTTTTGCACAACTTTGGGGGGTTCAAGTCACGGTTCCTTTTTGACCTCTCACCAAAAACTCTACATAAAGAATTGAGACGAAAGGCATGGTCACTGTCTAAATGTTTTTCTCCTTCCATCATGGCTAGACCTGTGCCGTGATACTACTTGCAGTAGCACATGCTTTGAAGCACAAACTATACAGTCACACACTTCTTTTCAACTCCTCTATAACGTTAAAGTCAAACTGTATAGTAAATCAAACACTCACATAGTATAGAGGAAATGTCCAACAAGCAACATACATAAATATCACATCCACAATAAGTCAGGTTTAGGAACCACAGCACCGTAAACTTTGGTAAAATCCACTACATGTTAGCATGCCACAGTAGGGAATAACAGGGGCCAGCTGTCCGGTGCCAGCAGGCCAGCAGGGCGCGGCACTGATAAGGGGGATAGGGTTGCCGCTGAACTAAACTTGAAGCGAAGTGAGTAGCCTACAACGCGTGTTATGTCTTTCTGTCGGTCTCTGTCTCTGTCTCTCTTTCGCTCTCTCTCTCTCTGTCTCTCTCTCTTTCGCTCTCTCTCTCTCTTTCGCTCTCTCTCTCTGTCTCTCTGTCTCTCTCTCTTACTCTCTCTCTCTCTTGCACTCTCTCTGTATTTCTGTTTTTGTCTCTGTCTATGTCTCTGTCTCTCTCTCTCTATCTCTGTCTCTCTGTCTTGTTCTCTCTCTCTCTCTCTCTCTCTCTCTCTCTCTCTCCTTCTGTCGCACTGTCTCTCTGTCTCTGTCTGTGTCTCTGTCTGTCTGTCTCTCTCTCTTGCACGCACTGTCTCTCTCTCTCTCTCTCACATACACATACACACACATACAAACACACAAACACACAAACACACACATGCATACACACACACAAACACACACACATACACACACACACACACACACACACACACGCGCGCGCGCGCGCGCGCGCCACACACACACTCACACACACACACACATACACATACATCACCAGTCATTCTGAGTTACATCATTTATTTTTTCTCAAGCTCAAGCTCAACGAAATATCAGAAGAATTCGGTAGTTGTACTGTTCTTTTTAAGCATTGTAGTCTTACTTTTTCTGAGTTGTCATTTATTTTTACTTCAGATTTTGCTTTTATTTGGGTTTTTGTTTGTTTGTTTGTACTGTTGTTCGCGTGTTTCATTCTTTCTTTCTTTCTTTCTTTCTTTTTTTTCTTTCTTTCCATCTTCCTTTCCTTCCTTCCTTCCTTTCTTCCTTCCTCCCTTCCTTCCTTCATCCCTTCCTTCCTTCTTTCTTTCTTTCTTTTTTTCTTTCTTTCTTTCTTTTTTCTTTCTTTATTTTCTTTCTGTCTTTCTGACTTTCTTTTGTTTTGTAAATCAAACACGAGTTGTCAGTTTATTTTCGTGTGTTTCTGGTTTCTGATTTTCTTAGCGCTGGCAGCTTCTATGATCAAAGTTCTCGGTAGATATGTCACGAACTGACTTATGAGGTAAAACAGACACAGGCAGAATTGGCATCGACAACAGTGTCTTACACCAGTTTAACATTCACTTTGAATAAAGACACGATGTGATTTTCAAGAGTTTTACTTTCTTTTTATTGAAAACACACACACACACACACACACACACACACACACACACACACACACACACACACACACACACACACACACACACACACACACACACACTCACACACACACACTCACACACTCCCTCACTTATTAACTACCTCACAGACAATCTCACTCGCAGACGAAGAGAGAGAGAGAGGGAGAGAGACAGACAGACAGACAGACAGACAGACAGAGAGACAGACAGACAGAGAAATGATTCAAATATTCCGATGCTAGGGGAAGGAACAAAACGCAGTATACAATCACATCAACTGCTGCAAGTGTTCCTACTGTGCAGCAGTGATTTCCCCTTACCAGGGCAAACAACTAAAGCGAAAGAACAAGAAGCAAAACAAAAGTCGATAAAACAAGTCCTTGAAGTCTTTTTTCCCCTTACTCTTTATTGACTCACACATGCCACCGACAGCATTTCACCATATCGATAAGTCATCCAACAACGAATTCGCATTGACAACTGTGCAGGATTTCCTCTCAAGTCTGAGCGAATGTGAAAATACTTGTCAAAATATCTATAAAATATAGATCACATCTCCCACCCTCTCTGTCCTCAGCCACCCTGCAAGTCCGTTCAATATTGTCTCCCTGGGTCTGCCTGGTGTTGTCTTTCCCTCCATTTAATGGCATTAGATAGAAAGCAGAAATAAGTAAGTAAGCAGGTAAGCAAGCAAGCAAGTAAGTAAGTAAGTAAGTAAGTAAGTAAGTAAAGTAAGTAAGAAAGTGAGTGTTTGAGTGAGTGACTAAATAAGTAAGTAAGTAAGGAAGGAAGTAACTAAATATATAAATGGATAAATCAATCAATCAGTCAATCAATCAATCAATCAATCAATCAATGATAAACAAATAAAAGAATAGATGAATAGATGAATAAATAAATGACTAAACGAATAAATAGATAATAATAATAAATAAATAAATAAATAAATAAATAAATAAATAAACAAATAACTAAATAAATAAATAAATGAAAAATAAATAAATAACTAAATAAATA
>JAPXFY010000025.1:40417884-40420384 GCA_030674185.1 Monoplex corrugatus | reverse complement strand
GATACTTTTATATGGAGAACTATTCTGTCATTACCTCCTTCACTTCTAACGCTGAGTGAATTAGATGTATGCCCAGTGCTCGGTTACTTTGCCTGTAGACAAGTTTACATTACATTGTCAGCGCATGAGAATATATTTTGGAAAAAGAAAAGGGACAGATCACTGAATTCAATCATTCTAGTCCCGTCAAACTCAGAATTTGTATCTGCCAATATTTCTGCAACAGCTTCATCAAGTGTAAACCAACACTCTGTCGCCATGAGAGACCATCATGCGCTTCATGCAACAGAGGTTGACAAAACACTTACACAGCCGCTAAACATTTTCAATGAAATAAACAAATAAACAAGAAAATGAATAAATGAATTGATAAATAAATAAATATATAAATACATAAATAAATGATTTAATAATGAGTAAAGAAAGAAAAAAAAGAAAGAAAGAAAGAAAGAAAATAATAAATAAACAGACGAATGAATGAATGAATGAATGAATAAATGAATGAATGAGTGAATGAATGAATGAGTGAATGAATATGTAAACAAATAAATAAATAAATAATAATAAATAAATAATTGAATGAGTAAAGAAATGATTGAATGCATTGATAAATAAACAAACAAATAAATAAATAAATAAATAGAAAAGTGAATTGATAAGTACATCATTAAATAAACAATTAATAAATGAATGAATGAATGAATGAATGAATAAATGAAGGAAGGAAGGAAGGAAGGAAGAAAAGAATGATAAATGAAAAATAAATAATAAATAAACAAACAAATAAATAAATAATAAATAGATAAATAAATAAATAATAAACTAAACTAATCAATCAATCAATCAACCAATCAATTAGTCAATCAATCAATCAATAAATTTTTTAACTTGTTGCGTATTAATGAGAAGGGAAAGAAATATCTGTAGTTATCGATGGTGTGCTTAAGATTTGTATGCCATGTAATACAGACGATTTATTGGCAGTAGACAACAGGGCTGGTCAGCAACGAGCAGGTTCGTCAGCCATTTGTAGTACAACCTGGACGCTGACGAGCGTGTCCGGCAGATGATAGTCAGGATGTTAATAACATTACCTCTTGTCATACTGTTTTTGTTGAATGTTGAAGTTATTTGTTATCTTCTTATGCTCATTTTTTTCTTCATTTGCTTTGTTCGTATGTTTGCAACTCTTTAACAGTTATTTTTTTCTAATTTTAATATATGCATTTATTTCATTTTAATGTTCTTGTACTTGATTAGATGAGTTTTCAAGTTTCAGTTTTCTTCTCAATCCAAGCTTGTTCAGTCAGAATCCTAGTACTAGGAAGTCCAAAGTAAGCAGTGATGTCAAGACGTCGACAGGACACCCACCATATTAGACTCTGCACTGCTGATGAGTCACTCCAAGGGTGTTCAATAGTACCTGTTCTGATCTATCACAGGCAGGGCAATATCAAGTAAGCCCCTTACTGATGACAGCAGCTGTAAAGCCAGACTGAGTGAGTTCCCCTGGGTAAGAAGACCGCCACCTCGTCCTTACATCGACGACAGCTTCCATGTTTGGAATTCGGAGTTTGATCAAGAGGGATTCATTGCACTCAGATAGTTCTCAATGTGCTCCACCCGAATCTGCCAGCAATTATCTGGCACACTCCTTGAGCCTGCGCAAAACCCTAAGGGCTGACAAGGTCTTGAAAGCTTCCATGAAAGATTGACACCAATGTCTTCGACATGGAGTTCCTGGGGCATGAAACCAGAAAAAAGAAACTGACATTGAGGTCACCAGGAGATCAGGACACGAAAGCTCACAGAATCTTGACAATATTTCACAATGATATGGTCGCCATCATCATCATTATGTGCCCTGCCGCATGACGTTGGCAATCATGGCATCTATCCCATGTCACTGCAGCTCATCTTCCATCCTCTCTGTACTCAGCCACCCTGCAAGTAAGTCCAATATTTTCTGCCTGGGTCTACCTGGTGTTCTCTTGATATGATATGGTGTAACACGAAAATGGTCATGATGATGATGATGATGCAATGGTGTTATGTTTTGGTTTGAATCTGCTGCATGGCTGTATTTAAGCTTCTTTTCTTAATGCATGCATCGACTTTTTTTGTGTTTGCAATTTATACAAGGCCAATGCTCACTGTGTTTCGACTGGATGCTGAAAATGGTGTGCATGAAAGTATTGTCAAATAGTTTACAAAATGCTATTTACATGTATTGGATCCTGCCCCAAAGTTTCTAACCAAGTCTTACTGATTAAGTTCCCTCATAATATCCATATACAACAATATACTACAATAACACACAGTAACAGAATGGGATAGGGTCAATATAACAAAGCTGATTCCCTTTTTCTACAGCTTCAATCCCCCCCCCCCCCCCCAGATAGTTTAATTAAACACGTTTCTCTCTAAGCTTGCGGTAAAGACAAAGAATTACGCCAAGAGTCTGGTTTGTACATGTATATATCTATATGTGATTCGTGCT
>JAPXFY010000025.1:40412884-40415384 GCA_030674185.1 Monoplex corrugatus | reverse complement strand
TGAGATGGTTATATTTCTGTCTTTTAAACTACATTCTGCAACATTCTGATTAACATGATGGCTCTGAACGTCATTCACTCAAGTAGGGCTTGCTGCAGAATTCTCTGCTGCTCAGCCTGTATTCTCAGCCAGCGGTATCATTTGCTCATGTCGTTGAACACCGCGAATACAAAGATGACATACAGCTAACTGGCAACACATAACAAACACAGAGCGTTCCACAATGTTTGTTACATCCTCTATAGCTTTTAAGTAAATTGATATAGATAGAAATAAAACGCCGTCTTAGCCTATAGTTATGACTCTCTCTCTCTCTGTCTCGCGACCCCAGCCTTCCATGAGTGAACACATAATGCTTCTAGACATGTTAACACAAAGAACATCGTATCGTTAGTGTGTTCCTTCATTCCTAACTTTAGTCACCTGAAGTTTCACATTTAGTGTAGAATTGCCATGCCCTTCTTTCTCTTCTTTGGTGATTATCTTTCATCATTCTTTTCATGTCTTTTGTCTATCACCTTTTTTTTTTTGGCATTTTCAAGGTAGTTCTGCAAAGCTTCTACCTAAGCCTGAAATAAACACCAAGAATTTTGCCGAGAAACAAGTTAAGGGCCACTGTTACAACGCACTGTAAAATCAAAAGTATGAAAGACATGAACTTGAATCAGAGTGAAAATTTAATTTCATTCAGTGTCAAACCGGAAAAAGCAAAAAAACCGAGTTACAAAAGCACACACTCCTCGGAATGTGTATTTGAAGTCAGGAGGTTGAAATGGACAATTCACAAACATGGCCTCTGACATGAAAGTTCATTCAATATCGGGTATGACCACCTCTTGCAGCGAGACAGGCTGTGCAACGGCGACGCATGGACCGAATGAGGTTGCGGAGAGTCGCTTGAGGGATGGCGGCCCATTCCTGCTGCAGGAACTGGACCAGCTCTTGTTGATTGGCTGCAGGAGGATGGTTGCGTCGGACAGCCCGTCCCAACACATCCCAGAGGTGTTCAATGGGTGATAGGTCGGGCGAGTTGGCTGGCCACGGCAACCTGACGACACCCTGCTGTTGGAGAAAGTTGGTGACGACAGCAGCACGATGTGGACGAGCATTATCGTCCTGCAGAACAGCGCCGTTACCAATGGCTTGCAGGGTTGGTAGTGCCACAGGGTTCAGAATTTCATCCCTGTAGCGATGCCCTGTCAGATTGCCGGGGACGTGGTACAGGAGAGTGCGGTGGTTGAAACTGATGCCTCCCCACATCATGACAGACCCACCACCATATCGGTCATGCTCTCTGACAGTGGCATCTGTGAATCGTTCGCCAACACGTCTCCAGACGCGCACCCTGCCGTCATTGAACCTCACGGTGAATCGGGATTCATCTGTGAAGAGGACGTTGGACCATTGCCTCACAGTCCACCTCACATGCTGTGTGCACCAGGCTGTACGGGCCACCCTGTGGCGTGGCAGGAGTGTCGTACGAACAGCAGCAGCCCTTGACGCAAGATTTGCCGCACGCAAACGATTCCGAATTGTCTGGTCGCTGACATTCGTGTTGCTTGCTGCTCTGAGTTGGTCTCTCAGCCCGCTGGCGGTGGAAGTCCGATCGCGCAGAGCCTGCGTCACAATGTATCGGTCCTGCCGTCTTGTCGTTGAACTGGGTCTGCCAGTACGGTGCCGTTCTGCCACCTGTCCAGTTGCATGGACACGGTCTCGTAGTCTCTGTATCACGGAGTGGCTCACTCCGACTCTTCTTGCCACTTCCCGTGTAGCAATTCCATCCTGGATCCATGCCAGCGCTCGTCCTCGGTTTGTGTCACTCAATTTTCGTCTTGGTGGCATGGTTATTTGTGCGGCTGGTTAGCCCCTTTAAATACGCACTGGCAGCCTAAGAGGTGGTGAACGCGTTCATCAGTAGTGCGCCGTGCACGTGCAACCCATTTCTCTCGCATGCTGTTCCTGTCCAGTACTAGGGGGTACAGCGAAAACACAACAATTTTCCATGACTTTCGCGTTTCTCGTGTTGCTCAGCATGAACCTGGTGTCAAGCGGATTTTTTCACATGCTTCAATCTGACATATGCACTGCTTCAGCAATACAGCAACACAAGTTAATTTGTACGATTTCATCAACTCGCGTCAATACACCGAGTTGTCGACACCAGGTGAAGATCGGAGGGTGGCCCTTAAATTAACTTGTTTTGAGTAGTATATATATATATGTGTGTGTGTGTGTGTGTGTGTGTGCATGGGAGCGTGCGCGTATGTGTATATGTGTGCCTGCATGTGTCTCTGTGTGTGTGTCTGAATGTGTATATCGGTGTGTAAGTATGGAAGTATGGAAATTCGAAGAGCTCAAGTTTTTAAACCAAAATAAACATCTGAGAGTAAATAAATATCAATCACACACACACACACACACACACACACACACACACACACACACACACACACAGACACACACACACACATACACACAGACACACACACACACACACACA
>JAPXFY010000025.1:40395384-40410384 GCA_030674185.1 Monoplex corrugatus | reverse complement strand
CACTCCAGCGATCTTTCATGTAGCTCTAGAAAATATTATACTATATTAAGTGGATGTGTCACTGTGGAAGTTCTATTACCCAACCATCCTTCGTTTGGGAACGTTCGGCAACGGCATGAGTATCGTCAACATGCGCAGAATGATGTCAAAAGAATCCACAGTCAACATGTTTTTCATTGCCATAGCTGTTGGAGATTTGCTGGTGATGTATACAAGTAGGTGTCAATTGTTAACAGTCTATTTGCTCGTGTAGACTTAGCACTCGTTTAATATATGGTGATGACTATGGATCATTTATCATTGGTTTTATGTATCGTTAACTATATATATATATATATATATATATATATATATATATATATATATATATATATATATATATATATATATATATATGTGTGTGTGTGTGTGTGTGTGTGTGTGTGTGTGTGTGTGTGTGTGTGTGTGTGTGTGTGTGTGTTTGAAACCATTGATAAATCATTGCGTCTGAAGGATATATTACTCCTTTGGTAAGTTGCTAGATCTTTTGCACAGTTCCCTCTCTCTCTCTCTCTCTCTCTCTCACTACCTCCCTCTCTCTCTTTCAGGTTCAATAGTTTCTTGAAGTATTATGATATTTGTCATAATTTGGGTTTCAAACTATGTCGTCTCCTACTTAGACATGGAAAGTGCAGAAACAGAACGATCACCTTACGAATTGCTTTCATGTAGGGTGAAAGTAACTCCTGCTGAACTTCATCTTTGCATGCAGTTTCCTATCTACCCAGCTATGAATGGTACTTGATTTTCTTCGAAGGTAGAGAAGGTAAGCAAGAAGGGAGAAGAGAAGGTATCACCTTTATAATTCTGGCCTCATGAAGAAAATCAGGTCTCTACCGTTTATTATTTTATGATTATCAGACAACCTTTACTGTTTCAATTTACATCGTCCACCTCACGCAAAAGGCCAGGTATTTCTTCTTAGTGGCAAATGGTATGATTGCCCTGATCTTGTTCGTAGAATTTGTTGATTTTTCTTTTAGGTTTTGTGGTCTCATAATTGAAGCAGCCAAGATGTGGTTTCTAAGAAGAATGTTAATAGTTCCATGGACAGCAAAGAAAACAAACGAGACAGTCTTGATGGAGGCAGACACAAGAAGATCATTCATAAGGAAGAATAGGAAAAGACAGGCAACATTTATAGGCTATTTTATGAGGAAAGGGAACTGGAGAGCCTGATCACAACAGGAAAGCTGGAGGGAAAGAGAGCACCAGGTAGACCCAGAGAGAAAATATTGGATGGACTTGCAGAGTGGCTGAAGACAGAGAGGGTGGAAGACGTGCTTGCGGCAACAAGGGATAGAAACAGATGGAAGGCCAAGATTGCCAACGCCATGTGGCAAGGCACTTGATGATGATGATGATGATGATGATGATGATGATGATGATGATGATGATGATGATGACGACGATGATGATGATGATGATGATGATGATGATGGTCTCATAATTGTAATGTATGCCATTTACTGAAGCGGGGAACGAAGACATGAAAATCACAACAGAAAAAGAAAGGTTATATCAGTAGGACTTGCGTATTTAAGGACAATAAGATCACTAAACTGAAGAATTTGGAAAGTGTGTGCTTATATTCAAGAAAAACGGAAAGAACAGAATAGTTATTAGAGTTCAACAGGCAAACGCTGAGTTCCAACCTTCACGTCTGTCAAGCTTGCTAAGGCTTGAACTAGAGTAGAAAGACAGAAACAGACCTATCAGCTATAACCACCCACTTCCGCTAACTAAAATAAAGAAAACTTTGAACAAATACAATCACACGAATTTTATTTAATCACAAACAATACGACATGACGCACCATTCATATATATCATAAACACAGATATAGCACCACTCGAGGTGACACCAAGAAAACCGACATTACATACACTCCAAATCCTCAAAGAAAATACCCCCAAAATCACATAGAACAACAACAAAACACACATACACAAAATCTATGTCAGCAATGAATAAATGCGTTCAACCACGTACATTTGTTCCGATTGCTCCCATCCCTTGCTTCACATATGTATGAACCCTCATGAGGAGGAAAACACCTTCAATACATAGACTCACGAAGGGTGACGTTCACTGTCTCAAACAACGTTCCGACGCTATGATTTCCACATTTCTCCTGAGTCTCACAAACGCTTGAATGGCGAACAGGTGCCGACTGAACGAACGACTAAAGTAGACCAAAGATCCATGAATCAGTAGAATGATGAATCCCGAGCAGGACGATGACGAGGAACGAGCCGAGACGAAACAGCTGGGCAGAAGGCTCGTAGCGTGGTGATTACTGGCTCGCCAACCCACGCCTTGGCGGCCATCGCAGGGGCAACAAACCAGCACTTAACTGCCGAATTCTGCAGGAAGTTGCTGTTGCAGAAACGCCCACCAGCCATACTTGCTCCGCACTCTCGTCACCGTTACAGCAGCTCGGACATGTTTGCCTTTTCGTAGAGCCTTGGGCCAAACACGGACATGAACGACGATTGTGGCGCAGGACACTACTGATTTTTTCCCACTGCACCGACGAAACAGAGCAGCAATCTATTCCTACCGACCGGGATGTATACGGAAGGCTACATATTAGACAAAGGCATGCAGAAACTCTTTCACTTCTAAGACACAACGTCGAACTACAAGACCGCTGACCAGTGACTGGCCCTAACCACCCTAACTGCAAACCGACTGTAGCAGAGGGGGACAGACGTCAACTGACTCCTGGTTATACATTTTTCACAACACACAGAAACTCTTCCACTTCTAGGACACCAAATCCAACTACAAGTGAAACCACTGACCAGAAACTGGCCCTAACCACCCCAACTGCATACCAACTGTAGCAGAAGGGGACAGACATAAACTGACTCCTGATTATACATTTTTCACAAAATACAGAAACTCTTCCACTTCTAGGACGCCAAGTCCAACTGCAAGTGAAACGCTGACCAGAGACTGGCCCCAACCACCCTAACTGCAAACCGACTGTAGCAGAGGGTCCCCAAACATCTTCTTTTATTAGCCTGCCAACACAAGTTGACAGAACTACTGTTCACAATCACAGCACAAAAATCACGCAAAAATCATACACACAGGCCCAGGTAAACCACAATTTAGCCCGCCAACACAACAAGTTGACAGAACATCTGTTCACAACCATCATCATCATCATCATCATCATCATCATCATCAGGTGCCCTGCTGCATGGCGTTGGCGACCATGGATTTCTAACCATCTCTATCTCTCGTTGCCCCCAGCATCTCCCCCACCCTCCTCATCCCCAGCCACTATGCATGTCCGTCCAGCAATCTCTCCCTGGGTCTACCCGGTGCTCTCTTTCCCTCCAGCTTTCTCGTTGTGACCAGGTGCTCCAAATCCCCCTTCCTCATAAAATGGCCTATAAATGTTGCTTGTCTTTTCCTAATCTTCCTTATGAGTGATCTACTTGTGTCTGCCTCCATCAAGACTGTCTCGTTTGTTTTCTTTGCTGTCCATGGAACTCTCAACATTCTTCTGAGAAACCACATCTCGTTCACAACCACAGTACAAAAATCACGCAAATATACGCACACAGTAAACCATAACTGGATAGGTGAATTTTGTCCCAGTTGGCAAAACTCCACACGCGCTGACCCAACAAAACACCCCTGTATCCAAATAAGAAAAGGAAAAAAAATGGACAAACTACCGTGACAACGTCTTCTAAAGCACATACACATCCCTAAAGAAACAAAAGCCAGGTTTATTAATATAGTCTTCATACCCACACTGACTTACTAGTACCAGACTTGGACATGAACAAAACTATGGAAAGAGAGGTCATAACCAGAGCAAAACCTCGCCAGCACTGAACAGATGAAGTGGCAGACACACTCCAAGTCTATGATATGAATACATCAGGCTTTCCATTGGCTTTAAACCAAAAATTTCATCTGCCAGTGACACCTTCTGGAATTAGCAGATAAACAAAAATAAATGGTAAAAGTTCATATTTATTGAAGATACGTTATTTGATTTGTATCACTTGTTCAATAAAACCACTGGCAGCATGTAACATTCTGTCAAATTGCATGTTTGAGCTTGATATTATACATTCATCTATTACTCTCTTCAAGAAAGTTACTTTCTTATTTCATGGTAAATTCTCTTGATGGTTTTCCTTTTAACTACTGTTCCTATAATATTGACATATTGTGAACTTTTTCTCTTAAATAAGCCTCTGAATGCATCAGTTTTGTTCTCTAATCATAGCAATGTCTTGATCTGTGTTCTGTGGTAGGTAGCGTTGATGCTGGCAGTCAAGACATATTGCTTTATCATGAGACTGGAAATACCAGTAATAAAAAACATTTCCTATCTGGTAAAATTATTAACTCTTATTGTCCAGCAAACCGACTCAGTCGGCTTTCCGTCCAACCTGACTGGCCGGTGAGCCGACTCAGTTGGCTTTTCCAGTTACCGGACATCTCGATTGCGACAGTCACTACTTTTCCAACATCAGCCAGCTTTATGGCTATAGATATTTCCGCTTTCATTTCACGCTTGTCTGTGCTGGTGACGTAATTTGAAGTTGTTGGGGTTTTTTTTGTTTTTTGTTTTTGCATCTTGTGCTGTGTTTTGATTTGTCATGGCATCGGGTGGGCGGCGTCTTATGAGACTGACTGCTGAGCAGGCGATAAGATTGTTTCAAGAAACACTGGATAATAGTAATAGCATAATATCATCAGTGACAGTGATGAGAGTTTTCTGACGCTCAAATGATGAGTTGGTTTCTTTGGATGGTGGTGACACTTCAGCAGGGCCTTCTTCAAAGAAATGACAACTTTCAGAAACTCAGCTGACATCATATGATCAGTGAAAAAGTCCACAGATGAGTGCATACTTTTTCTTTTTAGATGTTATGACTTATTTTTGCATTAGATGATGGTTCTACACTAGAAAATTTGCAGCCACTTTAGAAAAGAAAACTCACGAACAAGTTGTGACATGTATATTCAACTAAAGTGTCTGGTTTTTGTCATATTTGGGGATGTGACCTGAAGTCAATTAGAGGTGAAAAGCATCAAAATGAAGCAACAACAACATTTGTTTGGTGGTGAACTAGTTGTTGGGATGTCAAGGAACACATTTTTTTCTTTGAGTTTGGATGTACAAGGATTACCTGATCAGTTATAGCACTATGAGTATCAACCATATAACTGTTTTTGACTGTGCTGTAAAATGTGTGTCTGTAATTAGCATTTCTAATTATCTCAATATGACAATAATATCAATGTAATATTACTCACAAGATGCACAATTTTATTCTGAACATGGGCATACCAAAATGTTTGATGTAGGTTGGACACAAAAAAAGTTATCCTTGTTTTACTGACCTGACCCCCTCTATGACAATTCGCATAGTGCAAAGCCTTCGGCCAGACTTAAAACCGTTACTGGACAATAAGAGTTAACTTGTGTTGCATAGCCAGATCAGTATATTACCATTACCTTTTAGCTTGAAATTAACTGTCTGCTTTTTTAACAGGAACAGTGACAAACTTGACAGAAGTGCAGCTGGACTTCATCAACATAACGTGGCAGCCTGAGCTATACTACTTTATGTTGTGGATTTTAAACGGTTCAGCAGCAATGGCCAGCTGGATGCTGGTTTCCTTGACTATCCTGAGAGTGATATCTATCATCTGGCCTCATCGAGTGCACATTATCTGTACTCAAAGAACAACCCTGCTCGTCATTGTCAGCACTGTAGTGTTTTTCTTCACCCTCTACTCACACATTATGTACTGTATTTATGTTTCAGTTTCCACACGGAGCCTAAGTCACGTGTGTATGAGCATGTCATCATCATTGTTCTATGCATGGTTTCTAGATCAGGTGTTTTCCTATGTACACTTAATGCTGTATAGCGTGCTGCCGTTCACTTGTCTGGCCATAGGAAACATCATTTTGGCCTCAGCTCTGCTCAGGTCTACATTTGAAGGTCAGGAAAACATGGTCACGGAAAACTCACACGTACTGAAGAGAAAGAAAGTGGCCAATTCCGTGACGCTGACAGTTTTAGTGGTGTCACTGACATTCATTGTTCTTACATTACCTTTAACCATCTATCTCAACATTTTCTACTTCAAAGAGCAGACAGCGATTTCTAGCTACGAAATGGCCAACAATGTTTTCATGTTTACAGTCGCTATCCTACTATCAGACACTAACAATGCCATCAACTTCTATCTGTACTGTCTGACAGGTCACAGGTTCAGGGCAGAGTTTGTAAAGATCATGAGGTGCAGAAAAACGAAAACAGTCCATAATGTCAGTAATTAGCCTGCAACCAACGGTGATACTACGCTTTCTTCAAATATTTATTCATTGCCTTGAAGTCATATTTCTGAATGCAGATGTTACACTTTGAACGCATTTCTGAGTACTAGCTCCTCCATACATACACCATCTGAGAACATATGTAATGCTTAAGATAGAATCAGACTGGATTACTTTCATTGAGTGGTCAACAAAGTTTACCTACGAGTCGTAGTAACCATTCCTGTTTCTGCCAGATATTTGTTATGAAGCGTTTTTTTCTTTTGTTTAGTTTTGTTTTTATTTCGTTTGGTTTTGGTTTTTACTGTTGTGTTTTTGTAGTACCTCTCAAAACACCATTTGAATCATATCACTGGTTGCCATTGCTGTTTTTGCTTATCTATTTCTTGTTTCATCCATTGACAGCTGAGATAGATATTTGGTCATAATTAACATTTATTGATCATGTATCCTTGTACTAGTGTAGTTCATGGTTTCATCATATCAATTAGGATTGGTATTTATTTGCTTTCTTTTTCTCTCATGTTTCTTGTGTAACGAAGATTTGTACATGCAGTCATTTTTTCTCGTTTTTCTTATCATATGTTTGTTATTACTCTTTCTTGTGCTGTAACATTGTTGTGGTGATTCTTGTTGTCATTTCCAATGTGATGAATATCTTGGGCAAGATCAGTGAGACAGTGTATCGAATACATGTTTGGATTTTTCATCCTTGACAAGCAACCTGCCCTATATTATCTTTCCTTCGGGACTGTTTTGTTTTGTGGTCTGCAACCTCAGTCAAATGGCTGTTGGTCTGTGTGATAATGCAGAAAACACCGTCTGTTGTCTGGCTTCACCATGTCCATCGTATTTGTACCAGGAAAAGAATTATCAGTGCTATAGTTGGTCAGATCACTTTTTATTATTATTCTTTATTTTCACTACTTTGTATTGTATTCCTGTTGTGATATTAGCAGATACAGACATTGGTTGCATGAGTATGCCATAATCTAGCTACGCCTGATTTATGGATGTGTTCACTTATGTGGAACTTGTGGTATACAGTGTGCTGCCCTGTATCTGTCTTCTAGTGAGGAAAACTATTCTGGCTATATCGTTGATCAGGTGTATGAGACAGACTCAAGAAAATAAGACTTGTGGAAATTCTCTGCAAGTTATGACACGAGAAAAGAAAACGTATTCAATAATCATTACTGTATTTGTTGTGTTTGTAATTTTCATTGTTTTGACCATGCCAATCTGTATCTATGGGATGTCCTTTCAGTTCAAGGATCTTTATGGCGTGTCAAGTCAAGAGACAGCCTGTGGACCTGTTCCTTAAGTTTTCTTTTGGCCGACACCAATAGCGCCTAACAACATCTGTCTCTACTGTGTGACAGGTCGCAAGTTCAGAGTATAGTTTCTGAAAATCATAAGATGTAGAACGTTTAGAGGATCTTCAAAATTATTGTATATACATATCATAAACTCATGCCTGTTGATAATCATATTTCGCTCATATTCATGAGGACTTGTTCAGTAGGTACAAAGGCAAGCAAAACATGAATCCTTTCTGGACCTTTCTCTGACTCAAGAAAATAGTACTAAAGCCCACAAACCCAAAGTATTCTTCTCCACACAATCATTCTACAAACCTTTTTCATGCATACATATACACTTTTATAACAGCACATCGATGTCTTACTCATGACCATTGAATTCCCACATCCACACCCACATAAAATTTCACACAAAGTACTTTTACATACAGTGATTATTGGTTCCTCCACGTTTTTGTGCTATGTGCTATCCAGAGAGCCTGGCTCTCTCACTCTTCAATGCTTTCTGTAAAGAGGCATTGCCAGGGAGATCAGGTTCTCTTGGGTTGCACATTTTCAAAAATGTGGTCTGTCCGATGAATAAGGTTCTCTTGAACCAACATGCCTTCATTAAAACAGTTCCGTCAAGGGAATCAGATTCACACGGGCAGCCACGACTTATACTAAAGGGGTGCCATCAGAAGAACTTCTCTATACGTCTTCAAGTTTGCAGCAGTGGCCATTGTCGAACAGACAGAAGAGTTGGACATCCAGTTGTAGGTAGCTTCGGCTTCTTCAAAATCCCTTGTAATGTGTGGATCTGGTGTTAGACACAGTCTGATATACCAGAATGAAAGTTAAATTTTGAAATGATAATAAAAAAAATCAACCAGCACTGAGCTCTCACTATTGTGCAATAAAGCTAAAGAAGCTTGCTGAAGACAAAATGCAAAGAAATGAAAACCGACAGCAGAAGAACTGTGTGGATTTGTCGAAGGGAAAAGAACTATTAATGCCGTATACATCCTAAGGACTATCATAGAGAGGTCGATCGAGATGAATAAGGATCTATATTTATGCTTTGTTGATTATACCAAGGCTTTCGGTCGGGTAAGAAAGGAAGAATTGATCAACCAACTAGAAAGACGCAATATTGATGGAAAAGATCTACGAATAATCAGAAACATGTATTGGGAACAAACAGCTGCAATGAGAATAGAAAACGATATAAGCTCTTTCCAAAATATCAAAAGAGGAGTCAGGAAAGGTTGTGTTTTGTCACCAGATCTGTTTTCACTTTACAGCGAAAACATCATGAGAAACCTAGAGGAAGAACCTGGATTAAAGGTTGGAGAAAAATGATAAACAACATTCGATACGCAGATGACACAGTGCTAATTGCAGAAAATGAAAGGGACCTACAAAACCTTGTGAATATGATAGAAATAGAAAACAAAGGTAAGGGGTTGGAACTAAACAACAAGAAGACTGAAGTCATGGTGATCAGTACAAAACATGAAATCCCCTCATGCAAAATAACAGCAAACGGCACAACCTTGACACAGGTTGATAAATATAAATGCCTGGGAACGATCATTTCACCAGACAGCAGATGCACATCAGAAATAGCCAGCAGAATCGGCCAAGCCAAAACAGCATTCAAGAAGATGACAAGCATTCTTACCAACAAATGCCTATCAATTAACATTAGGAAGAGAGTTCTTGAATGTTATATAGAACCGATAATGTCATACGACTGTGAGGCGTGGGCAGTCAACGCGAAAGCAGAACAAGATTGAGGCAGCCGAAATGTGGTTTCTACGAAGAATGTTGAGATTTCCATGGACGCAAAGAAAACAAACGAGACATTCTTGGTGGAGGCAGACACAAGAATATCATTCATACGGAAGATTAAGAAAAGACAGGCAAATTTATAGGCCATTTTATGAGGAAAGGGGAATTGGAACACCTGATCACAACAGGAATGCTGGAGGGAAAGAGAACACCGGGTAGACACAGGGAGAAGATCTTGGACAGACTTGCAGATGATAATAATGATTGAGCTCTCAGAAAAAAAATCATCTGCTCTTGACTGTGGAGCAGATGTGACAGTGAGGAAACAATGAGAAGAGCATTGTACGGTCAGGGTTTGTTGATAACAGTTCACAAAGAGGAAATGTCACACACTCTTCACATCTATCTACCTATCCACCTATCTACCTATCTATCAATCTGTCGATCTATCTATCTATCTATCTATCTATCTATCTATCTATCTATCTATCTATCTATTTATCTATCTATCTATCTGTCTGTCTCTCTATCTATCTGTCTGTCTATCTATCTATACCCATATGTGTGTATACACACACACACATACACACACACACACACACACACACACACACACATATATATATATATATATATATATATATATATATATATATATATATATATATATACATATAGAGAGAGAGAGAAAGAGAAAGAAAGAGAGAGAGAGAGACAGAGAGACAGAGACAGAGAGAACTCAGAAAATGTTTATTGTACATCGGCCACAGGCCACAATACATGCATGGGAAAGGGGAGGGGATGGGATCAGGTTTTCTTATACATTCATACAAGTTATACTATCAAACTGCAGTGAACTCTACCACATTGTCCCCTTCTATCGTTTACCGTCACATAAGCTGGGATACACACATCTCTGCATTTGCTGTAGTCCTTTCATTTGTATTCTAGTCCATATACCTTAACTGGCCAGCTAAGAATTTTTGTCATTAACCGCCTCTGTATCATTCATCCAACTGTCAATTTTACAATAACTGGCTATCAGACAAACAAATCATTCAATTAGTGCACAGATCTGTCGTTTCTTGAATCCTTCAGTGATCATACAGTTGATCATTACATTCAACCACAGCTACTTGACATAAACAATCAATCCATCAATCGATCAACCAACCAACGAACCAATCAATCAATCAACCAATCAATTAACCAATCAATCAACTGAATTACCAATTGATCAATCAAATAATCCGCCATTCAGCCCGTGAATCAACTAACTAATCAACCTTCAATTGACTGGGTCAGATGCATCATCCAACCGTACAATCGATATCACTTCAGTAACAATCACTTCACGTAATCACTCACTCACTCAATCAATCAATCGGTCAATCAGTTAACCAGTCAATCAGTCACCCAGTGACTTAATCAACCAGATAACCTTGAATTTAACTGAGGTCGACATATCAATTTGCATCGTTACTTCAAATAACGCTAATCAATCGTCCACACATTCAATAATTCAATCACTGATCGATCAATAGCTAAAACCATCAATCTATAAATCGATCAGTCGGTGAGCCATCCATCAATTAACAAATTAGATAATCATTCTGTTGTCAGCTAATCATGCGTTCAGTTTATCAATTTATTCATCAGTGTATCTAAATCAATCAGTTGAATTAACGTACAATGAAATAAACCAAGAAATATATTACATAAGAGCAATTCCACCAATTCTTCCTTAAGCTGTACTTGTTGCTGTAAACAAAATGTCATGTGTATAGAATAGCAACGGCAAGTTTGAAAAATGGCTTCAAGCCAATAACATTTACCATTGGAAAATAAAGCATCATTGTCATTGTCATTGTCATTGTCATTCTCTCTCTCTCTCTCTCTCCATCTCGTTCTTTCTCTCTCTCTCACTCTTTGTCGCTCTCTGTCTCTGTCTGTCCTCTGTCTGTCCCTCTGTCTGTCTGTCTGTCGGTCGGTCTGCCTGTCTGTCTCTCTCTCTTAATCTGTCTCTCTTTCTCTTTCTCTCTCTCTCTCTCTCTCTCTCTCTTTATCTATCTGGGTGTGTGTGTGTTTCTGTGTGTATGTGCGTGCGTGAGTGTGTGTGTATGTGTGTGTGTGTGTGTGTGTGTGTGTGTGTGTGTGTGTGTGTGTGTGTGTGTGTGTGTGTGTGTGTGTTGAGACTGTCTGTGTGTGTATTTTGTATAAAGTGACTTTTGAAACATGAAGTCCACCCAACACTATGAACAAAAATGCTGCTGAGACTCATTTCATCAAAACATACCCACTGTCCAAGAGATATGAAGAATTCCATACCAGATCATCACAATGCACGATCAGATTGTATTGTAAGCTGTCACAAATGTTCAGTTTTTAGCCCACCCAGCCGATGAATGAAAGTTAGTAACTTCAAACCCTTAAAAACCAAATCAGACTAGACGAAACATAGGCTAGGTAGGACCTCACGACCTGGCCAGCTCATGGGTTTACTTGCAGGCTTAAGGCTTGTGCCATGATTACCATATACATGGCATCTGTGACGTTAGTGCATGTGGAATTCATTCTGAGCGCGGAGACGTCATCTTCAGAAACTGAAACTGAAACCGTTAATTCATAAAATGTAAAACAGTTGACACTAGCTAAATCAGTATTTGATAGATAATTTATGTTTACTTTGGTCAAATTCAAGTCTGAGTTTGTCAATGGCAACAAACTTCATAATGTAACATATTCAGGTACGGATCAGTTAATCACAACTGTCAGCTAGGTTTTCTCAATATTGCCTGCATGTACCAGGGCGATGATGCATTCACACCATCTGCTTTTTATGGACTGAACTACTGTAGCCTCAAGGAAAAAAAAACGTTGACCCATTATTTGCACAAGACAGCAATCCAATTCTTGGGTGGGGCATCTTCTTCAGATGTTGTGGCCGAGCTTATTCCAAGCAAACTCACTGGAAATCGTCTGTGCTGAGAAAGATGGCAAAAGCGTGATGACCATGTTCACAGACTTTATTGCCATCGTGGAGATCTAAAGGGTGGCATTGGCTTGTAGGAACATGAGCTGAGCACTGGCTTGCAAGAAAGGGACCAGGATGGGCAACAGTCATCATCATGTGTCCTGCTGCATGGTGTTGGCGATCATGGCCTCCATACGAATCTATCCCTTACCGCTGCAAGTACATCTCCCAACCTCTCTGTCCTCAGCCAGTCTGCAAGTCCGTCCAGTATTTTCTCCCTGGGTCTACCTGGTGTTCTCTTTCCCTCAAGATTTCCTATTGTGACCAGGTGCTCTAATTTCTCTTTCCTCATAAAATGTCCTCTAAATGTTGCTTATCTTTTCCTAATCGCCTTTGTTAATAATCTTCTTGTGTCTGCCTCCTTCAAGACTGTCTCGTTGAGCACTGCTTGTAAGAAAGGAACCAGGATGGACTGCAATATCTCTTCGTAATACCGTTGGTCGGTATTCTAGTTGACTGCTGACAATTGTGACTTTCAAATCCATGCCTGACTGTTCGTTGCGTGCAGAAGTTCGTCATCGTCGACTTCAGCAAACTCCAAATTGAATTTCATCAAAGCAAACATGAACCATCTGCTAAGCAAATTTTCGGCCAACTAGCTTTAGTCAAGCGTATGATCACAAACAAACAAAAAATGGCCGAAAATTTGCGCCTGTCTTGTCTTGTTGTATTAAATACACGGGTTTTTTTTCGTTTTTTTTTTTTTTTTTTTTTGGGGGGGGGGGGTTGTTTGTTTGTTGTTTGTTTTTGTTTTTTGTTTTTGTTTTTAATTTGTTTTTCTGTTTGCTTGAACGCAGCAGTCACACTTGTTTTGGATTTCATCTACTAAGCGTTGAATGAACCACTTCCAAAAGTTTTACCCCTTATAAGTTACGAGGTATGACTACAACTATATACCTTATTCTCCCAGTGAGCATACCACTCTCCGTGACACTTGTCGGAAATGTTCATTCTGTACTTAGAAAAATAACTGTTTTCAAATAACCTTGAGGTTACAGAGGAATATGTGGTAGAGAATTGTTTCTTTTTCAGGGCAAGCATCATGACAGCAGTGCCCATCTTTTGTCCCTCGCTGCATTACATTACCTTAACCTACCACACAGTCGAGTTCATCCACTTGACGGATGCGTCATTGAGGGCATTGCTCAAATCTTCTGACTAGTACCGCAGGTGTCTGTATCTCTCGGGCCTGGTTGACACCAGGATATATTATGATAGTAAGCGTAGAGTACAGCCCTGTCACGTAGTCTCAATCCCAGATGGAACTCCATAGCATCATGATCATCATCCTCATCGACATCATAATCATCATCGAATTATAAAAACTGACAGCTTCTGTGGCCATTGAGGTGGCGTATGACAAAAAAATAAATGTGAGCACAAAGGTAACTTCCCTGAGTAGGAATCAGAAAAAAAAAACGAACATGAATAAGAACGCGTATTTAATACAAGACAAGACAGATGCAAATTTTCGTTCTTATTCTTTTTTCGTTTTTTTGTTTGTTCGTTTGTTTTTTTCCAGGTTCCTGTTTGCTTGAATGCAGGCAGGCATACTTGTTTTGAACCTCCCTGAATGTCATGATAGTAAAAAAAAAAAAAGCTCCTTTAACCTGAAGTGGGCCAATTATCCACTCACAGTTGTGTGGTCTGGAGGCCATGTGTAACAAACATTCCCCCTAAACAGGGTCCAACTTATGCAATCCAACTGAAAGACAAGGTTTCTACCTCTACGCTTACCAGATTTTGTTGTGTGCATAGCTTGTGCAAAGCCACTCTTAGAAGCATATCTCTCCTTCATAATGTCTCGCATTGACTATTGCAATTCACTCCTGTCTGGTCTTCCTGCCTCCACCATTCACATCCTGCAGCGCATTCAAAACAATGCTGCACGCCTTGTACTAAAAAGAAAAAAGCTGACCACATATCTCCTCTCCGGCACAACTTCACTGGCTCCCTGTATCAAAGCGCATACAGTACAAACTAGACACCATGTGCTACAAAAGCCTCAATAACGCAGCCCCGATTACCTGTCAAGCCTACTTGAGATCTATGTTCCCTCACGTACCCTCCGCTCTGCCTCCGATCCTCTGACTTTTCGCTTTCCACGCACTAAGCTCAATACCTATGGTCCACGAGCCTTCTCTGTTTCTGGTCCACTTTCCTGGAACAAACTTCCTCTCTCAGTCCGTCAGCAACCTACTTTTGTCTCCTTCAAGTCCGCTCTCAAAACTCACCTTTTCTCTCTGCATAAAATCCTGACCTCACTCAATCCCCTCTGCGGCCTGTCTCCACTCGGAGGGGAATCACATTGTAATATATATTGTATATAATATGCTCTCTATAATTTTCCATTGCTTTTATTCTTTCTCCCCATTTATAGCCGTGTGCGTGTGTGGTGGTGGTCTTTGATTTAATGTCTATTCACTAAAGTGATTTTAGACAAAAACAAACACAAAAAAAAAAAAAAAAAGAGAGAGAAAAGGGGAGGGGGGTGATAGAGGAG
>JAPXFY010000025.1:40377884-40392884 GCA_030674185.1 Monoplex corrugatus | reverse complement strand
CACATATAAAGTCATATGAATGTATTTATATTTCTTTTTCTTATCCAGTAAGTTATACAAGATATTTTTGCAATCTGTTAAAATTTATTTGACACCCACAGAAAAATTAGTTTCGAAAAGTATGTGAGATTTTTAGCAAACACGCCTCCAGCTATGAAAAATGATAGTAACATGATTTGCTGTCTCTTTGAGAACACTTGGTTGGAGTTATTTCGGTATGAATAGTATCTTCATCTTCTAAACGTTTTGTGGTAGAAGTTTCATCTTTCAACATATTTTCTCTACCCTTTTTTGTTTTTTTGTTTTCTTTTGCTTTGCTGGTTGGAAATAGAAAGTAAAAATAAAGGGTTGGAGCTAAATAGCAAGAAGATTGAAGTCAATGGTAATCAGTAAAACATGAAGTCCCCTCATGTAAAAAACAGCAAAATGGCACAATTTGAGATAAGTTTAAATATCTCGGACCGGTCATGTCACCAGACGGCAGATGCACATCAGAAATAGTCAGCAGAATTGGCCAAACCAAAACAGCATTCGAGGAGATGAAAAGCGTTTTTTTCTTATCAACAAATGCTTATCAATTAACATCAGGAAGAGAGTTCTTCAATGTTATAAGGAACTGATACTATTATACAGTTGTGAGGTTTGGACAGTTAACACACAAAGCCAGAACAAGAATGAGGCAGCCGAAATGTGGTTTCTAAGAAGAATATTGAGAGTTCCATGGACAGCAAAAAAAAAAAACAAAAAAACAAAGTAAACAAAAAAGAAAACCAAACGAGATAGTCTTGATGGAGGCAGAAACAAATGATCATTTCTAAGGAAAATTAGGGAAAGACAAACAACATTTATAGGCCATTTTATGAGGAAAGGGGAACTGGAGCACCTGGTCATAACAGGAAAGCTGGAGGGAAAGAGAGCACCAGGTAGACCAAGGGAAAGAACATACTGGACAGACCTGCAGAGTGGCTGAGGACAGACAGGGTGGAAGATGTGCTTGCGGCAACTAGGGATAAATGCATATGGAGGGCCATAATCGCCAACGCATGTGGCAAGGCAATTGATGATGATGATGATGATGATGATGATGATGATGATGATGATGATGATGATGATGAATGAATGAAGATAGAATATCCAGACTAAGCAACAACAGATGTCATCGACACAGTGATGGCCAAATAATACAAATATGCAAGTATCTAAAAAAAAAGGTGTTTCCCACAGCAGAAACATAATCTGATTCTTTTTTGCCTTGGTGCAAAGATGTACCAGAGCTGACTGCTGGGATATATGGAAAGATCAAGTGTGGTACATATATTTTCCAAACTTGAATTTACTCTGCATTCAAGTTACCAATTACATGCACCCTCCAGAAAAAGTCATCACTTCCTTTCTTTTTATATTGTGTGTGTGTGCGTGGGTGTGTGTGTGTGTGTGTGTGTGTGTGTGTGTGTGTGTGTGTGTGTGTGTGTGTGTGTGTGTGTGTGTGTGTTGTGTGTGTGTGTGCTGTGTGTGTGTGTGTGTGTGTGTGTGCTGTGTGTGTGTGTCACAAGGCACAATTTTAAAGGAATATACTGAACGAACCTTAACATGTGCACAGTGGATACTAGTTCATCCCAGAATTTTACATAAGAATACAGAAAAGTTCGAACTAACGTCAACATGTGAATAGCATGTACCTATATCACAACTCTTTCCAAAATCTTACAGAAGAACGTGGCTCAGAACAGAATGTGCAAGAACTAACTATATCGTAAACAGCGTTTGTCCAAGCCATGTCATTCTAGAATCTTACAGAATGACATAGATCAGACCAAGCGCATCGATGTAACACTAAAATGTGAAAAGTGTGTGTTTACATAGTTTTCTTCAGAACATGAGAAATATCCTGTATACATCTAGGCTGTCTTGAACAAAAACTAGAAAATTTCGAAATAAAAGAGAATGCAACACTCTCTCATTTCGAAACAATCAATTGAAAAACGTCGTTTCAAAACTCATTTTATAACATTCTCTTGAAAGTTTCTTTTTTTTTTCTTTTCAACAATCGAAAATGGTCAGCGCATCTCCAATAAATCATTCACTTGTACAGGACGTGAGAGTGTCAAATACTGATCTTGAAACTATCCCAGTTTATCAGCTGGCTTGGTCATTATGGCATTTTATACTCCCATCATTATTGTTTTGGGAACGTTTGGAAACGTCATGAGTATCGTCATTATGAGCAGAATGACGTCAGAACAATCCACTGTGAACCTTTTCTTCATTACCATAGCTATTGGAGATTTGACGGTGTTGTACACAGGTAACTTTCTTTCCTACTGTTTTTTTTTTTTGCTTTGTTTTGTTTGTTTTGTTTTGTTTTGTTTTTCGGGGTGGGGGTGGGGGTGTGTAGCGTTTCGATTTCGCATTTTCCTGTTTTTTAAATTTCTGAAATACGTTTTGAAGAGGGATGCAGTGCGGCAGACGATGGTGTCCTTAGGCATAGGTATAAAATGGTAGTTTTGTGGGGCATCTGTGAATACTGAGAAGAGTGCAGTTAAGCAATTTGTTATGCATTCCTTAAATGGTGGATTTCTTAAGGTTTAAACGCCTGTTAGAGAAAAGCATGGTATTAATAATAATAATAATTACAATATTTATATAGCGCAAAATCTTGATAAAATCAAATGTAAGCGCTGTATACCAAAGAAAGATAAGACAAGAATTCCTTAACAACTGTAGATCAATCATGCTAAAGCACATAGCCTACGAAAATGGATTGGCTTGTATTGTGAATGTAAACAAATCAGTCGTATGCACTTGTCAATCGGCTAAAAAGCAAGCAGGCATGCTCCTGGAAAGGAACAGCCTGTGATGACCAAATATGCACCCTGCAAACTGTAATCGAACAATGCAGAGAATATCATAGGCGGCGCTACATGAACAGTGTGAAGTTCAAGACAGATTTTAACAGTGTATGGTGTATACTCAAGAGCATATGGGGTTTGACAGTAGACCGTCCTTTTCTTCAAAATCTTACAGGCCAACTTCACTTCTAGAATAGGAACCTGCGAACACAATTTCAAGATGAAGAGGGAAATAAGGAAAAGATATGCAACGGCAGGACTGCTCTTTTACGTGGTCATAGATATGGTGAAGAGAATGACAACTGAAGATCAATTATCGCCATCAGATGTAATATCTTTTAAACACTGGAAGGTCTTTACTTGGCACCAGTCTCCCAGACTCACAAGCCATGCAGGATAAAAGATCCTGCCTCACCATCTTTGCATAACAAGTTAACCTAAATATCAGTCAAAAGAAAAACAACGATAGCATTGGATATTTCAAACCCTTCACTGATCCAGTCCTGAAGAGTTTACCTACCTGGGCAACACTATTATAAATGACAGAAGAACAGACAGTGATATCAAGAGCCATCCCAGCAAAGTTAAAGACACCTTCATAATGCAGAAACATCAATGAACAGCCCACAATACAGCGTCAACACGAAGCTGAGGCTGTATCAGATTTGTGTCATTTCTACCTTTCTTTATGTTTCAGAATGCTGGAGGATAAGATAACATGATCTTAACAAGCTATCAATCTTCCACAAAAAGAACCGTTAAAGAAAAACATTAATTTTCTGACTCAGCATTATCTTCAGCCAACCACTACTTGCCCTATGCAATCATGAATATGGATACCATCATCCTGCAAAGACGATGTGAGATGACTCATCATTCAAAGAGAAGTGTTCTTAGAACTATTTCTGATAATAAGTGATATTTCAAATGCAAAACCTACATAGCTTCCCCACTTCACTCGTTTTTTTCTTTTTTTCTTTTTTTTCTTTTTTTTTAAGTATTCAACTCAGTAAGTTGGCAAAATATAAAAGAAAAATATATGTTTCCAGGTTTGGACAAGACGTTTACAAAAGATCATGTTTTCCTCTGAAGACCTGAAAACATATGAATGTATAAAGGAGAAAATATTCTTAAGTTCTGAATGACACAGAGGCTAATAATAACGAGAGCCAATATCTCCTTTCCTTTTTGTGTTATGAGTTCTTGCGTGTAACATAGCAAGACAAAGAGAAGAAAAGAATTTTAGGTAATCCACACAGCATTCAAGATTAACCACTTTGCTAACAACACTTTATTTTCCTTTTAGGCAAGTGAGAGAATCTCTGGTATCATCAATCTGAAAGAAAATCAAATTGAAAATATTCCAGGACCAAATATGAATTACGAAAAAAATTGTAAACGCTATGTTTGGAACTGAGAAAAATTTGAATTTAACATAAATGATTTTCATATACAGGAATACTAAAGTTGTGAAATTTACGAAAACACGAAAAGCATTCTAAATTAACATGATCCAAATAGAGGAAAAGGATGTAATAAAAAAACTGAAAATTTCAGTGGATTGTGTCGTAGTGGGTTTGCTTTTCCATGCTTTTTTATGTTTAATTGCAAATGTTTTGGGTTCTTGTTCAGTGTCCATGTATGCTGGAGGGAAAACGTCAAAAGCATACAGGTTAGAAAACAAGAGACGAAAGCGAAATTCATTTCTTTCTTATTTGAAATAGGAAAAGAATGCCGTTTGTGTCGTTTAAATGGATACTTTGGCACAAAATACGTAAAATGATGTACTCGTCATCTTCATCAGGTGCCCTGCCGCATGGCGTTGGCGATCATGGACTTCCATCTGTCTCTATCTCTCGTTGCCCCTAGCATCTCCCCCACCCCCCTCGTCCCCAGCCACTCTGCAAGTCCGTCCAGCATTTTCTCCCTGGGTCTACCTGGTGCTCTCTTTCCCTCCAGCCTTCCCATTGTGATCAGGTGCTCCAAATTCCCTTTCCTCATAAAATGGCCTATAAATGTTGCCTGTCTTTTCCTAATCTTCCTTATGAGTGATCTACTTGTGTCTGCCCCCATCAAGACTGTCTCGTTTGTTTTCTTTGCTGTCCATGGGACTCTCAACATTCTTCTTAGAAACCACATCTCGGCTGCCTCAATCCTGCTCTGGCTTTGCTTGATGACTGTCCACGCCTCACATCCGTATAACAGTATTGGTTGTATATAACATTCAAGGATTCTCTTCCTGATGTTAATTGATAGGCATTTGTTGGTAAGAATGCTTGTCATCTTCTTGAATGCTGTTTTGGCTTGGCCGATTCTGCCGGCTATTTCCGATGTGCATCTGCCGTCTGATGAAATGACCGTTCCCAGGTATTTGAACTTATTAATCTGTGTCAAGGTTGTGCCATATGCTGTTATTTTGCCTGAGGGGATTTCATGTTTTTTATTGATCACCATGACTTCAGTCTTCCTGCTGTTTAGTTCCAACCCCTTACCTTTGCTTTCTATTTCTAGTATATTCACAAGGTTTTGTAGGTCCCTTTCATTTTCTGCAACCAGCACGGTGTCATCTGCGTATCGAATGTTGTTTATCATTTTCCCTCCAACCTTTAATCCAGGGTCTTCTTCTGGGTTTCTCATGATGTTTTCGCTGTAAAGTGAAAACAGATCTGGTGACAAAACACAACCCTGTCTGACTCCTCTTTTGATGTTTTGGAAAGAGCTTATGTTGTTTTCTATTCTCATTGCAGCTGTTTGTTCCCAGTACATATTTCTGATTATTCGTAGATCTTTTCCATCAACATTGAGTCTCTCCAGTTGGTTGATCAATTCTTCATGTCGTACCCGATCGAAAGCCTTGGTATAATCAACAAAGCATAAATACAAATCCTTATTCATCTCAATTGACCTCTCTATGATAGTTCTTAGGATGTATATGGCATTAATAGTTCCCTTCCCTTCCACAAATCCACACTGTTCTTCTGCTATTTCTCTTTTGATTCTATTCCTTGTCTTCATCATGATTATTCTTAACAGGATTTTTGTTACATGACTCATCAAACTGATTGTGCGATGGAGTTAGCATTCTATAGCCCCTGTCTTCTTTGGAAGTGCAATGAAAATTGATTTTGACATATCTTTGGGGATTTTTCCAGTGTCGTAAATTTCATTTAGGAGGACTGTTATTTTAAAATGATGTACTTGTGTATTTTATTTACAAAAAAATTATACATCTCTTAACAATAACACTGGATTTTGTAACAAAACTTTTTTCTGTACATATCCACTCTTTTGAAAGGATGTTCTTTACATGGGCGAAAGTTGCTGTTTCTTAAAGAAGCTGTTAATATCATTGTTATATCTTTATGTTACAATGTTTCTGATTTTCTTTTTGCGTAAATCTTAATTACAAATACATCTTTAAATTAGGTGGCCGGGTTTCTCATAACTTAATCCTCCTTACTGATATCAATATATCTTGAATATGTTTAATATAATATATGTATGTATCTACATGTGTGTGTGTGTGTGTGTGTGTGTGTGTGTGTGTGTGTGTGTGTGTGTGTGTGTGTGTGTGTGTGTGTGTGTGTGTGTGTGTGTGTATGCGTCAAAATCAATAGAAATAACAAATTTTACAGTATGATATCTTTTATTTTATTAAACATAAGCATTTCGAGTGGTAATAACTTCAGTACACATGTACACTAGAGATTCATAGGTTCACACATAATTACTACTTCACTAAACAAACGTTTTAATGCTGTGAACTAGAGGCATGCCATGGAATTGCGCATTTTATCACAATAATAACCAACAGGTTTATTCCATGATCAAATACTTGATGATTCTCTGTTTAAAGATGCTGCTGAAAAATGAGCAATGCATGTAACAACGTAACATTTCGCAACCTACAAGTGATACTGGTACAAGCGATATAACTTATACGAAACAGTATGAGAAAATTGGAGAAGTAATAACTTTGGAAGAAAATGATGACATGTAATAACTTTTTTAAGTAGCAAATGTTCGTTATCAGCATCCTAATTAGATTCAAAATACTTGGAAAATATCTGACTAAAGATGATCAACAAGATTGCACAACACTAGTTTCATTTTTTAAACGTAGGCATAATATTCATTATAAATCATGAAATGATAAAAAATATTAAAATAAATGAACTAACTCATATTTTCCAAGCAGAAATATTTGCCAAACTTTAATGTCAAACAGACCTATTAAATGCTTACGACAGTAGTTAGATGATTTGTTATCTTCTGTTGTTTCTCTTACCTTCTGTTTTCTGGATGAAGTGAATTGTAACAATAGCAAATATGGAAAAGAGATCAAACACAAGTTTTTTGTGGTTGGAAAAATTGAGATCAAACAACCTCTCAATCAAACAGAAGGCATATTTAAACAGTAAGTCCTCACATAATTCATGAAGGTTTGTTTGAGTGAGTGATTGTGTGCGAGCGCGTTGTGTGTGTGTGTGTGTGTGTGTGTGTGTGTGTGTGTGTGTGTGTGTGTGTGTGTGTGTGTGTGTGTGTGTGCGTGCCTGTGTGTGTGTGTGCGTGCCTGTGTATGTGTGTGTGTGTGCGCGCACGCTCACGTGTGTGTGTGTGTGTGTGTGTGTGTGTGTGTGTTCTCAATCTGAACATGAGAGCAATTGAGGTAAATTATTCTTTGAGAAGCAGGCTGTGGGTGCTGTTATAAATTATGTTTCTTGTTTTTGCTTACATACTATGATTTGTCGTTGTGTGATGTTTGTTCAGAATGGTTCATGATGTTGCCATACTTGTTATTGTTTTTCGTTTCTTGTCAGTGCTATTATTGTCTGTTCACAGGATCAGTAAAACTGTGGGCTGAGCATATGTTTGGCTTTCTGTTCCTCGACACACACCCTGTCCTGCATTATTTCTTCTTCTGGATCGCTTCCTGGTCTTCTGCTACAGCCAACTGGCTGTTGGTCAGTGTGACACTACAGAGAGCACTGTCTGTCTTCTGGCCTCACCATGTCCACCGTATTTGTACCAGGAGAAGAGTTGTGCTCACAATAGTTAGTGAAGCCATTTTTCTGTTTATTCTATATTGTCACTATTCCTACTGTGTTCCTGTTGTGATCTTCTCAGGCGCAACTGATGTTGATTGTATGAATATGGCATCGTCATCTAACTACGCCTGGTTTGTGGATAATGTGTTCAGTTACGTGGAATTGGTGCTGTATAGTGTGCTGCCTTTCATATTCCTAGTACTTGGGAACGCAGTTTTGGCCTCAACACTTGTCAAGTCTATGAGACAGGCTCATGGAAACATGACAGTTGGAAATTCTTTGCAGCTTATTAAACGACAAAAGGAAACGTATTCAGTGACCATCACTGTATTTGTTGTGTCAGTTACCTTTGTTGTTTTGACCTTGCCAATATGTGTGTATTTCACGATGTTTCAGTTTAAAGATCTCAGTGGCGTGTCAAATGAAGAGACTGCCACAGTGTATCTGTTCTTTACAATCAGTTATCTGATGGCCGGCACCAACACTGCTATCAATTTTTATCTGTATTGTCTGACAGGTCACAGGTTCAGAGAAGAGTTTATAAAGACCATGGGCTGCAGAACAGTCAAATAATTTTCAAAGTTTTCATAAATTCATGACCAATCTTATCACTGTAACGTATAAGTAGGTGACATGGACTGATCACTCAATGAATGTGACTTTAGTTCCCATTAATCCATATCATTATACAATTTTTCAGCTTCAAACCTGAGTGTGCAATATTCTTATCAAATGCGAAGACTGAGATTTCAAATGGTGTCCACTTCATTGATGTGCATTTCAAGACATTGCTCAAGGACTATGACCATCATGGCAGGATCTGTATTTCCTTTCTTAGGAATGTTTGACAGTATAGTATAGTGTATCATGGTACAGAACATGTAGTTTGAATCCAGAATAAAACTCATACTGTAATTTTATCAACCCATTTTCAGAAACTATGTGTTCTCAGAACAGCAATTTCTTGTAATCTGATAATCAATTCATGTTGCCATAGCACATTTATCCATGCGTTCAATTGTGAGAAGGTAATAGCTGTTTATAGACTCTCATTCTTTCTCTCTCACATGATGATGAAGATGAATCTGTATCTGATTACATATATCACTGTCTTTGTCTCCACCTCTGCCTCTGTCTCTGTTTGTCTGTCTGTCTGTCTGTCTGTCTGTCTGTCTGTCTGTCTCTCTCTCTCTCCATGCGTGCCTAAGTGTGTGCTCATGCATGCGTTTGCATCTGTCTGTATGTGCATCTGTAGCCTATGCATGCAAGTGAGGGCGTTGGGGAGAAATAGGTGAAATGGTTTCAGTGAAATCTCTACTAAAAACTACATTTGTGTTAATTCTTCGTGTCGTCTTTCTTTAACTTTTGTTTGCTCGATAATTAATTCTTTTGTTGATTCTTTATTTGCTTCTCCTCTGTCATCTCCTGTCAACTCCTACATATACCTTCACTGATCAAATTCCACACCCTCCATCTTACCCCCATACACTCTTGAACAACTACTTTCCCTCCCTCTGACCAATCACCCATCTCTCATGCTTGAGAGAACCATTTTTGTCTACTGTTATCCTCAATGCTCCAATTATGGTTAAAAATCTATTATTATTCTACATTGAGTATTGATAACTCTTTTCTATAAACGTTTTATTCTGTATTTCTTTGCATTCTACATAATGGAAGCAGTATCACTTGATGCAGAGAAACTACTATTTCAGGGTGACTTTCAGAATTATCAACTCATTCAAACCTTTGCAATCATGAATTGATGCATTTTGTTATACAACCTTTCTGAAAGAAATAAAACTGCTGACTGGCTTCCTTTCAGACAGCATCGATATTTACTGACCAGTTCAACATGTCATCAATGATGGTGCTTAGATATTCATAGGTACTGACGACGTACCTCTGACGATGATAGGATCAACATTGTATTTGGTTCTTTCGAAAGCCAGTGATATTTTTGCTTTTTGCCATGTTTAACCCAAAATAGTTGTTTCAAACCACTCAGCAAACTCATGTACAGCTCTCATGTACATAGATTGGTACTTTTTGAGCATTGCTGTGAACGAATTGTAATTTGCAAGTGTTGTGAGCAGATTCTAATCATTTCTGCTCCAGCAGTAAACTGTGTATACAATGAACAGCACTAGAGACAATACACATCCCTGTGGTATCCCAGTGTTGGTTGTTGACCTCCTGGATAGATGCTGAGTGTCCCAAACACACTGCGGACTTGTGAGGAAGTCGGTCATCCATCAGATGAACACAGGGTTGATAGACATGTCCATAAATTTCTCCACAATAAGAGAAGAGGGTGGATAGTTTTGAAGGCAATGCCAAAATCGATGAACAGCATTCTTGCAAGCATCTTTGTTTGGTCTAGGTGGTGACACAGAAGGATTAGTATAGCATCTTAACTGCTTTATTTTCTGAATTAGCAAACTGCAGAGGATCCTGCTTGTTTTGCACCCACCTTCAATCTTTGCAGTACAACTATCCCGGTACATTTGATGGCAATGGATGTGAAATTCCAGACCAATAGTGATTTGGTCTTATGGGGATTCAAGTGTGTATGTGTGTATGTGTGTGTGTGCGTGTGTGTGTGTGCGTGTGTGTGTGTGTTGTTGTTGTTGTTGTTGTTGTTGTTGTTGTTGCTGCTGCTGCTGCTGCTGTTATTGTTGTTGTTGTTAGGTTTTCCCCCTGAAACGATGGCGGAAGTTTCTTTCAGATGGTTCCAACTGTGTCTTCATCAACAGAACTATGGGAGGGAAAAGGAACCTTTCTGTTAGTGTCTCTTCATAATTGTGATTTTAGGTCCCCTCACCCCCTCAAAAAAGTAAAGAGATATAACGTTGAAAATCAACTCAAATAACAATCCATAGCAAAATCAAATAACACAATTAATAATCTGTCGAAAGGAAACCTGGCAATAAACTGAAAAATCCGAATAAAGTTGTTTTGCTGTTGCTGTTGGAAAGAATATCTCATATCATAACATGATGATGAAAAATTCAGTTTGCTGTTTCTGTACACCATTGATGAGATGCATTGAAAGAACAGGTGATAGACAGATATAACAAACGCATGCATTTTGTGTCTTTTTATCTTCCGAGGATTAAGTATTCATTTTTATCAAGGATGCTACCTGTCTGGAGCACACAGGGATAAGATTTTGAGTATCTGAGAAAATAGTATATATTGATCTGTCTAACAAACAGCTAATTTCATGAAATGATCCAAGATTATGATTGTCATTTGTTTGCATTCTTTATCAAGGTTATAGAATTTGCATTGTTTGATGCACCGTCTTTGATTTGAAGTCCCACAATGTGAGGGAACCCAACTAAAATCGACATCACCGTTGCGTATTGAAATACGCCTTCTAGAAAAGGAGCGCTGTCAGGGGAATCAGGTTCCCTTGGGCTGCCACACCTTCTATAAATGTGGTGCAGTCAGGGGAATTGGGTTTTCTTGGGCCCTTATGCCTTCTTTTAAAGCGGTGCTCTCTCTGTCTCTCTCTGTCTCTCTCTTTCTCTCTCTGTCTCTGTCTCTCTACCTCTCTCTCATGCCACAGAGTGAGTTTACTTATCTCTCTGTCCATGTCTCTGGTGTTGACTAAAAGACTAGGTGTTTCCAGTTATAGTTGGTATGTTTGTGTTCTTGTTTGTCCTGTGAAAGTGGCAGACTAGTTGGGACTTGGTTCCTAGTGACAGTGACAAGATATGTGTGTGCGGAAGGACAAATGAAATTCAACATCATTCAGGGCTTTGGACACAAAGGCAGTGTTTGATCGATAATGTGTATTGTGTGACAGATGTACAGTGGTAGAAGAATGTGTGTGTGTGTGTGTGTGTGTGTGTGTGTGTGTGTGTGTGTGTGTGTGTGTGTGTGAGAGAGAGAGAGAGAGATAGTGTTTGTGTGTGTGTGTGTGTTACAGACGGTGAGAGAAAGAAATAGAGGCTATGCTAAAGGCAACATCAAATGTTTGCAGACTTGTTGGATTCCTTTGTAAATAATGATATTTGGCAGTCTGGATTTTGTGCAATGAAAACATGTGCCTGTTGTTCTCATGGGGCCGTTCTGAAAGTGAGCTGTTCTTTATCTGTGTATTTTGATAATGACGGTGATTGTAAAAGGCCTTTTTCTTGGTCTTTCTCTGGCTTTCAGGATATTGATTCAAATTTGACATGTGGTGCCTCGGGCACTGATAAATAGGACATCGGCCGGGCCACTACAGCAAGTAGTAAAAACAAAAGAATAAGTTCTTTACCAGGAGCCCAAAATGTGGACGAATCCCAAATGAGATCGTGTCCATCAGTGGTGAATTTACATGTTCATAATGTTAATAATCCACAGATTAAATTTCTCACTTATAATGTGAATGGATTATTACCGAAACTGGATGATGAGGATTTCATTAATTTCATTTCGCAGCATGATTTCATTTGTCTCACTGAGACCTTTATAGCGAATGATTTTGATTCATCTTTGTTTCAAGAGTTTGTTGTATTTACACTAAAAGCAAAGAAACTGTCTCATCAAGGAAGGTATTCCGGTGGAATAATAGTTATGGTAAGAAAGACTTTAAAATCGTTTGTTAAACGAATTGAGGTTGGAAACGAAAATGCTATTATTGTTGAAATCAACAAAGATTTGTTTTCAACAAATAAACCTATAATGTTTGTATGTACATATATTCCCCCTCATGATTCCACATACTGGAAAAATCAGCATGATGGGTTTGGTATGGAAGTGTTGGAACAATGTTTGTTAGATTTACAAGTTTCGCACGACGACTTTTATGTTTTGCTGACTGGTGATTTAAATGCAAGAACAGCTGATGGTAACTACTGTTCATTTGGATATGACAGTGGCAGTGTTTTAACTGACCTTTCGGTATACAGTGATTTTTTGAGACAGTCTCATGATTGCCGCACAAATGTTTTTGGAAACCAACTGCTCGAGCTATGCAGTATGTTTGACTGTATCATTTTAAATGGTCTGTGTAAACTGGACTTTGATGGTAGTTATACATACATTGGGGTTTCAGGGTCGAGTGTAGTTGACTATTTCATCGTATCATGTGATCTGTTTTCATCAATTAAAATTGCTGCATTAGATGTTGGCAGTCTCACAGAATCAGATCATTTACCGGTTATAATGAAAGTGGAGCGAAAGCTTGAAACAGGAATAAAAGCGGAGGGAAAAGTATCAAAAAATAACATCACACAAAAGTTCATATGGCAAGAAAATAAGAAAGTCGATTATACAAACAAATTACAAAGTGAGCACATTCAGAGAAGACTTACATTGGCTTCGAATACTCTAGACACTAATGTAGATAAGGCTTTAACCATATTTGTTGAATGTCTCAAAGAAGCTGGTGCTTGTATGTACCGTAAGAAATGTACAGAGAAGAGAAAAAGATCTGATTGGTTTGATGGTGAATGTGAGAAAGCAAAAGCAGAAAGCAGAAAAACTCTCAAACACTACAGAAAAACAAAAGATGAGGATGATAGAGTTGTGTTTTGTGAAGCACGGAAGAAGTATAAAAAATTATTAAAGAATAAAAAACAGCAGTATAATAAACAAAAAGCAGAATGCTTAGCCAGAAATATTTCAAATTCATCGCAGTTTTGGACTGAGTTAAGAAATATAGGGTATGGTACCAAAAACAAACTCACTAACAATATAAGTATTGATGAATGGTTCAGTCATTTTAAAAACGTATTTCAAGATAACAGATCAACAAATGATGAGCGCTGCATTGTCGAAGTAGATTTAAATGAATCATCAGAACACCCATTAAATTCTAAGATAACTATAGAAGAAGTCAGAGAATCCATCAGAAAATTGAGGATAGGTAAAGCCAGTGGAATGGACGGTGTTACAGCCGAGATGTTAAAAAATGGTAACACAAATATCCATAATTTTCTTTGGAAGCTGTTTAACACTTTATTCGACCGAGGAATTTATCCTCAAGACTGGTCAAAAGCTATTATCATACCAATATTTAAGAAAGGAGATCCTGATAAAGTGGACAATTACAGGGGTGTGTCGTTATTAAGCATTGTTTCAAAATGTTACACATCAATACTGAATACTAGATTGTATGCTTGGTTAGAAAACAATAATTTAATATCAGAAAGTCAGGCAGGTTTTAGGAAAAAATATTCTACAGTGGATCAAATTTTCAGTCTGTACGCTATGGTTCAGAAAACTATGTGCAAGAAAGGTAGAAAACTATATGTTGCTTTTGTAGACTTTAAGAAAGCCTTTGATTCGGTTCAGCATGACAAACTCTTAAAGTGTATTCAAAATCAAGGAGTAAAAGGGAAGTTTTTGGTTTCGCTAAAAGCAATGTATGAATCATTATGCTCATGTATTCGGGCAAACCGGGAATTATCTGAAATATTCGATAACTCCATAGGCGTGAGACAAGGATGTGTCTTAAGCCCTACTTTATTTTCGGTATTAATAAATCAATTAGCCAATTGTATGGATGAAAAGGGGCGACATGGCATCCAGCTGATGCCAGGTTCAATGGAAATATTCATTCTTCTTTTTGCAGATGATGTAGCCCTTCTGTCAACAACACCAAATGGTTTGCAAAACCAGTTAAGAGTCTTGCAGACATACTGTGCCAGCATGAAACTGGAAGTTAATCTTGAAAAAACTAAGGTTATGGTTTTCAGAAGAGGGGGCTTCTTAGGACGACATGAACAATGGTTTTACAAAGGGACAAAATTGGAAGTAGTTAGTAAATATTGTTATCTGGGGTTCAGTTTCACGACAATGATTAGCACCAAGGCCGGCACAGAACATTTGGTGACAAAAGGTAAAAAAGCAACTTTGCTATTAAACAGGACTTTTCAAAAATATAAAGACATGACTATAGAAACTTTCTTCAAGTTGTTTGATGCAAAAATTCAACCTATTTTGTTGTATTCTTCTGAGATATGGGGACTTAACAGACTCGAGCATATAGAGAAAGTACATTTGGTATCGTGCAAAAGACTGTTGGGTGTTCCAGTCAGGACACCTAACAAGATGGTATATGGGGATTTGGGAAGATATCCTCTTTATGTCAACTCCTCAACTAC
>JAPXFY010000025.1:40355384-40372884 GCA_030674185.1 Monoplex corrugatus | reverse complement strand
AGATAATCAGAAAAAGTACAATACAAATAGCATGAATATTATAATCAGCAAAATAAGTAAACAGTTTACCATAAATAGAACTATGCAGTCCCTTATGTATAGGTAGAAACTCGATGCATTAAAAACAAAGTACACCAGAAATATTGTCTGTCTTTGTGGACAGAAAATAACGACCAGTCATTTACTTTCTTGCATTAGTAAAAAGCGACTCATTCCGGTACTTTCTACTCACACACTTTCCGACATATTTGAATCATCATTATTAACATACGAATTTTTTGTTAGCCTGTCAAAAAGTCCAATAGTTCAATATTTGTAATTCGTTCATCTTCTTGTTCATGGTTACAGTTAGCTAGTTTATTGTAAATATTTGTTGTAGTATGCTACTTCATTTGTTATGTTTACGCTCCCCTCTGACATTTGCCTTGTCCTTGCTTCTTACTTGTTTTTCACTTGGTTTTAGCCCGAATGTTTTTTTTGCTGCTCGAGTGGGCTGTAAGTGATATGAATTTGAACTTAAATTTCATTTATTTTTTTTAACCATGAATAACTACACATAAACATTTGCATTTGCTCTTCCGGTTTCTATTCCCCTTCCCCACATCGCTTTTTTTTACGTACTTAATTTTTCATTTATTCAATTGTTTATTTACTTATTTATTTATTTATCATTATTATCATTGTTATTAGCATTTATTATTTTTTATTTATTTATTTACTTTTTTTTGTTTATTTGTCTAAAATCACTTAAGTGAATAGACATTAAACCAATGACCACCTGTTTCCACATGTCAGCCACTGTCATGGACTACAGGATCTTTAAAGCGCGTGTTTGATGTTTGGCGTGCGTATACACTACAAGGTGTAGTAGGCTCTGGAAGGCCTGCACACGTGTTAACCTGGGAAATCGGGAAAAACATGCATACCCTTTGCCCACCACGTGGGAAAGAGACAGACAGACAGAGAGGGAAAGAGAGAGACAGACAGACAGACAGACAGACAGAGAGAGAGAGAGAGAGAGAGAGAGAGAGAGAGAGAGAGAGAGAGAGAGAGAGAGAGAGAGAGAGAGAGAGAGAGCATGCACTATATTTATCGAGTTAATATTAGGCTCAAATATGAACAAAATCTCCACCGCCACTTTCCAAGGGAGCGATTAAAAGGTGTTTCACAACTACCCTAAATTGTAGACTGGAGGAGAAAATGTTTTTTTAAATTGATATATAAAAATAGTCGTACGTGTAATACACAGCTTAGGAAACTGAGAGAGAGACAGAGACAGAGAGACAGAGACAGAGAGACAGAGACAGAGACAGAGAGACAGAGAGACAAAGACAGAGACAGAGAGACAGATAGAGAGATGTTTCCAAATAACCGGGAGGTCGTATGGAGGGGGAGATAATATAGACCTCTTCCTTTTTTCAAACACCATTACCATGAGGGTGGTGCCCTTCTCCTCTCCCTCGCTGCTTTCATCATCATCATCATCATCATGTGCCCTGCCGCGTGGCATTGGTGATCATAACCCTCCATTAGAATCAATCTTTTGTCGCTGCAAATACATCTCCCACCCTCTCTGTCTTCAACCACTCTGCAAGTCTGTCGAATATTTTCTCCCTGGGTCTACCTGGTGCTCTTTTCCCTTCAGCTATCCTGTTATGACATGGTGCTGTAATTTTTCTTGAATAATAAAATACCCCATAAATGTTGCTTTACCTGCTCTGAATCTAAAGAGGGGCTAGATACTCATTCACAGCTGGGTAGACTGGAGGCCACATGGACATTTGTTTTACCCTGAGTCAGTGTTGAACTTGTATAATCCAGCTGAAAAGCAGAGAGTCTGCCTCTGTGTCAATCAGGATTTGTTGTGTGCATAGTTTCTGCAAAAAGTAGATAGATATAAGGCGCATGGAGGAGGATATTGATTTTCTTTTCTTCTCTTTTGTGTCTTTTCCTCTTTGTTTTTCATTCGTGCAAATTCCCCTTTCTTCTTTCAACACGAAAACATTTATAAGTTCTCTTGCATTAAAGATCAATATGTACACACACGTATGCAAGTGTATATGTGTGTTTGTTTGGTTTTTTGTTTGTTTGTTTGTTTATTTGTTTGTTTGTTTGTTTTGTGAGTGTGTGTGTGTGTGTGTGTGTGTGTGTGTGTGTGTGTGTGGTGTGTGTGTGTGTGTGTGTGTGTGTGTGTGTGTGTGTGTGTGTGTGTGTAGGTGTATGTGTGTGTGATTGTCTGAGTGGGTATGTGTGTGTATTGTATATTATGTGCGTTTGTTTGTGTGTGTGAGTATGTGTGTTTGTTTGTGTGTGTGTTTGTGTGTGTGCGCGTGTGTTTCTGTGTTTGTGTGTGAGTGTGCGTGTATGTATGTGTGTATGTGTGTGTCTGTGTGTGTGTCTGTGTGTGTGTATGTGTGCAAGGACGTGCGCACGTGCAGGTATACGCCTGTACATAAAGAAGTGGGCGTGGCAGTTTGTTATTTCTCCATTCATGTATTTTTCTCCATTCGTTGATTTGTTTATTTATACATTGCATTTATTGAATTTTTTTGTCTTCTCTATCTCTGTCTCTCTGCCTCCCTGTTTCTGTCTGTCTCTGTGTGTGTCTCTATCTATCTATCTGTCTGTCTGTCTGTCTGTCCGTCCGTCTGTCTCTGTCTCTCTTTCTCTCTCTCTCTTTCTCTCTCTCTCTTTCTCTCTCTCTCTCTTTCTCTCTCTCGCTCTCTCTCTCTCTCTCTCTCTCTCTCTCTCTCTCTCTCTCTTTTTCTCACATAATATCCACCTAGAAGACTATATAATATAGGTTTGGCAAAACAGAATCTCCCACAAACATAAAACCGAATTTACCATTACTTTCAGCAGCAAAAGTAGCAAAGCATTTTCCATACAACATTGGCAAAGAAAAATCCGAAAACAAACGTTTAAATAGAATGCTTGTTCTGGCATGATATATCAGCAAAAGTAGCGTAAACATTTCTACACAACATTTGCCAAGTTAAATCCTTAACAAACATTTAAACGTACTGCATGTGCGGGCATGATATATCAACAATATTACCATAGCAAGTTCTACACAACATTGGCGAAGTAAAACCCGAAACAAAGATTTAAACATAGTGCATGCTCAGGCGTGATATATGGGAACTGTTTTGAATTGATTTAGAGAGAGAAATGTCAGACCGGTATTTTCAAGTCCACAACATTGGCAAAGTAAAATCCGAAACAAAGTGCTTGCTGGAGAATGATATATTGCACTATTTTGAAATGTTTTAGAGAGAAAAAATGTTCAGACCTATATTTTCAAGTCCTATTTCTCAAAATGAGAAATGACAGATCCGGATGTTTTGAAACGAGTATTTCTGTTCCCTTCAGTATGTGCACATTCTACAGTGTTAATTAGAATTTTCTATTTCATGTGTTGGTTTTTAGTAAACTTGGGTCAGACTTAGCCCTGGACAATCTTCAATGCACGAAGAGTCAAATCATATCCATATATTTTTTTTCACTTCAACACAATGTATCTATTAGAAGGGCTTTGATATCTAGAGAAAAATCTGTTTGGAATTTACGAGAGATTTTAGATCAATCACGCTACCAATCATCACATATAGGATTCTAATACATTTTACCCCTGTGGGGACACTGGGGGTTATTACAGTACACATGATCTTTTTATATTATGGGCATTTTGTGGTAGACATTTCACCTTTTAAACGTTTCTTCTACCTTTTTCCTCGTTGTTTGTTTGTTTGTTTGTTTGTTTGTTTTCTATTTGCAGCCAAACCAGAGTAACTTTTCTAGGGTACAGACCTGAGCAATGAGTATTGAGTTCCTGGGATTCCCAAATATTAGGATCTCCTTCTCAGCCTCACTAAAGTGGTCCAAAGGAATGCATAACTGCACATTTGTCAATGGCGTGGCTGCAGGAGTCGCCATAAGGTGGTGTGATGGGCCATCCACTCCGGAGTGTTTTAGAGTTCACTCTTTTGCCTTTTTTCTTTCAGAGATACCCACACACCACTGGCAAATAGCTCTCGGATATGTAATCATTTTTAAACCAGAGAGTAGGTTGTTTGTATGACAAGCTTCCATTTATGATTGACAATTTTTTTTGGTATCCAGTTAATTTGAAATCCTTTAATGAAAGTTTCATCCAGTTTAATTGAAATCCTTTAATGAAAGTTTCAGTGTCAAATAATCCTAATCCTCCTGTCTGAATATTTCTTATGGCTATAAATATGCTTAGACAGTCTGTTACATATTCAAAGCAATTTTAAAATAAGAGAGAAAGAGAGCGAGGGCAGGATGGACAGAGATGGTCACAGTATAGCAAGGTACGACAAACGCATAACGCACCTGATAAACCTCGTTTCGAACTCATTTTTAGGAATGTCTTAAAAGTTTTATGTTTCAACAATCAGGTTCCTCATTCAACATGATCAGCGCATCTCCAATAAATCAATCACTTACACAGGAAGTAAGAGAGACAGATACTGATCTTGAAACTATCCCAGTTTATCAGCTGGCTTGGTCACTATGGAAGCTCTATCCTCCCATCATTATTGTTTTGGGAACGTTCGGCAACGTCATGAGTATCGTCATCATGAGCAGAATGACGTCAGGACAATCCACTGTCAACCTTTTTTTCATTGCTATAGCTGTTGGAGATTTGATGGTGTTGTATGCAGGTAACTGTCTCTCCTTATGTTTGTTTGCTGGGGGGAAAATGAATTGTTTCGATTTCGCATATACTTTTTTTTTAATTTCTGAAATACATTTTGAAGAGGATAAAGAACAGCAGATCATGGTGTTCAAAGGGTTGAAACACATGTAACCTTTCGACATGTGTATGACTGAGTATCTCGTAATTTTATCCTCCTTACAGATGTCAAGGTAGCTTGAACGTGTCTCACGTGTTTGCTTGATGTTTAGACCTTCAAATAATTCTTTTTGGAAAACGTGAGTCATCTCAGGTTTTTCTTCTTGATTTATGGTTAATGTTTTGCATACATTTTAGAATCAACTGATTATAAAAATGATCATTGTGCAGCTTTTTCCATCATTAGTAAGGCAGTTTCCCATGTTTTAATCTAGGTGGGTTCTACTCATGCACAAATGCTGCATACACAAACTGGACAGCCGCATCTGCTGACTTTCAAAAAATTTTATTTTTGTCTTTATTTACAGGTGATTATTAGTTTTCCAGGGTTACGAACTTTATCATTTACACAGATGATAGCATATCGTTTCAAACCAATTTTATCATTGGTGTTAATACACCTGGTATACTGTGGAATTTTATGTTGTTCATGTGTAAGGTCGCAGTCCTTTTCCTAGCAGCCTCTTTAACAGAGAATCGCCAGGAATATAATCGTTGAATAGAACTGTTGGTTAACACTGTAATTAAATGCACATGTTCATGGCATGCATCTAGTTCTGGGTTAGAATATTGTTTTTGTGATGTAGTAATTTTTTGTACACTTTATGTATCTTTAGTGTACATATGCAATGAAATTGTTATTGCATGAAACGTTCGTGTTTAGTAGAAAGAGATCAGATGTAAATCTGAGTATTTATAATCATTTGGTTATATCATCACTTTTTTAAAAGTTTAAGAACCTAGTTTGATGATTTATTGAATTTTTTTTTTTTAATCTTACATTTTCTTTTCTTCCAGCTGTATAAAGTAGATGGTTGTAAAGATAAATATGGAAAAATGATCAACAATATGTCTTTATGGCGGGAAAATTAAGATCAAACAACTTTTCAATGAAAACTGGTGTGTGCGTGCGTGTGTGTGCGTGTGTGTGCGTGTGTGTGTGCGTGTGTGTGTGCGTGTGTGTGGGGTGTGTGTGTGTGCGTGTGTGTGTGTGTGAGTGTGTGTGTCTGTGTCAATGTGTGTGTGTGTGTCTGTGTTGTGTTTTGTTTGTTTGTTGTGTGTGTGTGCGTGCGTGCGTGCGTGGTGTGTGTGTGTGTGTGTGTGTGTGTGTGTGTGTGTGTGTGTGTGTGTGAGTGCGTGTGTCTGTGTGCGTGTGTGAGCATGTCAGAGAGAGAGATACAGGATGACAACCTGCGTCAAGGGTCACATGCCTAACAGACTGAGTGCGTCTCAGCTCAGCATCCTCTCTGTGTGTGTGCGCGCGCGCGTGTGTGTGTGTGTGTGTGTGTGTGTCTGAGAGAGAGAGAGTGAAAGAGAGAGATAGAGAGAGAGAGTGTGTGTGTGTGTGTGTGTGTGTGTATGTGTGTATATGTAGTGTTAATTCCCTTCCTGTAAAGTACAACAAGCATGCTTTTGAAGTGGACTGTTTATGTTATGTAAGTGAAACTGTTATTATCATTAGTAGTAGTAGCAGCAGCAGCAGCAGCAGCAGCAGCAGTAGTAGTAGTCGTAGTCGTAGTAGTATAAGTAGTTTTATTATTATCATCATCATCATTATATTATTATTGTTATTATTGTTATTGTCATTGTTGTTGTTATTGTGTATCGCTTGTACATGGTGGTACATAATGTTGCACCATTTCTTGCTATGATTCATTTCATTGTTATCATTACCGTTATTTTATGTTGGCAGGATCAATGAAAATGTGGGCTGAGCATACGTTTGATTTTCTGTTCGTCAACACACACCCTGCCCTGTATTATTTCCTCTTTTGGATCGCTTCCTGGTCTTCTACTACAGTCAGCTGGCTGTTGGTCAGTGTGACACTGCAGAGAGCACTGTCTGTCGTCTGGCCTCACCATGTTCACCGTATTTGTACCAGAAGAAGAGTTGTGCTCACAATATTCGGCCAAGCCATTTTCCTGTTTATATTTCATTGTCATTATTTGTACTGCATTCCTGTTGTGATCCTCTCAGGTGCAACAGGTGTTGATTGTATGAGTATGGCGTCGGCATCTGATTACGCCTGGTTTGTGGATAATGTGTTCACTTACGTGGACTTGATGTTGTACAGTGTGCTGCCTTTCATATTTCTAGTAGTGGGGAACACTATTTTGGCCTCAACACTAGTCCAGTCTATGAGACAGGCTCATGGAAACAATACAGCCAGAAATTCTGTGCAACTCATTAAACGAGAAAAGGAAACGTATTCAGTGACCACCACTGTATTTGTTGTGTCTGTAACTTTTGTTGTTTTGACTTTGCCTATATGTGTGTATTTCATGCTGTTTCAGTTTAAAGATCTCAGTGGCATGTCAAGTGAAGAGACAGCCAATGTGTATCTGTTCTTTACAATCAGTTATCTGATGTCTGGCACCAACAGCGCCATCAATTTCTATGTGTATTGTCTGACAGGTCGCAGGTTCAGGGAACAGTTTGTAAAGACTATGAGCTGCAGAACAGTCAAAGGAATATCAAAATCTTCATAAACGCATGACCCATTCTGTCAATATGGTATCATGGTAGATGAAATGGATTGATCAGTCAGACAGCTTGAATTGAATTCCTAACATTATAGAATTATTCAGCATCAAAGCTGAGTGTTCTATATTATTGTAAGACTAGGATCTCAAAAGTCCAGTTCATAGATGAGTGTGTCAGGATCATGATCAACTTGCAGGTGTCTGTATTTCTCAGGTATGGTTGATGCCATACATGTTGTGGTAGAAGTATACAGTGCATACAGTTTAAATCTACAATAGATTCCATACTGTCATTATACTATTCCCATTTTACAGACAACTGTTTCAGATTCTGTTGGTTATTCTGTTGATTGTCCATCTTTCAGAGTGAACTCAGTCCTTGTCCTTTTTTTTGTTTTGTTTTCTTTTTTTTTCTTCCATGCCAAGAATTACTTCACCTGAAAGTCTTCGTTTTTGGAAATTGTAAGGGATGTTGCTGGGTGATGGGTGATGTTCGTTCTTACATCAGAATTTTCATTATAAAACATATATAACAGTTCTCATAAAAAAGACGCAACAGCAATGCAGAATCTCCTTTCCTGGTTGTTTTTGCTGCTCTAAGAATCAGGATAAGACTGAATGAATTTGGGATATGTGGCGTGTTTGGAGGCTGAAAAGAGCTGCATGAAAGAATTTGCTGAGAAGTAGAACAAACAATAGAGCCGATTGTTAGTTAATCTTATTCAGTTCAGTTCAAAGTACTTTATGATCTCTTTAAGAAATATCTGATACATATATAATGGTGTCTTTGATGATTGATCATTTATATTTCTTGCACCATCATTGTCAATAGCATTGGTATATAGTTGGTATTTTCAGCAAAATAGATTCTAACTTGAAATAAATGGATTTCATCCTTACCAGAATGTGGTTCTTTGTAGAACTGTTGTCTAAGTCCCAACCTGTGAGTGAGACCTTCTATTGGACTAGTGCTGGCTGTGTATTTGGGTCTATTTCTTATTCTTTTCTTTTAATTTCTGCCTAATCCACATTTGCAGGCGATTTGGAATGAGATGCATTAAAATTAAAATTACCCAACTTTTCAACATTTTGTGGAACGATGATCTGGCGTGCAGGGGTGGGGGTGGGGGTAGGGTAGGAGGGGATAGTTGATAATAATCCACCATTCATATCCTCCACTCTGCAGCTTGACTTGTTCACAAAACAAATTTATTATTCATCAGCCTTGTGCAAACCACCTTGGCCACTGAAGAACAGCAGTTTTGCCTTCCTATTGAAGCAGATGATGTAAGAAAAAAGATTCCAAGCAGCAATGATTAGTCTGTTTTTATTTTCAAATTCTTGTGTCTCTGGAAAATTGCATGTGTCAACAATTAATCAAATTGAAGAACAGTGTATGCAGATTTGTTACTACTATTCGTGCTTTCGAAACATGTGTTTTTGGAACAGCGAGCACTGGTAACCCGATGATCAATTCCTTTTGCCATTAGACGTCATGAGTCATGTCCAATTACAGTCTGTTGTGAGCCAAAAGCCCTCTCCCAACTTTTCATCATGACCCTGTTACCATAGGCCTGCCTTCCTTGCTTACACCTGGAGACTGATTTCTGAACTCCAGAGGATCGCTTTCATCCAGTCAGCACTGCTAAGAGCAAGGCATCGTGATGTACGAACTTTATCCCGTTGGCAATAAAATTGTGAGATCACCAAAGGTGGTGGCATCCAGTATGGAAAATGCTGGTAGCTCCTTTCTCTTTATGATTATGCTCGTGTGGACTCTCAACGAATTCCATGCTAGATCAGATAGGTGATGATTTTTGTTGTTTACTACAGACATTTTACAACTATTCTGTGGATCTAAAAAGACCTATAGCTGAAGTGTTTACGCAAAACCTCCGAATAGTAACGCTGAAAAACATCATGCTTTGGGTCTCTCGTCAAATATATAGAATCATGAAATATCAATTCTTGTCATCAGACAATATATCACGAAAGCTTAACCTTCTGTTGATTCATGCAATCGAGCCCAACCCAGGACATAGACTACCACATTGTCGTGTGTTGTGTGCAAAAAAATCATGCAAGAAATATGACAAAGCACTGGTATGTGACTGTCGTGACAAATGGACACGTAAATGTTATGTAGCATACTGTAAACGATTGTTAGGAAACTGTCGTGACTCATGCTATCGCCCTAAATGCAACAGCTATAACATGACATCCAAGTTGTGCACCATATCAACTGACCCAGCAGAGCCCAGAGGAACCTACCGATCCGCGAGCACAATTAGTTTTGAAAAAAATAAACATGTCACCCATCCCGGTGACACTAAACACAAGAGAAAAGGAAGAAAAAGAAGTCTATGCTATTTTGATAGAGCATTCAAAGAGCATGTGGTAGATACATATTAAGTTTAAGTTTAGACAATATATATATATATATATATATATATATATATATATTTGCGTGTATTTTATCTTCCAAGCTTTAGGTTTTTATTTGTATATCAAGGACGGTAGTTGTTTGGAGTGAAGAGAGATACACTGAATCTTTGAGAAACTAGCATAAACTGATCTTTTTAACCAACATAACTTTGAACTGATAGTAAGAGACTATTGTATGCTTGGAATTTACATTATTTGATGCACCCTCTTCGGCTAATTTGTCAGAAACGTCATTCCAGTAGAGTCCACGAGCACAATGTGAGGGAACTCAGCAAAAATCGATATCACCATTGCTTATTGAAATACGCATCCCAGAAAAGGGGTGCTGTCAGGGGAATCAGGTTCTCATAGGCTGCCACACCTTCCACAAATGTGATGCTGTCAAGGGAATTATGTTCTCTTGGTCCCCTACGCCGTCTTTTTATGTGGTGCCATCAGGAGAGCATACAATCATATATTCTGGTGGAATCACATGAAAGAGGAGTAGGCATCATAATTGACAGGGACAAATCAAAAGTAGTTAACTGGGCTGTTTTGTTGGTTAAATTGGATGGCAAGCCGAGCCATTTGATATCAACACCATCCAGGTGTATGCACCAGCATCCGCAAGTACTCAGGACGAAATTGACAACTTCTATGAAATATTAGAGATGGCCAAGACTCAATGTAAATCACAGAAGTTACAATTATAATGGGAGATTTTAATGCTAAAGTGGGACAGGAAAGGTGGAGGGTATAGTTGGACCCCATGGCCTTGGTACACAAAATAAAAGGGGAGAGAAACTTGTGGAATGGGCAAAGACGAATGAGTTCATAGTAGGAAACACCTGATTTGAGCAGCCTAACAGAAGAAAATGGAAGTGGATGAGTCCAGGAGATAATACCAAAAATCAACTTGACTACATTCTGATCAAGAAAAGATTTAGACATTCTTTGCTGAAAGCAAAAACACTACAAGGTGCAGACTGCAACAGAGACCACAATCCTATAATGGGAAGATTTAGGTTGAAACTAAGGAAAAGAAAACAGACCAAAAGTAAAACAGACCAAAAGTAACATCAAACTAAATTTTGGACTCTTAAAACAAATTCAGTGCTCTGGAAGACGTTGGTGACAGCGAGGAACAATGGACAAAGTTGAGAAACTCCATAAATGAAGCTTGCAAAGAAATCCCAAGAGTAGATAGAAAAAGCAAAAACAGAATTGGATAACAAAAGAAATCCTGGGCTTGAAGGAAGAATGGCGGAAGGCAAAGGGAAAAGAGGAAATAGACAGGAAGATAAAGAAATCAGGAATAGGTGCAATGAAGCCAAGGAAGCTTGGTTGAAAACAAAGTACAAAGAAAAAGAAGACCGACACCCACAGGAACAAGACATGCATATCAACTGGTTGCTTAGAATCGAAAGATGGTACGCCTATCATGGAAAAGACAAAATATTAGATAGATGAGGAAAGTACATTAAAGACCTTTTTGAAGATGACAGAAATGAAGAACACATTATAAGAAAGAACGTTGAAGGACCACCCATAATGAAAGATGAAGTTAGCGCAGCATTGAAAAAGATGAAACCAGGAAAAAACCCAGGACCAGACCAGATTACTACAGAGATGATTGAAGCCATGGAGGAATTTGGTATTAAAAAAACAACAACAGTCCTCCTAAATGAAATTTATGACACCGGAAAAATCCCCAAAGATATGTCAAAATCAATTTTCATTGCACTTGCAAAGAAGACAAGGGCTATAGAATGCGAACTCCATCGCACAATCAGTTTGATTTACAATACAATACAATACAATATTTTATTTATATAGCGCAAAATCTTGATAAAATCAAATCTAATGTTAAGAGTAATCATGATGAGGACAGAAAATAGAATCAAAAGCGAAATAGCAGAAGAACAGCGTGGATTTGTCGAAGGGAAAGGAACTATTAATGCCATATACATCCTAAGAACTATCATAAAGAGGTCAGTCGAGTTGAATAAGGATTTATATTTATGCTTTGTTGATTACACCAAGGCTTTCGATCGGGTAACACATGAAGAATTGATCAATCAAGAAGAAATAATCAATGTTGATGGAAAAGATCTACGAAAAATCAGAAATGTGTATTGAGAACAAACAGCTGTAATGAGAATAGAAAACGATATAAGCTCTTTCCAAAATATCAAAAGAGGAGTCAGGCAAGGTTGTGTTCTGTCATCAGATCTGTTTTCACTTTACAGTGAAACATCATGAGAAACCTAGAAGAATGCCCTGGATTAAAGGTTGGAGGAAAAATTATAAACAACATTTGTTATGCACATGACATCGTACTTATTGCAGAAAATGAAAGGGACCTACAATACCTTTTGAATATAATGGAAATAGAAAGCAAATGTAAGGGGTTGGAGCTAAATAGCAAGAAGACGTAAGTCATGATAATCAATAAAAAAAAAAAAAACCCATGAAATCCGCTCATGCAAAATAACATCAAATGGCACAACTTTGAGACAGGTTGATAAGTTTAGATATCTGTGAACGATCATCTCAGCAGACGGCAGATGCATATCAGAAAAAGCCAACAGAACCAGCCAAGCCAAAACAGCATTCAAGACGATGAAAAGCATTTTTACCAACAAATCCCTATCAAATAACATCATTTTATGAGGAAAGGGGAATTAGTGCACCTGTTCACAACAGGAAAGCTGGAGGGAAAGAGGGCACCAGGTAGACCCAGGGAGAAAATATTGGACGGACTGGCAGGATGGCTGAGGACAGAGAAGGTGGAAAATGTGCTTGTGGCAACAAGGAATAGACACATACACAGGGCCATGATCGCCAACGCCATGTGACAAGGCAGATGATGATGATAATGATGATGATGATTGATGATGATGATGATGATGATGATGATGATGATGATGATGATGATGTGATGATGATGCCATCAGGGGAACTAGTCTCTAGTGGGCTGCCACACCTTCCACAAATGTGGTGCAGTCAAGGGAATTGAATTCTCTTGGGTCCCCCTGCTGTCTTTTAAAGGGGTACCGTCAGGGGAATCAGGTTCTCGTGGGCTGCCACACCTTCCACAAATACGGTGCATTCAGGGGAATTGGGTTCTTTTGCCACCCCCCACCCCCACCCCTGCCGTCTTTTAAAGGGGGTGCCGTCAGGGGACTCAGGTTCATTCTGGCAGCCACGCTTCCCACTGAAGGGGATGTCATCAGGGAAACTCCTTAATTTAAAACGTCTACTACTTTTGCAGAAGTGACCCTTGCTGAACAGACTGAAGAGCTGGACGTCCAGTTGTAGGTTGCCGGGGCGTCAGTGGGACTCAAAATCCCATCTGTCGTGGGTGGATCCATGATAGATTCAGTCTGGTCATATCAGGGCGGAAGTATGATTTTAAAATGCATGTATCAAACACTTAGCACTGGGCTCTGGGAAAACAAATCTGCTACTGACAATGGGACATATGTGACAATGAAAAAGAATCCAATAAGAAGAGCATCACATAGTCAGCTTTTGATAAACAGAGTTCAGGTGGGTAAAATTCACACACTATTCACTCCAGAACCCCTAACTGAATGTCTGTCTGTCTATCTATCTATCTATCTATCTATCTATCTATCTATCTATCTATCTATCTATCTATCTATCTATCTATCTATCTATCTATCTATCTATCTATCTTCTATCTGTCTATCTTCTATCTATATCTATCTATCTATCGATCTATCGATCTATCTATCTATCTATCTATCTATCTATCAATCTGTCTGTCTATCTATCTATTTATCTATCTATCTATCGACCTGTCTATCGACCTATCTATCTATCTATTTATCCATCTATCTCTATGTCCGTATGTTTATCTTTCTATCTATCCATCTATTTATCTATTTCTCTATCTATCTATCTACGTGTCTTTCTATCTATCTATCTATCTACCTATCTATCTATCTATCTATCTATCTATCTATCTATCTGTCTGTCTGTCTGTCTGTCTGTCTATCTATCTGTCTGTCTGTTTCTGCGTCTGTTTCTCCGTCTGTCTGGGTTTATTTTGTATATCTATTATCACCTGTCTATCTGTCTTCTGTCAAATACAAAGCTGGTGAAATGGAAGAACTCATATGACCTGTGTGCCCGCTCTGCCAGGGCAAACAATGGCACATGTTCTATGCTCATACAAAGTAACGCTTACCCATTAATTTATGCACGATTAATTGCTTAAAGGGCTGACACAAGCGATCAGCACTGCCAAGGGAAACACCATGCCACCAGAAGGTCTGTGCAGCAGGAGGCACCAAACTGTGGCTTGAAAAAAATTGTGAGATCCGCATATGAAAGCGGGGTCTGCTGTATGGAATGAAGGATTGGCACTGCACAGCAGATCTTATAGAACAGAAAAAAAGCACTCAAATATCGTCAGCAAGAGTGGTATGAGAGTAGAAATCGTTCTCCACTCCCATTCATGCAAACAGATTATGATGATTGAACTGACTATGCAATATGAAAGTAGAACGGAGGAAGTTCATGGCTAAAAGATTGAAAAGTATTCATGTCTACTCAGCAACTTGAGGAAACCTGGCTTTCAAACCAAAACATCTGCTACAGAAGATGGTATATCATCTGCCCACGACATCACGAAACAGCTCTCGATTTCCGGTAAAAGAAAAAGAGGATCAGAGTCCTAATGGCGATGCAAAAGCAGCTGAAAGGAGTTCAAACTAGGTTTGGTCTAGAAAGAACACAAAATTGAACTTCATCAGGCTTAAAATATTCCTGAATGCTGCAGGTGTCCAATAGCTGAGTGGTTAAGACCTCTATCATAAGGGTGACTTGGCTTTGAGACGCTGGAGGCGTGGGTTTAAAACCGGAAACAAGGAATCAACAGGAGAAGCACCCGACCACCTTGGTGGTGCAGGTTTGAACCTGAACTCAGGTAAAAAAAATCTGACGATGGCCTGCCTCTACCCCACCCACCCCCTTCCTTGAGTGTAAGAGTTTAGAGCCAAACACTTCCTTCAATAGGTTTCTCCTCAGAGGAGATTCTGATGTCCAGTCTTTAAATTAAGATTTAGCTTTTATGTCTAGGATAGTTTCTAAATTGACTAAAAGCAGAAGGATCCAACCAAACAACATCTGGAAAGATCGAGCATTCCTCTCCATCTGAACATGAAAATATTGAAATGCCTAGTATGACCCGTCATGTTACATGGCTGCGAATCCTGGACACAAAGAAAAAATGATGACAAAACAATTGAAGAATCAGAGATGTGGGTTTTTTGGAGGCTGCTCAGGGTCAATTGGACAGATAGAAGAAGAAATGAAAACATACTAAACGAATTGGGAACAGAGCAAGAAAGCTGCTATCATTAATAAATGACAGAAAATTAAGATATGTAGGCCATGCGCTACGAAACCAAGAGACTGACCTTATGAAGACTGTCTTAAACGGCAAGACTGAGGCAAAAAGAAAAAGAGGCAGACCACCAGCTTCTCTCACTGGCAGCATCATTGAATCCAGCGGCATAAGAATCCATCAAGTCAGCAGGGACCAGTGAAGACCGGAACAAATGGAGGGGGATAACCCTGTCGGTGTCAATGACTGCAGCGGCCAACACTACACCCTGTGATGTCGACAGATGAGATAAGATGAATGTCTAAATATATGTACATGGATTCATCTACACTTCCATCCTCTAAGATCCTTGTCGACACCGACACCTGATAAACATTCACAACGTACAAAAGCTTAGAGAGAGAGAGAGAGGGGGGGGAGGGAGGGATAGACAGACAGAGAGAAGGAGACGGAGGGAGGGACAGACAGAGAGAGAGAAAGAGAGACAGTGAGAGACAGAGACAGAGAGAGATAGAGACAGAAAGACAGAGAAAGACAGAGACAGGCAGACAGACAGACAGACAGACAGACAAAAACAGAGACAGACACAGTGAGACAGACAGGCAGACAGGCAGGCAGGCAGGCAGGCAGGCAGGCAGAGACAGAAAGAAAGACAGACAGGGACAGAGACAGAGACAGAGACAAAGATACAGAGAAGAGAGACAGAGACAAAGCGCAGAGAGACAGAGAGAGGCAAAGACAGAAAGACAGAGAAAGAGAAAAAAAAAGAAACAGAAAGACAGGGATAATGACAATCAAAATGATAACGTTACTTTTAGTTTCGAATTGTAAAAAAGTTATAAGCTAAACGCAGCTATTCATTCTAGCCATTACTTGCATGCTGGGTGTTTACGTGTGTCCATATATCAGCCACTGTCATCACTTACAGTTATTGACAGGTCTTCACAGATGTTGACCTGGGAGATCGGAAAAATCCTCACCCTTTAGTTAACAAAAAAAGCCACTAGGTTGTGGATGGGACCTGGAGCACTAATTCCTCGCCACTCTCGGGACACTCACCTCCCAAGCTCCCGACGCCAATCGACGCTCGTTTCTTCAAGCAAAAAAAACAAAACAAAAAACAAAAACAAAAAAAGGAAGGGGGGGGGGGGTGTCCATGGCCAGTTATCAATTACCTTGTTTATAAACCGAATGGCAAGGTGTGGAGATGACAAACACCACTCAACGCGCACCAACCAGGTCCAGCCCTCCAGCTTGTGGACCAAGACAGGATGAAAGACCTCTCTCTCATCCCATTCTGGTCTTCATCTCTCTTTCGGCAGCCTGCACTGCCGGCATGCCACCAGCTCGTAAAGCTGTTAGCACCTTTCCCCTTACTAGTCTCGACACTTAGCAATTGGAAGCTCCCAACCTTGTCTTACTTCAACCACAGGGGTAGTGTGAAAGACCGCGAAAGTGGCCAGGCATGATGCTCCAGACACAGCCCATTTTGATATTCACTGGGCGGGAGAGAGAGAGGGGGGCTGGGGAGAGAGAGACAAACAGACAAATATCCAGACAGACTGACAGGGAGACAGACAGAGGGACAGAGAAAGAAAGAGAGAGAGAGAGAGAGAAAGAGTTAGAGAAACAGACCAAAACTTGGAGACAGAAACAGAGATGGAGAGACAGAACGAAGAGTGAGTGAGAGAAAGACAAACAAACAGGCAGAGAGAGACAGAGACAGACAGAAAGACAGTGTGTCTGGAGTGGTGTGGCATGTGTGTGTGTTTGTGTGTGCTTGTGTCTTTTTGTGTGTATGTTTGTTTCTTTGTGTATGTATGGATGTGTGTGTGTGCGTGCGTGTGTGCGAGTGTCTGTGTGTGTTTGGGGGGGGAGTGAGAGATAGAAAGAGAGAGAGATTGCCTCTGCGTGTGTGTGTGTGTGCGTGGGTGTGCGTGTATGCATGTGTGTGTGCATGTGTGTGTGAGAGAGAGAGAGAGAGAGAGAAAGAGAGGGAGAGAGAGGGAGAGAGAGAGAGAGAAAGTGTGAGAGACAGGGGGTTTGTTTTGACTTTGTTCAAGAGATATTCATATCACTGGAACAATTCCATATGCAGTCCACCCAAATCTACAATCAATAATTTAGCAAACTCCCTGAGTCTGTGCAAAACCATATACGTTGGCAAGATCTTAAAATGAGGAGTTTGGGGAGGGGGGGAGGAGAGAAGGACCCATGAAACACTACAGTAAGGTTACACAATCAGAATGGTGGAAACAAAAAAATGAAAGACAGGCAGCGAACCAGCTAAATGTAGCATTTAATGTTGCGAGCTAGGTTGAACTCGAGATAAGAGC
>JAPXFY010000025.1:40332884-40350384 GCA_030674185.1 Monoplex corrugatus | reverse complement strand
AAAAACTTTAGAGGCCATTTTCTCAAAATGGCCGTCATACAACTTAATGACTTTAACTTCTACATATTTTTGAGTACAAGCTTCATTCGAGTACCAAAATAATAAAAGTGATATGTATCTCAAAATGCCCAAAACACTAGTTAAGACTGATTTCGTGGTGGGAGGTCACAATATTTTCTTTCCTTTATTTTCGTCACTTTTTCTCTTTCCTTTTCTTTTGTTTTTTCTGTTTTGTTTTGTTTTTGATTCTTGGCAGTCTAGTTATCTTTGCATTAAAAATGCTCGTACATTTTTTGCCTTTCTCTGCTTTTCAGGACCTACTGAAGATGGTGTATTCAGACAATGTAGCAATGGATATCATCAACACATACAAGTATGCAAGCATCCAAAGAAGAGAGTGATCCAAAACAGAAGTATAACCAGATTCTTCTGTGTATGTGTTAGCAGTTAGATGAACACCTGAAGAAAGGGTCTTTGTAATAACTGATACCACTTTCTTCCCTTTACATTCTGTATGTGAGTGAGATTGTGTGTGTGTGTGTGTGTGTGTGTGTGTGTGTGTGTGTGTGTGTGTGTGTGTGTGTGTGTGCGTGTGTGTGAGCGTGTGTGTGAGTGTGTGTGGTGTGTGTGTGTGTGTGAGTGAGTCAGACAGACAGACAGACAGACAGACAGACGGATGGAGATAGAGACAGACAGACAGATGGCAAGAGAGAGAAAGAAAGAGACGGAGAGAGAGAGAGAGACAGAAAGAGAGAGAGAGAGAGAGAGATAACGGAGATCGGCAGTTACAACAATGTAAAATAAAAAAAGAATATTTATAGAAAATAACGTAGGTGAGTGGGTAGAGGCACAATATCTATTAAACAGTGATATATAACAACGGTAATAATTACTGAATATAATTAAATACTAACATATTAATGCTCTGACGTAAATATACACAGGCGAGTCTTTGCATATTCAAAAGTAAATGTCAATTACTAGCGCGTTAACAAATATTTATTTAGAAGATAATGAACACATTAACAGACTACCAAACTTATAAAGTAAAAACATACACGATTAAACAAACAAGTAAAGGAAACCCAGTTTGTACATGATAAAAACCAGCAGCACATTTGAGGATTGTTATTGTTATTGTTATTGTTACTGCTGTTTAAAGCCCAGCCAACTGCGTAGAGCCATATCAGGGCTATAAACGCTTCAAAACATACAAAACTTCAAACGGAAAAAAATGAAAAGAAAATTAAGTACACGTATCAATGCATTCGCGCACATAATCTAAGGACATGCGCCCAGCGTTGACCACTCCGTCCAATTTATCGCACAGGGGATTTAAAAAAAACATACCTGAATACAAATTTAAGCATACCTAAGGACACCAAAACATAAAAAACAGACCTAAATTACCTAAAATTGCTTCCACATATCTCCTCCCTAGAGCCAAAATTGCACTTAATACATGTACCCAGTTATCAATCCTAAGAAAAAGTGCGTAAGACTTTATGGAACACATACAGATGAATGGACCAGCAAGGCAGAAAATGATAGGAAGAAATGACAGAAAGCGAAGGGACAAGGAAGAAACAAAGAGAGCGACAGAAAAAAAGGAAATTTCTAGCACAGAATTTCCAGAAGTTGGGGATACTAGTTATACTGAAAGAGCCCCGGCATCCCCACGGAGGGACATTTAAGGATTAAATCTGAATGCAAAGGATGAACTACATGTAACTAAAGTATTGCGCACTGGGGACGGAGTGGTCAGTATCACGCGTGGACCTCAGTAGCTCATTTGGTTGATGGTTGTGGGTTCGAATCCCAGGGTGCGCTACATTAACACTGGCCTTCTTACAGTCCCATCTTAACATCATTGTTGTTCTTGTGGTGTCAGTATAGGATACGATAGATAAGTCCCCCTTTCCCCACTTCACTGGGATGGTTATCCACGTCAACCATATCACCTGAGGTGGGTGCCGACGTAATAACTAAACCAAATCAGAAAACCAGTGTCACAGACATAAGCAAACACACATGGTTATATTTTAGACGATTTAGACAGATCTAAGGCGTCTTGGTACGTTTTAACCTTTTGACTTTCACAGCCTATCCACCACCTGTAAAAACTTAACCTTTTGACTCCCACACCCTACGCACCAGCATTCTGCAGGAAGCTGGTGCATAGGGTGTGGGAGTCAAAAGGTTAACTGTTGCTTTTCTGGCATGTTGGCAATGCAGGATGCTAGTGGACAGGGTGCGGGGGCCAAAGGGTTAGGCAAGAAACGTTCTTCTGTCAATGGTACTTTTTAAGGCAGGTAACGTTCTCTGTTTCCAGGGAAAGAATTGACGAAAAAAAAAAGGAAACACACACACACACACACAGACACACACAGACACACACAGACAGACAGACACACACACACACACACACACACACATACACACACACACACACAATACATACACACACACATACACACACACACAAACACACACACACACTACACATAACACACACACAGACACACACACAAACACACACACACACACACACACCACACACACACACACACACACACACACACACACACACAGTTCAGTATGAACATCAGTATCGCTTTAATTGCTCTCTTTCATGCTCTCTTTCTTTCTCAAGTTTTCTATCAAAAGTCTTTCAGTCAATCATTGAGAGACTGGTAGACCTGTATAATAAATTATTTTTCATTTCTCCAAAGACATCTCATATTCAAAATAGAAAGTTGCCGTAATATGAGAAATGAAGATTTAATTTATTCACCAGCAAAAACAGCTGTAAAATCAGATATACAATCGTTGATGTTGTTCTCGAACTTATATGCAGTTCTGCAGTATCGTAAATAAAGCGATGGGACTTGAGCACTGATCCTGTCTCTAACATTTTTTCTCGCCTCTGTCTGACTCTTGATTCCATTCTGCTCACTATGTGTGAGCCATAGATTAAAAACGGCAGTTTCACAGATAACAGTTCAAAAGGAATACACTCAACTAGCATTAACATGTTTTACATAAAATCACAGAATATTTTGGACTAATTTTAACACGTATAGCGTATATCTATATAATTCGTTTCCAGAATCTTCCGGATAAAAAGCAGCTCAAACGAAGTGTATTAAAATAAACACAGACGAGAACAACGTCTATTTACGTCATCTAATTATAGAATATTACAGCAGGACACAGAACGGACGAATATCATTCATTTACATCATTTCATCCAGAATGTGAGAACCATTCTTGGGACATCTAAGCCCTCCGAAACAAAATTTTCATGCGTTCGAAATAAAAAGGATTGTAGTGCTTTCCCATTTTGAAATTATCGAATCAGAAACTCACGTTTCAGATTTGTTTTATGACATTCTCTTAAAAGGTATTTTTATCTCAACAATCTGTGATTCATCGGCCAACATGACCAGTGTATCTCCGAGTAATCATTCATTTACACATAGACTCAGGAATCAGATATTGTTCTAGAAACTATCCCAGTTTATCAGCTGCTTGGTCACTGTTGAAATTCTGTACTCCCATCATTATTGTTTTGGGAACGTTCGGCAACGTCATGAGTATCGTCATCATGAGCAGAATGACGTCAGGGGAATCCACTGTCAACTTTTTTTTCATTGCCATAGCTGTTGGAGATCTTCTGGTTTTGTACACAGGTAACTTTCTATCTTACTGTCGTTTGTTGGGTGAGTGTGTGTATTGTTTTAGTTCACTTATTACTTTTTTCAAATTTCTTAAGTATATTTAGAAGAGGACGCATTGAGGCAAGCAATTGTGTTCATGGGTGCCTTGTTTCGTGGACATCTGTGTATATGGGTAAAAGTACAGCCAAACACGTTTGTTACTAATTCCTTCAATGACTAATATATAAAGGCTAAAATATATATCAGACAAAGAAGAGTATTAGTGCCTGTATATCAGAAAGAGAAGAGTATTCGTGCTTGTCCACCAAAGGGCGATAAAAGTACAGAATTCCGTAACAATTGAAGATCAGTCATACTTCCAAGTAAGGAGGAAAAAAAAGGAAGTATGTTCCTGGACAGGATGAGACTGTAGTGACCAAACAGTCAATCTGCTAAATATCATTAAACGGTGCACAGAATGGCAAAGACATCTGTGCATCAACTTGTGGACTAAAAAAGATTTTGACGGCATACAGAGGGAAAGTGTATGGCATATGCAAAGAGCATATGGGATTTCACAACAGGTTGCCCTTTTCATCAAGAGCTTTTATGCCAACTTCATATGTACAGTAGGAAACAATGAACAAATTTCAAAGTGAGAATAGCAGTAAGGTAAGTATGCGTACAGTCAACAATGTTATTTCACATGGTCGTAGATCTAATGTCTTTTCAACACTGGAAGATCTCACCTTTTAGATGACCTGGCGTTAGATTCTTAACCTTAGCAGTGATGCGGGAAAAAGCATCCTGTCCCAACATTTTTTACTTTTCCGTGCTTTTGTTGTTGTCGTTGTTGTTGGTGTTGTTGTTGTTGGTGTTGTTGTTGTTGTTGTTGTCGTTGTTTTGTTGTTGTTGTTGTTGTTGTTATAGTTAAGTGCCAATGTTTCGGTTTCATTTTCAATGTCCAGCTATGCTTTAGGGAAAAAGGAGAAAGCATCTATGTTGTAGAATAGGAGACAAAAGTGAGGCTTATGTCTTTCTTGTCTGAATTTAAAACGTACCAATAAATAGTCTGATAGATATGAAGTAAAATGAATGATACAGTACTGCGTTTTGTTAACAGATCATGTAGCCCAGACTTGCATCAGTTCATTGTCACTGTTTTCAAAGAACTGTATTAAATTGTACGAAAAGCTGTTGTTGCATGAAGAAGATTTAAACATTGTGAACACTTTATATGACAATGTTTCTGATTTTCTTTCCATATAAATTTTGATCACCAAGAATTATTCAACAAATATGCTTTAAAGTAGGTCTTGAAATAACTTTTCGACATGTGAATGACTGGGTATCTCATAACTTTATATTTTTTTTACAGATTGCAATACAGCTTGAAATATCTAACAAATATATTTGATACTGAGATCTATAGATAAATCTACTTAAAAACCATGAATATTTCAGGAAAAGACACTCTAGCGGAAATATTATTTATCGTTTGATCTATGATACATATTATGTATAAATTTCAGACAGGGGAGGGTGGTGGTGGAGAAGTTACGAAAATTATACTTGTGAAACTTTTAATCATGAATTAAACATTTTCCAAGTATTTTTTTTTAATCTAAGTGAGTTCTATTCCATGCACAAATGCATGTAATACACAACTGCAGAGTTTCCATCTGCTGTTAGTCAAATAGTTCAAAAGTACTGTTTTTTCTTACACTTGAGGGTCATAACTTTCTTCCAAATTATCAACAGTATCATTTTCTCAATGATTTTTATCATAGATATGTTATGAAATTTTATGTTATTATATGTATTACCACAAGAATCACTTCTCAGCAGCCTCTTTAAACAGACAAAATTACCAGCTGTCTGATCATAAAATGTACACTGTTGTTTAACATTTTAATAAAATCCACAATTGACAATTCTGTGGGATTAAAGTGTTGTTCTTACTTAAGTAAAAATTATGTATAAAAGAACGTATCTCCAGTGTATTATTTCCTGAACTGTTTGCTTTTTGCAAGACATGATTGGATGTAAACTTGAGTATTTCTATTCATTTGGAGTACATCATTATTTCGTTTAAAACGCCGAAGCCAGTAGTTAGATTTTTTATCTTCATTTATTGCTATTACACTGTTTTTCTTTTAGCTGTTTCGAGTATAATGCAGCAACAGCAAATCTGAAAGAGTGACTAAACACTGTTGTCTTTATGGTCAGAAAATTAACAGTCAATCAAAACAGATGGTAACTTTTAAACAGTGAGACCCCATGTAGTTCATCAAGGGTGAGTGTGTGTGTGTGCGTGTGTGTGTGTGTGTGTGTGTGTGTGTTGTGTGTGGTTGTTGTGTGTGTGCGTGTGTATGTGTGTGTGTGTGTGCGTGTGCGTGTGTGTATGTGTGTGGTGTGTGCGTTATATATATATATATATATATATATATATTGTGTGTGTGTTGTGTGTGTGTGTGTGTGTGTGTGTGTGTGTGTGTGTGTGTGTGTGTGTTGTGTGTTCTCAATCAAGGCATAAGATTCATCGAGATAAATTATCGTCTAAGAAGCAGATTGTGGGTGCTGCCATGTGGTCACTTTCCTGGTTCTTGTTTGCAAATAATAATCATTTCTTTTTGTGCGTGTTTGTTTATGATGGTTCGTGATGCTGCAATATTTGTTGATGTGATTCGTTTTGTTATTGTCGGTGCCATTATTGTTTGTTGGCAGGATCAATGAGACTGTGGACTGAGCATATGTTTGGCTTTCTCTTCCTCGACACACACCCCGCCCTGTATTATTTCCTCTTCTGGATCGCTTCCTGGTCATCAACTTTCGTCAGCTGGATGTTGGTGTGTGTGACACTGCAGAGAGCGCTGTCTGTCGTCTGGCCTCACCATGTTCACCGTATTTGTACCAGGAGAAGAGTTGTGCTCACAATAGTTAGTGAAGCCATTTTTCTGTTTATTCTATATTGTCACTATTCCTACTGTATTCCTGTTGTGATCTTCTCAGGCGCAACTGATGTTGATTGTATGAATATGGCATCGTCTTCTAACTACGCCTGGTTTGTGGATAATGTGTTCACTTACGTGGAATTGGTGTTGTACAGTGTGCTGCCTTTCATATGTCTAATTGCAGGGAACATTATTTTGGCCTCAACTCTTGTCAAGTCTATGAGACAGGCTCATGAAAACGTGACAGTTGGAAATTCTCTGCAACTCATTAAACGAGAAAAGGAAACCTATTCAGTGACCATCACTGTATTTGTTGTGTCAGTAACCTTTGTCGTTTTGACTCTGCCTATATGTGTGTATTTCATGCTGTTTCAGTTTAAAGATCTCAGTGGCATGTCAAGTGAAGAGACAGCCAATGTGTACCTGTTCTTTACAATCAGTTATCTGATGGCTGGCACTAACAGTGCCGTCAACTTCTATCTGTATTGTTTGACAGGCCGCAGGTTCAGGGAGGAGTTTGTTAAGATTATGAGCTGCAGATCAGTCAAAAAATCCTCAAAGTCTTCGTAAATGAATGACCAATCATGTCGCCATGGCATAGTCATAGGTGATATGAACTGATGAAGCGGACCATTTGACTGTTAATTCCTGTAAGTCCATACCCATTGTAGGATTCTTCAGCATGAAAATGTGAGTGTGCATACTTTTTCTGTTACATAACTTCATGGATGTGTGTTCCAAGTCGTTACTCCAAATTCATGACTAGCATGGCAGGTATATGTTTTCTAAAGACTGGTCCACGCTACAGTATGTTGTAGCAAGAGTGCAGTACATGTGGTTTAAATCCAGAAGAAACTCCATACTGTCTTACATCACCCCCATTTAAGTCACTTTGAAACTTTATAAACAATTGTCAAGATTCTGTCGCTTATTCATGCTCTTCTTTCATAGTGACTTCAGTCTGGGTTCCTTATGTTGTTTGTGTACCTGGAGTCGCTTCATCTGAAGGTCTTGGAGTCAGGAGACTGTAGAAGCTGTCTCTGCGAGGTCTCCACAACAGGGAAGACGCTCACTATTACCTCAGAAAGGCATTACAGAACAGAAACCAGAAAAAAAAAACGAAAAAAAGAATAAGAACACGTGTTTAATACAACAAGACAAGACAGGCGCAAATTTTTGGCCAACTGGCCTTTGTCAAGCGTAAGATCATAAACAAACAAACACCAGAGCAACAGGGAAGTTTCAGTCTTTTTCTCGTAATTTTTGTATCTGGTGTTTGTTTGTTTGTGATGTTACACTTGACAAAGGCCAGTTGGCCGAAAATGTGCGCCTGTCTTGTCTTGTTGCATTAAAAACGCGTTCTTATTCTTTTTTCGTGTTTTTGTTTTCTGGTTCCTGTTTGCTTGAACACAGGCAGTCACACATGTTTTGGATTACAGAACAGACATAACAGATCTTCTGTCAAATAACCAAACAACCAGTGGCATTGCAGAGTCACCTTTCATGGTTTCTCCTACATTGCTGTAGTACTAATTTCTGTCGGGTAGTCATTAAAAATCGAGATTAGGCTGAGTGAATTTGGGGTTTGTGGTATGTTGGCGCGCAAGGTGAAAATAATAGCATGAAAGAATTATTCAAAAGTGAAGCTAAATATGGGATCGATTTTTTGTTAATCTTGTTCAGTCATTTCGGTGTGTTTTACTATCTCTACATGTTTTATGTTGGTATGTTTGTTGATTGACTATTCATATCTCTTGTATTATCATTGTCAGTATTGTTATACTTTTTGTTGCTTTTTTCAGCAAATTAGCTTTTGCTTTGAAATAAAATGACTTGATCACTTCCTGGCCAGAGGCAGGTTTGTTTGTTTGTTTGTTTTGTCTGTCTGTTTGTTTGTTTGCTTGCTTATTTGTTTGTTTGTTTGTTTGTTTTTGCAGAAATGTCGTCTACGTTCGACTTCCTGACTGAGACCTTCCTCCATACGAGTTTAAGCTGTGTCTTTGGATCTCTTATTCTTTTATCTTGATTTCAAACTAATTCAGTTTTAAGGGCAATTTTGAATAAAGTGCATTAGAAATCACGTTTTTCAACATCATTTGGTAATGAAGATCCTGGGGCTTGGGGTAAGGGTTTGGAGGAAACAGTTGATAATGATCCTCCATCTTCATCCTCAGCACTCTGTGCTTGACGTGTTCGCAAAATCCTCCAGTATCCATTAGCCTTGTGCAAACATCCCTGGCATTCATTTGTCTTGTCTTGTCATCAGAAGCCATTGTAGTATGGTGGCATTGCTTCAGTGATGGAGCAGACTCTGGTGTCACAAAAAGTGTCTAAGAGGTGATGGTTAGTCTACATGTATAGTTGAAGTGTTATCTTTGGGACTGGCTGACTTTTTCCTGGCAGAATATGCAAACTATATGGTTTTAAAATACTCACGTCCCTGGCAAATTGTATTTTGTCAAATAATAATCAACATAAAGAAAAGTGTATGCAGATTTTTTACAGCTTTTCAAACTTTCAAAATTCATGTGTTTTCAAAACAGCGACCTCTGATAACCTGATGGATGGGGTCCTGTTGCCATCACTACACTTGACCATGCATTCGATTGTGAGAAGATCAAAGTTGTTTTTAGGATCTGTCTGTTTTCCTCTGTATCTGTGTGTGTGTGAGTGTGAGTGTGAGTGTGAGAGAGTGTGTGTGTGTGTGTGTGTGTGTGTGTGTGTGTGTGTGTGTGTGTGTGTGTGTGTGTGTGTGTGTGTGTGTGTGTGTGTGTGTGTGTGTGTGTGTGTGAGCCTGCTCATACGTGCACACATCCGTATGCGTACATGTACATACGCGCAAATGAAAAGATTGGGGAGCGAGAAGGTGGAATGAAAACTATATTTGCGTTAATGTAATTTTGTTTTTCTTTCTTTCTTCATTCGATACTTTATTTGTCCTCTGTACTTGTCCTTTGCATTGAATCTGTTCATAATTTCAGTTCTATCATCTCTTGTCAAGCCCTACCTCCAACTGACCAAAAGCCCTCACCTCTCACCTTATCCCCCATATCCTCTTGTACCACTTCTGTCCCTCCATACTCCTGTCATCTCTTTTAATCTTACCCCTACTGACAAAATTTCCCATCTTCCACCTTATCCATATCTACTCTTTAAGTCTTTCTCCCCATTCCTCTACATCTATCACCACTGACCGGATAATTAGCTTACTCAAGTTCCCCTCCCTCATTCATGAAACACGGTGAAGACACAGTTTTCCATGTACAATTCATGTGACGACAGATAACACGGACATAATCACCGACATTGACTGCAATGCTAACGTAGAAGAAAGATAATACAAAAATAGCTGTACAGAGACAATAAACAATGACAACATTACATGAGTAGTGGGCAGTAACAACGATGGTGCTGTTAGTGATAATACCGCAATTGCTAAAATAAAATTCAGCTTACTGTAATTCCCCTCATAAATACTGTTTATTTAGAGCAGATTTTAAAGTAAATTCAAATTCTGCTGTCAGAAATTTCTGACTTGTGTCCAGCTCCACAAACTGAGGTTTAATTCAATTAAGTAGACACGCATTTTAAACAAGTCCTTCATATTATGATATCTCAAACAATAGTCTTAAAAACACCCAAAAAATCATCAATATCGCAACCATCCATTTCTTCTAAATCCAAAATATAGTTAAACGGTACACCATTTTCCACTGATTTCATCCTCCTCCTCCACTCAAGAAAATGTAAAGTCCCTCTTCTACCAAACATTCTATCAACGAGTTCTCTTTTTCCACATCACAAATAATTGGATAAAAGGTTGCCTCGAGTATTACAATTTTCCCAGTGACAACTTCCTCTGACATCTCCACGCTCTCCTATACGTGACTGAGGCAAAAGACATTTCCAACATTCTCCCAGGTGACTCTTTCAACCATTCGCTAAGGCTCCCCACAAAAAGTGTGTGTCGGTGGCTTTACAGTTGCTGAGCTAATTGACTGGCTAAGTCACAAACACCCACCAATGTTATAAAAGAAACATGTGTACATGTGGGCACTAACGACTGATCGCATGTCACATCGTCGACAGAGGTTAAAATCATCCACAATGAAAAACGGGAGAAAAACCCCTCAAAACTGCTATTTCAAAACAGTTACATTTTTTTTCAAAGGCAACACTCCAAGCATCTGCTACTCGTATCTTTGCCTGCCAAAGTTCGAAACGGACTCAGTTCTACCATATGACCCAAACAATAAAAACTCTTCAGTGTGTCTGTGACAGGTTAGGGGCTAAACAGTTTAACCCTACAGCATATTTACAACTCCCAATGGGTTGATAAGTTTAAATATCTGGGAACGGTCATTTCACCAGACGGCAGATGCACATTAGAAATAACCAGCAGAATCGGCAAAGCAAAAAAAAAAAAAACATTCAAGAAGATGAAAAGCATTATTACCAACAAGTGCCTACTGATTATCACCAGGAAGAGAGTTCTTGAATATTGTATAGAACCGATAATGTTATACGGTTGTGAGGCATGGACAGTCAACACGCAAAGCTAGAACAAGATTGAGGCAGCCGAAATGTGGTTTCTAAACATAATGTTGATTTCCATGGACAGCAAAGAAAACAAACGAGACAGTCTTGATGGGGGCAGACACAAGAAGATCATCCATAAGGAAGATTAGGAAAAGACAGGCAATATGTATAGACTATTCTATGAGGAAAGGGGAATTAGAGCACCTGGTCACAACATGAAACCTGGAGGGAAAGAGAGCATCAGGTAGACCCAGAGAGAAAATTTGGACGGACTTGCAGGGTGGCTGAGGGCAGAGAGGGAGGAAGGTGTGCTTGCGTTTAACATTATCGGTTCTATATAACATTCAAGAAATTCAGGGCCAGACAAAAACAAAACAAAAAAACAACCAACCAAACAAACAAACAAACCATATAATACACTAGAACTCAGTATGATTTCATAGAGTACAACAGAGTGTAATACAACATGTTACATTACAACACGAATACAACAAGAACAGAATACAATACACAGCAATGTGCTTGCCTGGCAGAGGTAAGGTGACGCATTCTTGCTGTTCCTTTACGCCATTTTGTGATGACGTCACCATATCTCAGCTTAGGCACACGCCATGGACGCTGACCATTGCTCTGATATCGCGGGTAAACATGGCAAGACCTTATGTCAGATTTGAGCTGACAAAACAGCGGCGGCTTTCATTTGGTAAATATGACAGCTCTCCCCCCCCCCTTCTCTCTCTCTCTCTCTCTCTCTCTCTCTCTCTCTCTCTCTCTCTCAAAGTCCTATTTCCCTCCCCGCCCCATTCACTATTGTATTGTGGCCTAAGGCCGATATACATTAAAAAATTCTGAGTTCTGAGTTCTGCGTTCTCTCCGTCTATCTGTTTGTCTGTCTGTCTGTCTGTCTCTCTCTCTCTCTCTCTCTCTCTCTTTCTCCCCTCTCTCTGTCACTCTCACTCTCTCTCTCTCTCTCTCTCTCTCTCTATATTATATATTATATATATATATATATATATATATACCGTCCTCTCTGTCTTGCTGAATGCACACAAACTTATGAGGACATTATGTTGGTTCTAGGGTCATCTACTTTAGATTGTGCCAGACAATTTGGTGTACAAAAATACAGTGATCTAATCGTTACACACTTAACATTTACACCATTCAAAGAAATACGCTTATATGTTTATGGCATACTTACAATCATGTTTCAGAGTTTCAGTTTTGCATTACGAAATTTGTTATATTATATAGTAATGTTTCAGTGTTGTTTTAGTCTGAATACTTTGAAGTTTTCGTTATTCTTTTTGTAATGCGTTGTTCTTTCGCCCCAGAGAGGTTTGAAAGCATCAAAACGTTCATTGTTCTTTGTGTGTGTGTGTGCCAGTCGCATTCACAATAAATCAGTGTCAATATAGATGTGTGTTTCTCCCTCTCATCACACACAAATCCATACGCACATATCCATTTTGTTTGCAGGCTCTGAGTAACATTTCCAGATATACATGGATATGTTGGCTTATAGAAAGATATGTCCTGAAATGAAATTAGGCAGGACATCTCACCTGGAGAATGGACAATCGTTGGACAACAAAAAACACGTTTTGGATACCAGGAGACGGTACTCGCAACAGAGGAAGACAGAATACTGGATAGAGAGACAATCTAGATGGATTTCACAAGAACTGGGAAGGAAAAGCGCTGGAACGAAGTGAAATGACGCAGCTGGGGAAGGCCTACGTCCAACAACGAACTGTCGATGGCTGAAAGAAGAAGATATAAAAACATAAAACTATTTATTACACACATGGCCTTTTGTCTAATAAATGAATAAATCGGGAGAATTTTGTTTATTTATTTGTTTGGTTGGTTGGTTGCTGTTTTTTGTTTGTTTGTTTTTTGTACTTTTATTCTCTTTTGTTTTTATCTTTTTTCCATTGTTGTTGTTGATTTTTTCAAGTATTTCTTTGATCCAAAACAAGTGCGACTGCCTGCGCCCAAGCAAACAGGAACCAGAAGAACAAGAAAACCAATGCAAGCGCGTATCCAACAAAACAAAACAAAACAAGCGCAAATTTTCGGCCAACCAGCCTTTGTCAAGCGCGAACGCACGGTCACAAACAGATCACAAACACCAAACAATGGATAATAAAAACAGGACTAAAAACTTCCCTGCCGCCTCGTCCAGTGGGTAAGAAGGGGACCAAATGTATTTCTTTGACTGCAGTGGGATTAGTTGATTTGCATACATCCAAACAAAAACAATTATTCCACAGATGCTATAATCAACTTTATGTATTAAAAACATTATACCATCGTTATATGGACACTAGATTCGAAGCATACACTATGATATTCGGTGCAAAAGCATAAGATCATTTGTAAAGTAGTCTCTTTCACAACAAAATATGGTTTATACTACTACCTCGATTCTGTAATAACAATGAGCTCCAAACCAATTGTTATAATGTAATACACAAACAGGAGATGCAATTAATTAATTATAAATGTGACATAAACTTATAACCTTATTCAAACATGATATTTTGGTATATTTAGAAATAGCAATGTAGTTTTACGCAGACCACATAGTATCATACACACACCACACACACACACACACACACACACACACACACACACACACACACACACACACCGCGCGCGCGCGCGCGCGCGCGCGCGCGCATACATACATATATATATATATGTATGTATGTATGTATGTATGTATATACACACATATATATGTGTGTGTGTATGTATATATACATATTATATATATATATATATATATATATATATATATACATATATACATATATGTATATATATAATATATATATATATATATATATATATATATATATATATATCCATATGCATTTATGCATTGAAACCATAAGCTGATAAATAATTACTAAGATTATTCATTATTGTTATTACCATCATTATATCATTTTAGTAGTACCATCATCATCGTTGTCATTATTATTAGTATAATACTATTATTATTATTATTATCATTGTTTTTATCATTATTATTAATATTATTATTGTTCTTGTTGTTCTTGTTGCCGCCGTTGTTGTTGTCGTCGCTGTTGTTCTTGTTGTTGTCGTTGGTATTGTTTTTTGTCGTTGGTATTAATGTTGTTGTTAAACTATGGGATATTAAAAAGTTCCTTGTTTGTTTGTTTGTTTGTTTTTGGTGTGTGTGTGTGTGTGTGTGTGTGTGTGTGTGTGTGTGTGTGTGTGTGTGTGTGTGTGTGGAAGATCTTGAGTTTACTCCGCCTAGACACCTCCGCCATGTGGGTAAACGGTGGAGCTCTTTTTAGCCCCATTTTTAATGCCATTTTACTGGCCACAGAAGCAGGGATAGTTGGGGGTTTTTTTACAATGCAATGATGATGATGTTCATTAGGATGATAATCGCGATGCTATGGAGTTTCATCTAGGATTGAGACTGCGTAACAGGGCTGTACTCTACGCTTACTATCGTAGTGTCAACCGGGCCCGAGAGATACAGACACATGTGGTGCTTGTCAGAAAAGTTGAACAACACCCTCAATGACGTATCCGTGAAGTGGATGAAACTCGACTGTGTGGTCCCAGTCTTTTCAATGAGCCCATAGCACACCCAACTCCAGGGAAGGAACCGTTTAGGGCCGAAAAATCCCACAATGATTTTTGAAGGGACTGATGGAGATTCCAACCCACAACCTTCCAGTCGGTAGTCCGTTAACGTTAACCACTTAAACCACGGCGACTGGTCCGTGGAGATTTTATCTGATCCCCCAAATTAATATATGTGCCGACACCCCTTCGTATGCATGCATCTGCCTGATATCAGCTGTGCACGTTAAAGATCCTTGTAAGTCATGTCTATGACTCGCTCATGAAGACACGAAAACATCCGGCATGTCATCATCATCATCATCATCGTCCATCTCCATCTCCGTGGACGACGGTGGGAGCTCCACTCTTTGTCACGAAGGATCGCCAGGCGACACAGGTCTCTGCTCTTGTGTATGATGTCATTGAGCTCCAGTTTGCAGGCGTCAGCGATGTTGTCCATGAAGGATTTTGCTGGCCTTCCTTGTTTTCTCTTTGCCTCGACTCCCTTTTGCAGGACTGATGTCATCAAGTCGGTTCTTGTGTTTCTGTTCATGTGTTCGGTATACTTCAGTTTTCTTTTGTTGATCTCTGTGAGCATTTTACGTTGCTCTGCTAATTCCTTTACCACGCTTTCGTTGGTTCTTTTGTCTGTCCATTTTACTCTGAGGAGAACCACATTTCTGCCGCGTTTATTTTATTTTCGTCATCTTCAGCTAGCCTGAGATCCTGCATGTACATCATCATCATCACCATCATCATCATCATTATCATCAAGTACCTTGCCACATGGCGTTGGCGATCATGCCCTTCCATCTGTTTCTATCCCTTGTTGCCTCAAGCACCTCTTCCACCCTCTTTTTCTTCAGCCACTCTGCAAGTCCGTCCAATATCTTCTCCCTAGGTCTACCTGGCTTTCCTCATAAATGTTGCCTGTCTTTTCCTAATCTTTCTTATGAATAATCTTCTGGTGTCTGCCTCTATCAAGACTGTCTCGTTTGTTTTCTTTGCTGTCCATGGAATTCTCAACATTTTTCTTAGAAACTACATCTTGGCATGTACACCAACCAAACATTCAGACTGTGCAACAACAGAGTGGCATGTTCTTGGCTGTCCTAACAGTTTGTATTCTCTGTGATCCGCTAAAACGTCTGATTATGTGTAGTTCATACAGATTCCACATACATGTAGTTTGGAGGATTGTGCTATATACAAGAATGATTCATAATACTACGTCCATGTGCTTGATGCCATGTCATGTGATCTGGCTAAGCCACGTGCTAATGCCATATCATGTGACCTGACTTAAGTCACGTGATGATGCCATACCATATGACTTGGCCTTCCGTGATGTTCGAGCTTTTTTGTTTGTTTTGTTTGTGTGTTTGTTTGTTTGTTTGTCCTAGTTCAGTTGAAAACACGTGTCGTGTTGGCTTACAATACGTGATAGTAGGGAGGCTTTAATCAATACAGCTTTGGAGTTTGCTGACAGAGAATGCATAGGTAACGACTGGATTCGATGTTTAACTTGAAGAAAGGTATATTAGACCTTAAAAGATTTCTAGAACGTATTGTGAAATCAACTGTTTTGGTATAGAATGATGATCACTCATGGTATTTGAAAAACCCAGCAATTTTGTAATTTAGTTATGGTCAAAACAGTCAGTAATGGCATCATTGTAACAGCATGATGAAGACATATAAAATATTGTAGTAAATAAAAACAGATCAATGAGGCTTCCACAGGCTCTTACAAGTCTTCCATCTCAATGTGTTGAAAGAGTGCTAGACCTGTTGACTAGATTCTCTTTGATTTCACTGCCTTTAGATCATATCTAAATTAGGACAGGTTGATGTAAGGAACTGAAAATCAATTTTACTCACCAACAGAACGCAGCGATATCAGTCATACAAACATCAAAATGCTCTCAAACATATGTACACAACCTCAACAATGTGCATTAAAAAGCTAGGATCAGCACATTGATTCTTTCTCTATTGTTTCTCACCTTTTGTCACCGTCTGTCTGTCTGTCTGTCTGTTTGTCTGTCTGCTGTCTCTTCTCTCTGTCTCTGTCTCTCTCTCTCTCTGTCTCCTTGTTTTTGTCTCTGTCTGTCTCTGTTTCTCTCTGTCTGTCTCTCTCTCTGTCTCCTTGTTTTTGTCTCGTCTCTGTTTCTCTCTCTCACTGTGTGTGTGTGTGTGTGTGTGTGTGTGTGTGTGTGTGTGTGTGTGTGTGTGTGTGTGTGTGTGTGTGTGTGTGTGTGTCTCCCTGTCTTTGTCTCTGTCTGTCTGTCTGTCTCTGTCTCTCACTCGCTCTCCTCTCTCTCTCTCTCTCTCTCTCTCTCTTCTGTCTCTCTCTCTCTCTCATCACCCATCACTTCATTTTAGAATTTGACAGACTTGATTGAGGACAGAACGCCGTAGACCAAATCCAACACGATTAAAATGAGTATTCACATCCTTTCACATTCTAGAAACATATACGCCCTCTACCAAAGAAAAAAAACCACAAGGAAAATCGAAAATATTAGGAAAACAGTGGTCTTTCGATTTGAAACCATTAAGTCAAAAACTTCGATCTGGGAATTATTCTGTTTCACAGGAATGGTGACTGTTTTATTGGTTAAGATGAAGACTGCTTTTCAAATCCTCTCCCACTGTGCATCTTTCTTTTTTTCTTTTTTTTTTTTCTTTTTCTTTCTTTCTGTGAATAGATCTATGCTGGAGAAAGATAAG
>JAPXFY010000025.1:40302884-40327884 GCA_030674185.1 Monoplex corrugatus | reverse complement strand
AATTCTAGACTTTAAGCCCTCTGAAAAAGGCAAGTCTTAAATAAAAGGGAATGCAGCACTTTCCTACATTTTAACTATCAAATTAAAAAGTTCTTTTCAGATTGATTTTGTAACATTTTTCTACAAGGTGTCTTTTCTCAACAATCTGTGATTCCTCGTTCAACATGATGAGTGTATCATCTTCGATAAACCATTCACTTACACAGAAAGTGAGAGAGTCAGGTATTGGTGTAGAAACTTTCCCAGTCTATCAGTTGGCTTCGTCACTGTTGACATTCTATTCTCCAATCATCATTGTCTTTGGAACGTTCGGCAACGTCATGACTATCGTCATCATGAACAGAATGACGTCAGGAGAATCCACCGTCAATCTTTTCTTTATTGCCATAGCTGTTGGAGATCTGTTGGTTTTGTATACAGGTAATTTTCTTTCCTTACTGTTTGTATGTTGGCCAAAAGTGACTTGTTTTGATTTCGATAATTACTTTTTTTAGTACATTTAGAAGAGCATGCAGTATGGTAAATGATGATGTTCAGAGCTGTGATTATTAAAAATGTGTTTTCATGGATCATCTGTTTAGACCAGAGACAGTGTATCTAAGCAATTTTGTTACCCGTTCCTTTAATGCAATATTTCCAAAGGGTAAAACTTCTTTTCGACACCAGGAGGTTATTATTGCTGTCTACTCTGGGGAGATAAATAAGAGAATTTCTTAACAAATAAAGACATTTTATACTCGTAAACATAGCCCACAAAACGAGTCCACTTTGTAATGTGAGTACAATTAAATCAGTCTAATTTAGATAGTCAAAGAAGGAAGAAACAAACAGGAAAGTTTCATAAAAGTAAGAGGCTGAAGTGACCAAACATTCTTTTTTGTGAAATATCATTGAACAATGCATAAAATGCCATCAACTTTGCGAAGAACAAGTTTGGCAGCACACACAGGAACAACCTTTGGATATATTATGAGCATTGGGAATTCCATAGCAGATCGTTTTCTCTCATCAAAAGTTGCCTCTTAAACTGCAAACACAATTTCGATATGAAAATTGAAGTCAGGAGTAGGGCTACGATGAAATGTCAGCAATGGTCTTTAACATGATCATAGACAGGGTGATGAGACAAATGACTGAGGAGACATCAGATGGAATCTCTTTTCAACATTGTACATCTTGATTTTGCAGATGACATGGAACAGGTCTCCTACACTTACTTGCATATAATGACTTAACTTTAACTTGGTTGTCTCACAACACAATACTTTTTATTTTTCAGAAACCAACACAAAACCGCAAAACAGATGGTCCAATCCTCTACTTTTAAAAGAGCATTGATTATATATATATATATACATATATATATTATATATATATAGATATATATATATAATATATATGTACATATATATGTATACATACATATATCTATATCTATATATGTATCTCTATACATGTTTATATATACAGATATATATATACACATCTGTATGTATAATATATATATATATATATATATATATGTAGTGTGTGTGTATGCATGTATGTATAATATATATATATTGTGACAGTGACATAGAGAGAGAGAGAGAGAGAGAGAGAGAGAGAGGCGATGTGCATGTGTATATGAAATAAATGTTTTTAATAAAATCTAGAAGATATATATATATATATTATATATATATATATATATATATATATATATATATGTATGTATATATATCCTCTAGTTTTTTTTTAAACATTGATTTCATATACACATGCACAGCTATATCTATATCTGTCTATCTATCTATCTATCATCTATCTACTATCTATCTATCTATCTATCTATTATATGTGTGTGTGTGTACGATATATATATATATAACATGAAAGAGGAGTAGGCATCATGATGGACAAGGACAAATCAAAAGCAGTTAAGGTATACTGGAAGTGTCCTACAGAGTTTTGCTGGTCAAATTGGGAGGCAATTATTTGATATCAACATCATTCAGGTGTATGCACCAACATCCGCAAGTACTCAGGAAGACATCGACAACTTCTACGAAGTATTAGAGATGGTCAAAGTCCAATGTAAATCACAAGAAGTTACTGTAATAATGGGAGATTTTAATACTAAAGTGGGACAGGATAGGGTGGAGGATATAGTTGGACCTCATGGCCTTGGTACGCAAAATGAAAGGGGAGAGAAATTTGTAGAATGGGCACAGATGAATGGGTTCATAGTAGGAAACACCTGGTTTGAGCAGCCTACTAGAAGAAAATGGATTTGGATGAGTCCAGGAGATAATACCAAAAATCAGATTGACTACATCCTGATCATCAAAAGATTTAGAAATTCTTTACTGTCAGCAAAAACACTACCAGGCGCAGACTGCAACAGTGACCACAATCCTGTAGAGGGAAGATTTAGACTGAAATTGAGGAAAAGGAAACAGACCAAAAGCAACATCAAACTAAACTTTGGACTCTTAAAGACAGATGAAGTGATACGTAAAAAAATTAATATACATATTCAAAACAAATTCAGTTCTCGGGAAGACGTTGGTGACAGTGAGGAACAATGGACAAAGTTGAGAAATTCGATAAATGAAGCTTGTGAAGAAATCCCTTAGGCAGATAGAAAAGCAAAAAAGAGCTGAATGACTGATGAAAGTTTGGGCTTGATGAAGGAAAGAAGGAAGGGAAAGAGAAACGAGGAGATATACAAGAAGATAAACAATGAGATCAGGAATAGGTGCAATGAAGCTAAGGAAGTTTGGCTGAAAACAAAGTGCAAAGAAATGGAAGACCAACACAAAACGGATCCTCGGGTATGTACAGACGAATTGAAGAAATTGTCCACAGGAAAAATACATGCACATCAACTGGTTGCTTGAAATCGAAAGATGGCACGCTTATCATAGAAAAAGACAAAATATTAGACTGATGGGGAGAGTACATTAAAGACCTTTTTCAAGATGACAGAAACGAAGAACACATCATAAAAAGAACTTTGAAGGACCACCCATAATGAAAGATGAAGTTAGAGCGGCACTGAAAAAGATGAAACCAGGAAAAGCCCCAGGACCAGACAACATTACTACAGAGATAATTGAAGCCCCGGAGGATTTTGGCACAGCAAAAATAACAGTCCTCCTAAATGAAATTTACGACACTGGAAAAATCCCCAAAGATATGTCAAAATCATCTTTCATTGCACTTCCAAAGAAGACAGGGGCTATAGAATGCGAACTCCATCTCACTATCAGTTTGATGAGTCATGTAACAAAAATCCTCTTAAGAATAATCATGACGAGGACAAGGAATAGAATCAAAAGAGAAATAGCAGAAGAACAGTGTGGATTTGTGGAGGGGAAAGGAACTATTAATGCCATATACATCCTAAGAACTATCATAGAGAGGTCAATTGAGATTAATCAGGATTTGTATTTATGCTTTGTTGACTACACCAAGGCTTTCGATCGGGTAAGACATGATGAATTGATCAATCAACTGGAGAGACTCGATGTCGATGGAAAAGATCTACGAATAATCAGAAATATGTACTGGGAACAAACAGCTGCAATGAGAATAGAAAACAATGTAAGCTCTTTCCAAAACATCAAAAAGAGGAGTCAATCAGGGTTGTGTTTTGTCACCAGATCTGTTTTCACTTTGCAGCGAAAACATCTTGAGGAACCTAGAAGAAGACCCTGGATTAAAGGTTGGAGGGAAAATGATAAACAACATTCGATACGCAGATGACACCGTGCTAACTGCAGAAAATGAAAGGGACCTACAAAACCTTGTGAATATACTAGAAATAGAAAGCAAAGGTAAGGGGCTGGAACTAACAGCAGGAAGACTGAAGTCATGGTGATCAGTAAAAAACATGAAACCCCCTCATGCAAAATAACAGCAAATGGCACAACCTTGACACAGGTTGATTTATTTATATACCTGGGAACGATCATTTCATCAGACAGCAGATGCACATCAGAAATAGCCAGCAGAATCGGCCAAGCCAAAACAGCATTCAAGAAGATGACAAGCATTCTTACTAACAAATGCCTATCAATTAACATCAGGAAGAGAGTTCTTGAATGTTATATAGAACCAATACTGTTGTGCGGATGTGAGGCGTGGACAGTGAACAAGCAAAGCCAGAACAAGATTGAGGCAGCCGAGATGTGGTTTCAAAGAAGAATGTTGAGAGTTCCATGGACAGCAAAGAAAACAAACGAGACAGTCTTGATGGAGGCAGACACAAGTAGATCACTCATAAGGAAGATTAGGAAAAGACAGGCAACATTTATTGGCCATTTTATGAGGAAAGGGGATTGGAGCACCTGGTCACAACAGGAAAGCTGGAGGGAAAGAGAGCACCAGGTAGACCCAGGGAGAAAATGCTGGACGGACTTGAAGAGTGGCTGAGGATGGGTGGGGGAGATGCTAGGGGCAACGAGAGATTGAGACAGATGGAAGTCCATGATCGCCAACGCCATGCGGCAGGGCACCTGATGATATGATGATGACGATGATGATGATGATATATATATATATGTATATATACGTATATCGTTACGTTCATGAATATTAACAAAAACTTTCGTTTACAGTGTACTAATGCATGATTTTAATTATAAGCCTCTTGTTCACAGCATAATATTAGAAATACTTTCAAAAACTAGTCTTCAGACACTTCACCAAGCTTTTTTTAAATTAAACCGTGAAGGTAGCCAAGATATGTATTATCATCCGGGAAGCAGATTATGGGTGTTGTTATGTAGTTGATTTTTGTCATTCTTGTTACTGCAACACGACTTATCATTGTGTGTTATTCATTTATGGTTGTCATCATATTGCAAAATTTGTTGCTGTGATTCGTTTCGTTATTGTCAGTACCATTGCTGTTTGTGGCAGGATCATTGAGACTATGGATTGAGAATTTGTTTGGCTTCCTCTTCGTCAACACACACCCTGTCCTGTATTATTTCCTCTTCTGGATCGCTTCCTGGTCTTCAACTACCGTCAGCTGGATGTTGGTGTGTGTGACACTGCAGAGAGCACTGTCTGTCGTCTGGCCTCACCACATTAACCGTATTTGTACCAGGAGAAGAGTTGTGATTTCAATAGCTGGTCAAGCCATTTTTCTGTTCATTCTTTACTGTCACTATTCGTACTGCATTCCTGTTGTGATCTTATCCGGCACAACAGATGTCGATTGCATGAGTATGGCGTCGTCATCTAACTACGTCTGGTTTGTAAATAATGTGTTTACTTATATTAACAGTGCGCTCTACAGTGTGCTACCTTTCACGTGTATGGTAGTGGGGAATACTGTTTTGGCCTCAACACTGGTCAAGTCTATGAGACAGGCTCATGGAAACTTGGCAGTCGGAAATTCTTTGCAAGTAAGTAAACGCGAAAGGGAAACGTATTCAGTGACTATCACTGTCTTTGTTGTGTCCGTAACCTTCGTTGTTTTGACTTTGCCAATTACTGTGTACTTTATGCTGTTTCATTTCAAAAATCTTAGCAGCATGTCTAGTCAAGAGATGGCCAATGTGCACCTGCTTTTCACGATCAGTTTTCTGATGGCTTGCACCAACAGTGCCATCAACTTTTATCTCTACTGTCTGACAGGTCGCAGGTTTAGGGAGGAGTTTGTGAAGGTTATGAGCTGCAGAACAGTCAAATAATCTTCAAAGTCTTCATAAAGGTATAACCAATTGCGTCACTGTGGCATAGTGGTGGGCGAAATGGACTGATCACTACAATTGCTTGATTTTTAACTCCATCCATTTGTATCATAAGATTCTTTAGCGTCAAATCTGAATGTGTAATTGTCTTATCAAGTGAAAAGTCTGAGCTCTCATGTGTTATGTGTTTTATAGATGTGTGTTTCTGGATGTAGCTCAAGGAACATAAAACATGGAAAGTATGTGTATTTCTTAGGGTAAATTAACCCCATAGCATATTGTGGTAGCAAGTATACAGTGCATACAGTCGGAATCTTAAACAAACTCTTTACCCATCATCCTATCCCCATTTTCAGAATGCTTGAAGCATGGAAACAATTGCTCCAGATTCTGTTTCATGCCAGTCTGTCATAGTGACATAAGTTAGGGTTCCTTAAGCTGCTTCCATGCCTGGTGTAACTTCACCTTGAGGTCTTAGTGTCAGGAGATTGTAGGAACCATTGCTGCAAGACCTTAAGTACATACGTCTTATACACAGTCTTTTAGCTTTAGGCATGACCCTTCTACTTCATCACAAGTATCAGTGCGTAAGGAATTTGTTTTGAACGCAGATACATCTTGAGAAACTGAAACTAAGACTTCTTCAAGGTATCCAAACAGAGGAGACGTTCAGTGTTATGTCAGAACAAGCATTACAGAGGAAACGTTCAGTGTTATGTCAGAACAAGCATTACAGAGGAGACGTTCAGTGTTATGTCAGAACAAACATTACAGAGGAGACGTTCAGTGTTATGTCAGAACAAGCATTACAGAGGAGACGTTCAGTGTTATGTCAGAACAAGCATCACAGAGGAGACGTTCAGTGTTATGTCAGAACAAGCATTACAGAGGATATTGTTCAGTGTTATGTCAGAACAAGCATTACAGAACAGACACACTACAACTCTAATCAAAGTGACCTAACCCCAGTGCAGCATCTCTTGTGATGGTTGTTTTCACAATGGTATAATATTGATTTCTTTTGTGCACTCCCTACCATCAGTATTGTACTCAATATACTAGGGTTTGTGTGCCTGTGGAAGATAAGATAAGCAACTAGATGGAAATGTCACAGAAGTGAAGCAAACAGTTAGACTGATTTACTTGTTTAAGTTTAAGTTTTGCTTTTGGTGTGTTTGTTGAGTGACTGTGTATACTTTTTAACCAACTGGGCTAAAATGGCTTTAAACATTTGTGTCCTTCATTTGAGGGTTGAACCAACAACCCCTGCAATATCAACAAGGGCTTTTATCAACCGAGCTAACAATATGAGTGTGTCACTGAATGATTAACCTTTTCACAACACTGCCTCACTACAGTTACTATGCCCTGTGCACACTGGGGGCAGGAAGCAGAAATGCCCTGAGGATACCCTATTTTGGTCATTTTCATTTAATTTTCTTGAATAGGCCATAAAATCTAGCTTATTGATGTTAGAACAACTTTTGCAGATCATTCTTTTATCTTCCTGGTGAAGTAAAAACTATTTTTGTAAAGATTCATTGGTTAGTATTTTGTGCTTTTGAAAATGTCAACGTAAGTGTCAAAATCAAAAATCCCAAACGGCCACAGGAGATTCATACAAAGTGTTATTTTTAGCATATGATGGCCAACAACTGTAGGAAAAAAAGACATAAACGACAATATTTCAACATTTTAGAACATAATGGTAACATTATGGAACATAATGGTGTAGGTTCGGCGATGTCTTGAGGGATGAAGGGCTGCAAACCACATGTTTCGGCAGCTGAGAAAACAGGTACTTGCGGAAATTTCCGAAGAATTTTCACTCAGGTGGTGCATCATTTCATCGCCACTGTCGTGACTGGCGGTGTCAACCTCAGTGCCAGCTTCACATTGATCAGGACAACTTATTTCCAGCTAAAAATCTGGGTCCAAGACCGAATGATTTGTTGCCTGACTACCTGAGTGAAAGATGTCACTGTCAGCGACGATCGCACTTTGTTCGTCTGCTTCAACTTCGTCTTCATCAGTTGAATATGCGGGATCATCGTCGTTTTGCGGCACATCAAAATCTTCCACTTCAGCACTTTAGTTACTGCTTTCATAATGATCAACGTCTAGATCATCGTCAGAACGGGCCTGAATGATCAATTCTGCTACTTCAGCGGCCGTGAAAGTTGTCCGTCTAGCCATGTTTACAGCAGTGTGAACGATGCGGGTAGCACGAAGAGACAAAGAATTGGGGTTGGTTGCTTTCAACACAAATTGACCAATGAAATTGCCCCTTTTAAGCCGAAAAAGTGGCACCATGTAACTTAGAAGGGCTCCAGTGTGTAGTTTCGACACGTTTTGAGGAAATTTCCAGTGACGTACTGACGCATTTAATTTTAGAACAGGCGTCGCGAACATTCTCGCTACGTGTCCACAGCGACCTTTCGGCCATAGCGAGCAGGCTCGCTACTTGTCCTGATGGCATAGGCAGGCGTATCGAAGATTCTCGCGTCATGTCGCGAAAAGGTTAAGACTATGGACTGCTCATTTATTGAGGTGTCGTTGCGTGGGTTCAGATCCCATCGCTATCGAGTTTTTAATGGTCTGTCAGCTCAGTTGGTTAGAGTGCTGTGCTGATAACACAGAGATCCTATGTTTGATCCTCAGTGGGGGCTACAGATTTCTTAACACTCGCTGGTCAGCTCTTTTGGTAGAGCCATAGACTCAAGACTCAAGGCATTCTTACCAACAGGTGCCTGTCAGTTAACATCAAAAAGAGAGTTCTTGAATGTTGTATAGACCCAATACTGTTGTACGGTTGTGAGGCGTAGACAGTCAACAAGTAAATCCAGAACAAGATTGAGGTAGCCAAGATGTGGTTTCTAAGAAGAGTGTTAGGGTTCCATGGACGGCAAAGAAAACAGGCGGGACAGTCTTGATGGAGGCAGACACAGGGGGATCGTTCATGAGGAGGATTGGGAAAAGACTGGCAGCATTTGTAGGCCATTTTTACGAATGGGGGAATTGGGGCACCTGGTCGCAGGGGGGGGGGGGGGGGGGCAGAACGCCGGGTAGACCTAGGGAGAGGATGCTGGATGGATTTGCAGGGTGGCTGGGAACAAAGAGGGTGGAAGAGACGCTTGAGGTGGCAGAAGATAGTGACAGATGGAAGTCCATGATTGCCAACGCCATGCGGAAGGCACCTGATGATGATGATGATAGACTCAAGAATTCATGCCTCATGTTCAATCCCACATGGCAACGTAAACATTTGGCCTATACACTGCCTGTCTTAATACTCCAATCATTCTGGTGATGTAGTTTCTCGTAGGCTCCATTCCCTTTCTTCCCATTTCAAAATTTTGCCAGCAAAAATAGTTGAGTGTGCCAGATAAGGAATGGTGTTCATGATTATGAAGCTGTCCAAATGCCATAAATCCCTCTTGAATAAATTCCAAACTGCGAACGTATTTAACCCTTTGACTCCCGCACCCTGTCCACCAGCGTCCTGCATTGTCAACTATGCTAGAACCTGGTGGATAGGGTGAGAGAGTCAAAGGGTTACGTTTTTGTATGATTTTTTTTAATCATCACTGTCATTGTTGTTATTAGTTTGTTGGTCAGCAAAATAACCTTTATTCTGAAATGAAACGACTTGATTCTTACAGAGTAAGTTTTCGTAAAATTGTTATATGTTTTCCAGTTCTAAGTGGGGTCTTCCACAGATGAGTGTTGTGTGTGTGCTTAGCTCTGTATCTCGTTTTGTTCGTTTGGTTTCTGATGAATTTACTGCACATGCAGATTCTTATGGGATATATTAGTTTCAGTTTCAGTTTCAGTTTGTTTTTCAAGACGATGTCTCTGTGCTTGGAATGAATTCCATATGCACTAACGTCACAGGTGCCATGTGTATAGTGACCATGGCACAGGCCTTAAGCCTGCACATAAACCCATGAGCTTGCCAGGTCCTCTGGCCCTACCTAGACTGTTTACCTAGTCTATTTTTATACTGGTATTTTATCAGCCTTCTACTGGAATAATGAACATGTAAATGACATGTCTATCTATGATATCAACATAAGAAATCACATAACCGCTTGACAACATTTTGGTCATGAAGATCCCGGGGTTGGGGTGAGGGATTGGATGAGACAGTTGATAATGATCCGCCATCCTCATCCTCAGCACTCTGTACCTAACTTGTTCGCAAAACGCTCCAGTATTCAAAACAAGTGTGACTGCCCACGTTCAAGCAAACAGGAACCAGAATGAAAAGATATTAAAAAAAAAACACGAAAAAAGAAAAAGAACGCGTATTTAATACTACAAGACAAGACAGGCACACATTTTCGGCCAAGTATCCTTTGTCAAGCGTAAGATCACAAACAAACAAGCAAACACTAGATACAAAAATTAGGAGAAAAAGACTGAAAATTCCCTGCTGCTCCGTCCAGTGCGCCTGTCTTCTCTTGTTGTATTAAATACGCGTTCTTATTCTTTTTTCGTGTTTTTTTCTGGCTCCAGTATTCGTTAACCTCGTGCAGATCCCCTTGGCCAAAGGGGATAAACACAGCATCTTTACCACTCCCAATGGATTGGTAAGTTTAAATATCTGGGAACGGTCATCTCACCAGACGGCAGATGCACATCAGAAATAGCCAGCAGAATCGGCCGAGCAAAAAAATTTTTTTTAAGAAGATGAAAAGCATCATTACCAACAAGTGCCTATCGTTTAACATCAGAAAGAGAGTTCTTGAATGTTACATAGAATCGGTAATGTTATACCGTTGTGAAGCATAGACAGTCAACAAACAAAACTAGAACAAGATTGAGGCAATCGAGATGTGGTTTCTAAGAAGAATGTTGAGAGTTCCATGGACAGCTAAGAAAATTAGATTAGGAAAAGACAGCAACATTTATAAGCCATTTTATGAGGAAAGGGGATTAGAGCACTTGGACACAACAGGAAAGCTGGAGGGAAAGAGAGCACAAGGTAGACCCAGGGAGAAAATATTGGACGGACTTGCAGGGTGGCTGAGGACAGAGAGGGATGGAAGATGTACTTGTGGCAACATATTGAGGCCCATGATGGCCAACGCCATGCAGGGCACATGAAGATGATGATGGGCTCCAAAACTGGTACTGTACAAAGACTCGTTCCATGCCACGAAAAACAAAACAAAAACAGCACAAACATTTTATCAACACCAGAACACTTATCTTCTACTCTAATTTATTCTACTCTACTGTACTCTGCTCTACTGTACTGTCATCATCATCATCATGTCGAGCTTGCTCATCTATCCATGACACGTTTCTTCCATCCTTCTCTGTCAGACATTGCAATAGGTAGTTCATCATACTGACAGCCCATATCATCCATCGGTTGGTCGATGGTCTTCTTTGGACGTCCTGGTCTTTGTTTGCCATGGCTGGGTCTCCATAGTAGAACATCCCCCACCAGTTCTTCTTTGCTACGCCAGCAGTGTCCCGCGAAGCGCAGTGGAAAAGAACAAAAAGCTCGGCTTTACCCTCACAGAACAGAAGAACAGACGCTACCCTGCGATAAAGATAACAGATGCGGATTACGCTGATGGCCTGGCTGTTCTCGCAGACCTTCTAAAGGATGCAACATCTCTCCTTCACAGTGTCGAAAGAACAGCAATGGAGATGGGGCTCCACCTCAATACGAACAAAACGGGGTCATCTGTCTGAACCAAGATGCATCAGAAGGCATGAGAAGTCTCAATGGAGATACAATCAAACAAGTTCAAGACTTTAAATACCTGGGCAGCTATATTGACTCCACAGAACAAGACGTCAACACCAGACTCGGAAATGCCTGGGGCGTTCTAAATCATCATCATCATCAGATGCCCTGCCGCATGATGTTGGCGACCATGGACTTCCAACCATCTCTATCTCTCGTTGCACCCAGCATCTCCCCACCCTCTTCATCCTCAGCCACTTTGCAAGTCCGTCCAGCATTCTCTCCCTGGGTCTACCCGGTGCTCTCTTTCCCTCCAGCTTTCCCGTTGTGACCAGGTGCTCCAAATCCCCCTTCCTCATAAAATGGCCTATAAATGTTGTTTGTCTTTTCCTAATCTTCTTTATCAGTGATCGACTTGTGTCTGCCTCCATCAAGACTGTCTCGTTTGTTTTCTTTGCTGTCCATGGTACTCTCAACATTCTTCTGAGAAACCACATCTCGGCTGCCTCAATCCTGCTCTAGCTTTGCTTGCTGACTGTCCACGCCTCGCATCTGTACAACAGTATTGGTTCTACATAACATTCAAGGACTCTCTTTCTGATGTTAATTGATAGGCATTTGTTGGTAAGAATGCTTGTCATCTTCTTGAATGCTGTTTTGGCTTGGCTGATTCTGCCAGCTATTTCCGATGTGCATCTGCCATCTGATGAAATGACCATTCCCAGGTATTTGAACTTATTAACCTGTGTCAAGGTTGTGCCATTTGCTGTTATTTTGCATGAGGGGATTTCATGTTTTTTACTGATCACCATGACTTCAGTCTTCCTGCTGTTTAGTTCCAACCCCTTACCTTTGCTTTCTGTTTCTAGTATATTCACAAGGTTTTGTAGGTCTCTTTCATTTTCTGCAATTAGCACGGTGTCATCTGCGTACCGAATGTTGTTTATCATTTTCCCTCCAACCTTTAATCCAGGGTCTTCTTCTAGGTTTCTCATGATGTTTTCGCTATATAGTGAAAACAGATCTGGTGACAAAACACAACCCTGTCTGACTCCTCTTTTGAGGTTTTGGAAAGAGCTTATATTGTTTTCTATTCTCATTGCAGCTGTTTGTTCCCAGTACATATTCCTGATTATTCGTAGATCTTTTCCATCGACATTGAGTCTCTCCAGTTGGTTGATCAATTCTTCATGTCGTACCCGATCGAAAGCCTTGGTATAGTCAACAAAGCATAAATACCAATCCTTATTCATCTCAACTGACCTCTCTATGATAGTTCTTAGGATGTATATGGCATTAATAGTTCCTTTCCCCTCCACAAATCCACACTGTTCTTCTGCTATTTCTCTTTTGATTCTATTCCTTGTTCTCATCATGATTATTCTTAACAGGATTTTTGTTACATGACTCATCAAACTGATTGTGCGATGGAGTTCGCATTCTATAGCCCCTGTCTTCTTTGGAAGTGCAATGAAAATTGATTTTGACATATCTTTGGGGATTTTTCCAGTGTCATAAATTTCATTTAGGAGGACTGTTATTTTTTTCTATGCCAAATTGCTCCAGGGCTTCAATCATCTCTGTAGTAATGTTGTCTGGTCCTGGGGCTTTTCCTGGTTTCATCTTTTTCAGTGCTGCTCTGACTTCATCTTTCATTATGGGTGGTCCTTCAAAGTTCTTTTTATGAAGTGTTCTTCGTTTCTGTCATCCTCAAAAAGGTCTTTAATGTACTCTCCCCATCTGTCTAATATTTTGTCTTTTTCCATGATAAGCGTGCCATCTTTTGATTTTAAGCAACCAGTTGATGTACATGTATTTTTCCTGTGAACAATTTCTTCAATTCGTCTGTACATACCCTGAGGATCCATTTTGTGTCGTTCTTCTATCTCTTTGCATTTTGTGTTCAGCCAAGCTTCCTTAGCTTCATTGCACCTATACCTGATTTCTTTGTTTATCTTCCTGTATATCTCCTCGTTTCTCTTTGCCTTCCTCCTTTTCTCCATCAGGCCCAAAATTTCATTAGTCATCCAGCTCTTTTTTGCTTTTCTATTTGCCTTAGGGATTTCCTCACAAGCTTCATTTATAGAACTTCTCAACTTTGTCCATTGTTCCTCACTGTCACCAATGTCTTCCAGAGCACTGAATTTAATTTGAACATGTACATTAAATTTTTGACGTATCAGTTCATCTGTCTTCAAGAGTCCAAGGTTTAGTTTGATGTTGCTTTTTGTCTGTTTCCTTTTCCTTAATTTCAGCCTAAACCTTCCCACTACCGGATTGGTTCTAAATCAACTGGACAAAATCTGAAAATCCAATCTACCAGAAAACCTGAAAAGGAACTTCTTTCGAGCAGCGGTGGAGTCCGTTCTTACATATGGCTCAATCTGCTGGACCCTAACGACGACATTGGAGAAGAAGATTGATGAAGCATATACAAGAATGCTGCGTGCAGCCCTGAACAAATCATGGAGAGAACATCCAACTAACAAAGAGTTATATGGTAAGATCCCACCAATCAGTGAATCAATACGTCAGCAAAGTACTGTAATGTACTATTATATGTGTATACTCCACTCTACTCTACTCTACTCTTCTATACTATACTGTACTATACTATACAATACAAAGCAGTAGAGGTGTCACATCATGCGATGCAGTATGATATAAAACAATGAAGCACCAGCCAGTATAATGCAATAGAACTCAGTATGATTTCATATGATACAACAGCGTGTAATACATGTTACATTACAACACGAATACAACAAGAACAGAATACAATACACAGCTATGTGCGTGCCTGGCAGAGGTAAGGTGACGCATTCTTGCTGTTCCTTTATCGCCATTTTGTGATGACGTCACCATATCTCAGCTTAGGCACACGCCATGGACGCTGACCATTGCTTTGATTTCGCGGGTAAACATGGCAAGACTTTGTGTCAGAGTTGAGTTGACAAAACAGCGGCGGCTTTCATTTGGTAAATATGACAGCTGTCTCTCTGTCTGTCTGTTTGTCTGTCTGTCTGTCTGTCTGTCTCTCTCTCTCTCTCTCTCTCTCTCTCTCTCTCTCCTCTCTCCCTGTGTGTGTGTGTGTGTGTGTGTGTGTGTGTGTGTGTGCGTTTGTGTGTGTCTGTCAGTCTGTCTCTGTCTATCTTTGTCTCTGTCTCTGTCTTTCTCTCTGTGTGTCTCTGTCTCTCTGTCTCTGTGTGTGTGTGTCTCTCTCTCTTTCACACACACACAACACACACACACACACACACACACACACATACACACACACACACACACAAAATCTCTCTCTCTCTCTCTTTCTCTCTCTCTCTTTCTCTCTCTCTCTTTCTCTCTTTCTCTCTCTCTCAAAGTCCTATTTCCCTCCCTACCCCATTGATTACTGTATTGTAGACTAAGGCATATGTACATATTAATTTTTTTTCTGAGTTCTAATTCTCTCTGTCTCTGCCTGCCTGCCTGCCTGTCTGTCTGTCTGTCTGTCTGTCTCTCTCTATGTATATATATATATATATATATATATATATATATATATATATCTTTCTCTCTCTCCCCCTCTCTCACTCACTGAATACGCACAAACCTGTATGCATATTTACATTGTTTCTAGGGTCAACTATTTCAGTCTCTGCCAGATATTTTGGTGTACAAAAACTTCAGTGATCTGATTGTTACACACTTCACATTTACACCATCCAAAGGAAAACGCTTATATGTTTTATGAATACTTATAATCATATTTCAGAGTTTCAGTTTTGCATTACACAATGTGTTATATTCATATATAATGTTTCAGTGTTGTTTGAAGTCTGAATACTTTGAATTTATGGAGATGTTCGTTATTCTTTTTTTGTAATACGTCGTTCTTTTGTTGTTCTTTCGCCCTAGACAGAGAGGTTTGACAGCATCAAAACGTTCATTGTTCGTTGTTCTTTGTGTGTGTGTGCCAGTTGCATTCACAATAAATCAGTGTCAGTGTAAGTAAGTGTGTTTCTCCCTCTCTTCACACACAAATCCATACGCACATTTTGTTTCTAGACTCTGAGTGACATTTCGAGATATACATGAATATATTGGCTTATATAAAACATATGTCATGAAATGAAATTGGGCAGGACATCTCATCCGGAGACTGGACAATCGTTGGACAACAAAAACTACCTTTTGAATATCAGGAGACGGCACTCGCAACAGAGGAAGACAGAACTGGATGGAGTGACAATCTAGATGGATTTGACAAGAACTGGGAAGGAAAAGCGCTGGAACGAAGTGAATGGACGCAGCCGGGGAAGGCCTACGTCCAACAACGAACTGTCGATGGCTGAAAGAAGAAGATATAAAAACATAAAACTATTTATTACACACATGGCCTTTTTTCAAATAAATGAATAAATCGGGAGAATTTTGTTTATTTATTTGTTTGGTTGGTTGCTGTTTTTTGTTTGTTTGTTTTTTGTACTTTTATTCTCTTTTGTTTTTATCTTTTTTCCATTGTTGTTGTTGATTTTTCAAGTATTTCTTTGATCCAAAACAAGTGCGACTGCCCGCGCCCAAGCAAACTGGAACCAGAAGAACAAGAAAACCAATGCAAGCGCGTATCCAACAAAACAAAACAAAACAAGCGCAAATTTTCGGCCAACCAGCCTTTGTCAGGCGCGAACGCACGGTCACAAACAGATCACAAACACCAAACAATGGATAATAAAAACAGGACTAAAAACTTCCCTGCCGCCTCGTCCAGTGGGTAAGAAGGGGACCAAATGTATTTCTTTGACTGCAGTGGGATTAGTTGATTTGCATACATCCAAACAAAAACAATTATTCCACAGATGCTATAATCAACTTTATGTATTAAAAACATTATACCATCGTTATATGGACACTAGATTCGAAGCATACACTCTGATATTCGGTGCAAAAGCATAAGATCACTTGTGAAGTAGTATCATTCACAAAAAAATATGGTTTCTGCTACAATGTTGATTCTCTAATAACATTGAGCTCCAAACAAATTGTTATAATGCAATAATAATAATAATAATAATAATAATAATGAAGCATTTGTATAGCGCACTCCTCCAACAAGATGCCAGAGCTCTGTGCACTTAACAGACGTTATCATAAGCAGCAATCCATGATAGACAAGCAACAGTGATGTACAAATCAAGTCAAAATTAAAAATAGTGATAGATAACACATTGGTAACTTGTTATAAAAAACCTAAGCAACATTAAGTTAAGGATAAAGGATCACACACACACACATACATACACACACACACACACACACATACACACACACACACACGCGCGCGCGCATAGACACAGACACACATACACACGCACTGATTCAATCACTCACTCACTCACATACACACATACAAACCTGAACACAGATATACATACACAAGAGATTAATTATACAATCATTACTAAATAACATGTCACTTAATAAACAACACGAAGCAGCACACGAGACAGCCAAATAAGCTAGACATTAAAGGGTAGGCCAGAAGAATTTAAAGGTTATAGTATTTCTTGAAAAGGTGAGTTTTCAGAGCTTTTTTGAAAGACGGAGTTGATGAGATTTCTCTAATTTCACGTGGAAGGGAATTCCATGTTTTGGGGGCTGCAAAGGAGAAAGAACGTTGTCCAAAGGTAGCAGTTCTGACATGAGGAACGTTAAGTATTTTTGAATCAGAAGAGGAACGAAGTTGACGTGATGGTGTGTATACAGAGAGAAGGTTTGAGAGGTAGAGAGGTGCAGTTCCAGAGAAAAAGGAATGGCAGAGAGTTGAAAGTTTGTAATCAATCCTTGCTTGGATAGGAAGCCAATGCAGATTTTTGAGGAGAGGTTGTACATGATCATATTTGGATGCCTTCAGTACCATTCTTGCAGCAGAATTCTGAACTTTCTGAAGCTTATCAAGATAATGTTTGGAGCAGCCTGATAGAATTGAATTACAGTAATCTAATTTTGACAAGACAAGGGCAGATACCAGAGTTTTTTTGGTATTAGCTGAGGTGAGATGACGAATTGAACTAATGCGACGTAGTTCAAGATAGGCTGAACGGCACACATGTTTAATGTGTAAGTCGACACTCATGTTCTCTGTCATTTGAAAGCCAAGATTACGAGCAGATGGAGAAAAGGTGACATACAGGAGAGTGTAATCAAGCATAATACAATGTAATATAACCGTATAATCTTAATCAAACATGTTATCATGATTTATATACAAATAGCAATGTAGTTTTCCACAGACCACATAGTATCACACACACACACACACACACACACACACACACACACACACACACACACACACACACACACACACACACACACGCATATATATATATGTGAGTTGTCTTCCTTCGCCTAACAGGCTGAGCATTTTTCTCTCGTTTGTTTATATGGATTACTGGTGACTGACTACGTTATTTGCTCTGAAAGTTGTATCAGTGTATTCGTGATGGAATGGACGTTATTTTGGTGTGTGTTTTGTGCCTCTCTTCCCCCGAACCTGCGTTTGCTATGGTTCCTGTTTTTGGCCAGACTATCAGGTACAGGTGCAATATTTGATTACACTCGCCCGCCAGTTTATTCCTGCCATGCTTCACACGTGCGTTATCTGGGTCATTCCCTTCCTTTCTCTCTCCCTCCTCCTGCGCTTTTCGTGCCCTCACCATCCCATTCTTCCATCCACCGACAGTTTCGCCCTTCCCTTTCTACATTCCATGCCAGCGAACTCACTCACATCGGTATTTACACCCTCACCCTCCCACCTGTCAACGTCCTGCCTTGTCGGCTGCTCATTCACCCCTTCTATCCTACAGCTGCAATGAACTGCTAGCAGTGCAACCTGCACCCCTTGATCCAACCTTGAACCTGACATTACGAAGGCTCCGCATCGGTGTGAATCTTCCTCATGTTCGGGGATGCAGGGCGGGGAGAAGAAAGCATAGAAAGATTGCTGTTGCCAGTCGTGCTCCCCCTATCTCTCATGGATCCCCACCTCGCTCTGCTGTTCCATCAAACCTAATTACTGTGCCCCTTTTCAAGCCTGGTTGTTCTGTTAGGTGCCACAAGAAACTGACCCTCTCTGTGTTCAATGCCCGATCAGTTGGTACAGCAGTGAAGAGAACCGCCATCAACGATTTTGTCATTGACAACGATGTCAGTGTGTTGTGTCTGACAGAGACTTGGTTGCTGCCCAGTGGTGATGAGGCCAAGTGTTGTGACTTGTCCCCTCCGGGCTTCAAGACTCTCAGCTTCCCTCGGCAGACCCGTGGTGGAGGCATCGCTTTTGTTGTGTCTGATGCCATTACTTCCTCCATTAGTGCTACCTCGAACTTCTCCTTCCCTCACACTTCATTTGAACTGGCCCAACTTACTCTCTCCCTACCCCAGCTTCCATTTCATGTCTTCTGCTTGTACCGTCCCCCTCCTAACAAAAAGAACCATCTCAAGGACTCACTCTTTCTCGACGAGCTCCCCGATCTACTTGAACATATGAACATGGTTAGAGGCAATTTCATTTTGGTGGGAGACTTTAACTTCCACTGGGATACCCCCTCAAATACATATCCGTCGCGTCTCATGGATCTACTTGAATCCTTCAATCTATCCCAGGCTGTCACCTCCCCTACCCACAAGTCTGGCCATATCCTCGACTGGATCATTCACCCTGAAGGAGAACTGGTTGAGTCTGTCTCGACCAGCCTGTCCCTGACTTCGGACCACTACCCTGTTCTAGCCATGCTGAACCTCCCTGTTCCCTCTAAGCCTCCCCGCTACATTGAGAAGCGTGACTTGGCATCCATCGACTTTGTGGCTTTTAGATCGGATGTGCTGGCCGCTCTTCAGTCGGCTCCTGCCCTATCTGCCGGGCTGTTCAACAGCCTTCTTCAAGACGTCATGGATCGCCATGCTCCTGTTCTTCGACGGAAAATCTCCACCCGACCACCGTCGCCCTGGTTTCCAGCTGCTGGAGAACAAGTACTGGATGCTAAGCGTGCAAGACAAAGGGCTGAGAGACAATGGCTTAAAAGTGGACTAGAAATTCACAAACAGATAATGCGTGCTGCTAACAATTTAGTAAATACCTTAGTACAACAAGCCAAGTCAGCATATTATAATTCAAAAATCACTGCATGTACTACAACAAAACAACTGTTCAAGGTCACCAATGCATTCATGGGGAGAATAAAATCATCCCCACTTCCTTCGCCTGTCTATCCCTCTAATCTACCACAGAAATTTTGTGACTTTTTTAGTAACAAAATTGAAGATCTTCGTTCAAGCCTCGACTCTCAGTCAGCAATGTTACCAGATGTTCCCTATGACTCTTTCACTGGAAACCTGTTTAATGAATTTAAGCCTGTGACTGAAGCTGTTGTCAGTGAAGTTATTCATAAAACTACCATAAAGACATGTGCACTTGATCCCCTTCCATCTGTTCTTTTATCCCAATTGATTCACGATTTGCTTCCCTACATCACTGTCATTGTAAATGACTCTCTCACTTCTGGATGTTTTCCTTCTATTCTCAAGACAGCTATTGTTCAACCTCTTCTAAAGAAACCCTCCCTTGATCCTGAAAACCTGAAAAACTACCGTCCTGTTTCCAATCTGTCCTTTCTTTCTAACCCTTACACTGCCACTCGTTTTTTTAGCTCTGCGCCACCGTTTGCCAAGCCATATTACATCGCGGAGGGTAATAATTCAAAAAACATTCTGACAAAAAAACTACTCGATAAAAGTCCATAAAACTAATACTTTTCTGAAAGGTAAGTGAATCCTCTATACACTGATCATAATTACACATCCATTCAACAGGACAGATGAAAGTTTATGTCCAATGAAACAAGATTTATTTTTTTTACACTATTCTAGACATGATGTCATATAAACATAAAACAAAGTGAAAAACAGTGAATAATAAAACTGAATTATTATCAGAAAGCAAAAGAATTATAATGAAAAATGTATTTCCTTACCTTCTGTCCAAGAAGAGTTTTCACAATCACCATATCTACACACGCTTACTTTGGGACTCGAAAGAATTTTCCGTGTCACTGTTTTTTTTTCCTTCCTTTTTTTTTTATACAAATTTTGCAATAGTACATCACACAACACACACACAGAGATGAAAAATACATACACATACTGTGTCTACATAGATCTATGTACAGGGTATCAGTCAGCAACTAGTAGTTTTTCTTGGTGTGGTACGCCACGAAGCAAGGTTGCACAAAGAGAGTGGGTTTGAAGGACACTGTCCACACACAAAGTTGGTTTCTTTCCTGATGCCCCTCTTGCTGTACACCTTGCACCTCCTGCCAGAGGAAAGCTTTCTGACAGTCTTCTCCAGGGTGGTAGGGAAGTTTGTCTAGTATCTCATTGAGGAAGAGCCGGTAGTAGTCCACAGGCCTGTCCCCATCAGGCTGAATCTTCAGGCCAGGTTCCCCTGTGAACTGTGGAATATCTGGCTGGGTGTTGTTGGGTGGCACAAGGGTCTCCTCTCCCTCTCTGCTGAGTAGCTCCCTGTCCCCTGCCTCTGGTCCCATGGCCTCTGGTACCACCTGTGAATATAAAAAAAATCCTGTTCACATCCTTGTGCATGGAAACAACACACATACACACACACACACACACACACACACAACACACACATACACACACATACACACACACACACACACACACACAACTACACTGACACATGCACCATTGCAACACTAGTTCTCACTCAGTCTTGTTTCAAGCACACACACACACACACACACACACACACACACACACACACACACACACACACAACTACATGCAACCATATACACACAACTCACACACAGATACACGCACACACACAGCTACACACACATACAGACACACACAGCTACAAACACAAACACACACACACACACACACACACACACACACAAGTACAGTGATGACACAAACACACTCAGTCAGTCAGTGCCACGCCCACACACAGTGATGACACAAACACACTCAGTCAGTCAGTGCCACGCCCACACACTCATTCAGCAAAGTCTTCTCTTTTGCAGTCACTGCTCCGTGATAACACTCCGTTTATCAACACACTGACACCAGACAATAACAATGGGTCTTACCTACGCTTCTGCCAACGCCTGACCGTCTGTGACTGACGCAAGCTCGCTTGACCACGAGCAGGCTGCTCCACCGTGTCAGTTCCGGTGTTAGCTGTGTAGCAGACGACGCTTGTACTAGGTGTCCAGTTTCACTCCCTCCCCTCCCCCTCTCTGAGCCATTGTTCCTTGCCTGGCCTTCACCCTCTTCAAAATCTGGGTCAGTTACAGCCTCCAAACTCGGTTCTCTCTCCTCTTGCTTGTCTATTCTCGTAACTGCGATGTCAACACGCCCCCTCCGCTCCACTGGACTGCTGTTTCGACATTTTCCTCCTCATTTGACCTAGCAGTTTCGTCATAACAACTGAATTCGTCGTCCTCTATCAATTGTAGAACTTTCTCATCATCAGTGGTAACAAAATCACTGTAATCTTTTGCTGTTCGCTTTCATTTCACGCCACTTCGGCCAGGTTGAGTTTCGTCATCCGCCATGTTGATCAGTGGGTACGAAAGTTGCAGGGGGTGGTTTGGGAAAGAGCCCAGACTGACTCCTTGAAATCTCATTGGATCCTTCTACTTATACATATTCATTGCAGACACACTAAACGTTGTGATTGGAGTGAATTGGGAACCTCTGGTCTTACTGTGGAGATAGGAAAATTCCACTACTGACGCGAACGGAGATAGCCGTTCTACGGCAGTTTTTAGACCATAGGTGCAGAACGGAAATTTCCGTCCCATGGCAGTCTAAGGTGATTATTGAAAAGATCGCACTTCTCCAACTCCAGGAACACCTGGATTGCAACAGCCTTCTCTATCCTTTGCAATCTGCCTATCGCTCTGGTCATAGTACAGAGACTGCTCTTTTGAAGATTGTGAATGATCTGCTATCTACTCTAGACAATGGTCAGGTGTCCCTTCTCTCTCTTCTTGATCTCTCTTCTGCCTTCGACACTATTGATCACAATACTCTTCTTTCTCGACTTCAGAATATTTTTGGTATCTCTGGCATTGCTCTGTCATGGTTTCAATCCTACCTTTCTGGTCGTGTACAAGTTGTCTCCATAAATGGTGTCTCTTCTAATCCTACCATCTTGAAGTACGGTGTTCCTCAGGGCTCTGTCTTAGGCCCTATTCTCTTTATTTTGTACACTCAGCCCATCTCTGACATTGTACCCCATCATCACATATCCCATCACTGTTTTTCTGATGACAACCAAATCTACATGTCTGGCCATCCCTCCACTATCCCTTCTATAATTCAACGCACACAGCTCTGCATTTTTGACATAAAGTCTTGGATGACATGCAACAAACTCCAGCTGAATAATGACAAAACAGAATTTATATTTATTGCATCAAAGCGACTTCTGTCTACTGTGCCTATCCCTGTTTCTATCCAGCTTGAAGACTCGGTAATCCACACTTCCACATCCGTGCGTAATCTTGGAGTTGTACTGGACCAAACTCTTTCCTTCCACAGCCAGGTATCCTCTGTCTGTCGTGCTTGTTACTTAGAACTTCGACGGATCAGTTCTGTGCGTCATCTTCTATCTGAAGAAAGCACTATAACTCTCATTTCTGCACTCATTCTTTCCAGACTTGACTACTGTAACTCGCTTCTTGCTGGCTGCCCCCAAACACTCTTATCCAAATTGCAAAAAGTTCAAAATAACGCTGCTCGCCTTGTACGGAAATGCCCAAGGTCAACTCATGTTTCCCCTCTGCTTCGAACTCTACACTGGCTTCCTGTTCGAAAGCGTATTGACTATAAACTTTCCCTCCTATGCCATAAGTCTCTGGCTGGTCTAGCTCCCCCCTATCTTTCTGATCTCCTGACTGTTTACATTCCCTCCAGAGAGCTACGCTCTTCTACTGATGCCCACCTACTTAGAATCCCACGCTTCCGCAACAAAACTCTTGGTGAACGTGCTTTTTCTTATCAGGCCCCCTCTATTTGGAACAAACTTCCCTTTCCTCTCCGCTCTACCTGTACCCTTTCTTCGTTTAAGTCCAGTCTAAAAACCACTCTTTTTAAATCCTAGCCTGTAGTTCTGTACTCTTACTTCAGCTGCCACCTTGAAATCTGTGCCCGCGCGCGTGTGTGTGTGTGTGCGGGTGTGTGTGTGTGTGTGTGTGTGTGTGTGTGTGTGTGTGCGGGTGTGTGTGTGTGTGTGTGTGTGTGCGGGTGTGTGTGTGTGTGTGTGTGTGTGTGTGTGTGTGCGTGTGCGTGTGTTGTGTGTGCGTGTGTGTGTGTGTTTACTGTAAGCGCTTAGGGCTTTTTTTAGATTAAGCGCCATAAATGTTCACTATTATTATTATTATTATTATATATATATATATATATAATAAACGGCTACCTGGCTGAACCTGTCTCTCAGTGACAAAAAAGCTACTTACTGCGTAGCTTTCATCGGCGATCCGGCCGACTTCTTCAGCGCAACTGCTGGGTTGAGAACTGGCTTCAGTGCGCACCGCCGTGAGCGAACTCACGACAGTGCGACTGAATAAGTCAGGAGTACACCGATAGCAGGTTGTGTCGGCCCCGGTCACGGTTGAGGGTGGGGTTCCTTGCGGCGATGTAAACTGCCTCCTTTACTCCCCTCTGGAACCATCTTGCTTCTTTGTCGAGAACTTGCACACTGTCCTTTTCAAAGTGGTGTTGGGTGTGGGTCCGATGTTCTCCCACTGGAGAGGACTCACGTTTGTGTTCTTTTAATCTTTTGTGCAAGTTGCGCTCAGTTTCGCCAATATAACTATGGTCACAGTTCTGGCAGTCTATCTTGTATATCACCCCTGATGTGTCCAATTTGTCTCTTTAGTCTTTGGGGTGGACTAACTGGCTTCTGATGGTGTTGGTGGGCTTGGCATGAACACTGACTCCCAACTTCCTGATCTTTCTGCTGAGAGCCTCAGTGACGCCGCTAACGTATGGCATGGAGACGTGCCCTCTCGAAGGGGTTGGCCGTTCAGTGGAGGGTTGGGGTATGGTTTTTTTGCCCCCCGGAATATCCCAGGCCCACTTCTGGTATCCTGACACACAGTACTTTTTTGATGTACTGCACCTCTTCTTCTCTAGTGGTGTCGATAGAGCAGATGGTCTTCGCTCGGTGGGTGAGGGTGCGGATTACTCCAAGCTTGTGTTCCAGTGGCTGGTGACTGTCAAATTGTAAGTACTGGTCCGTGTGGGTCGGCTTTCTATAGACGGAGAAGGCGAGGCCTGTCTCCATCCAGGTGATGCAGGTATCCAACATCGCGATGCTGCCGTTCTCTTTTACCTCATAGGTGAGCTTGATGGCAGGGTGTTGGTTGTTGAGATGGTTCGTGAAGTCTTCTACCACCGATCTTTTCAGTACAGTCATAGTGTCGTCCATGTAGCGGCCCCAGTAGCGTGGAGGAGTGTGGAACGACGCCAAAGCTTTCTCCTCGAAATTATATATATATATATATATATATGTGTGTGACCCTCCACCACGAAATCA
>JAPXFY010000025.1:40295384-40297884 GCA_030674185.1 Monoplex corrugatus | reverse complement strand
CCTTTCACATTCTAGAGACATCTAAGCCCACTGACAAAGAGAGACAGAAAAAAACTGGGAAAATCCAAAACAACAGGAAAATTGCGATCTTTTGTTTTGACACCATCTATCTGGGAATTATTCTGTGGCACAGGCGTGCTCACTGTTTTATTAATACAGATAACGACTGCTTTTCGACTCCTCTCCTACTGTGCATCTTTCTTTTTTTTTCTTTCTATAAATAAATCTATGCTAAAGAAAGATAAGAAGTCACTCCCATCCATACGCCTGACAGCAGTTGTTTTTACCTCCCGGCTACATTATTATCATTGTCATCTTCGCCATCATTATAGAACATGAATATCAATAATACATCACCATCATCAGGTGCCTTGCCACATGGCGTTGACGATTATGGACTTCCATCTGTCTCTATCTCTTGTTGCCTCAAGCATCTCTTCCATCCTTCCTGTCTTCAGCCACTCTGCAAGTCCGTCTAGTATCTTTTCCCTGGATCTACCCGGTGCTCTCCTTCCCTCCAGCTTTCCCGTTGCGACCAGGTGTTCTAATTCCTCTTTCCTCATAAAATGGCCTATGAATGTTGCCTGCCTTTTCCTAATCTTCCTTATGAATGATCTACTTGTGTCTGCCTCCATCAAGACCGTCTCGTTTGTTTTCTTTGCTGTCCATGGAACTCTCAACATCCTTCTTAGAAACCACATCTCAGCTGCCTCAATCTTGTTCTGGCTTTGCTTGTTGACTGTCCACGCCTCGCAACCGTATAACAGTATTGGTTCTATATAACATTCAAGAACTCTCTTCCTGATGTTAATTGATAAGCATTTGTTGGTAAGAATGCTCTCCATCTTCTTGAATGTTGTTTTTGCTCGGCCGATTCTGCTGGCTATTTCTGATATGTATCTGCCATCTGGTAAAATGATCGTTCCCAGGTATTTAAATTTATCAACCTGTCTCAAGACTGAGCCGGTTGCTGTTGTTTGCATGAGGGGATTTCATGTTTTTTACTGATCACACACATATATAATCTGAAAATAGTTTGAAAATAACGGAATATAATGAAATGATATCATGTCATACAGTTTCTATTCAATGATCCCACTAAATAATACATACATAACTATAAAATGCCTAACCAGAGCTATTGATAACACATAAAAACACTTTAAAACCATCCTTATGAAATAAACTCACTAACGTATATACAGGAAGATAAACAAAGAAATCAGGTATAGGTGCAATGAAGCTAAGGAAGCTTGGCTGAACACAAAATGCAGAGATAGAAGAACGACACAAAATGGATCCTCACGGTATGTACAGACGAATTGAAGAAATTGTTCATAGGAAAAATACATGTACATCAACTGGTTGCTTAAAATCAAAAGATGGCACGCTTATCATGGAAAAAGACAAGGTATTAGACAGATGGGGAGAGTACATTAAAGACCTTTTTGAGGATGACAGAAACGAAGAACACATCATAAAAAAGAACTTTGAAGGACCACCCATAATGAAAGATGAAGTCAGAGCAGCACTGAAAAAGATGAAACCAGGAAAAGCCCCAGGACCAGACAACATTACTACAGAGACGATTGAAGCCCTGGAGGAATTTGGCATAGAAAAAATAAGTCCTCCTAAATGAAATTTATGACACTGGAAAAATCCCCAAAGATATGTCAAAATCAATTTTCATTGCACTTCCAAAGAAGACAGGGGCTATAGAATGCGAACTCCATCGCACAATCAGTTTGATGAGTCATGTAACAAAAATCCTGTTAAGAATAATCATGAGGACAAGGAATAGAATCAAAAGAGAAATAGCAGAAGAACAGTGTGGATTTGTGGAGGGGAAAGGAACTATTAATGCCATATACATCCTAAGAACTATCATAGAGAGGTCAGTTGAGATGAATAAGGATTGGTATTTATGCTTTGTTGACTATACCAAGGCTTTCGATCGGGTACGACATGAAGAATTGATCAACCAACTGGAGAGACTCAATGTCGATGGAAAAGATCTACGAATAATCAGGAATATGTACTGCGAACAAACAGCTGCAATGAGAATAGAAAACAATATAAGCTCTTTTCAAAACATCAAAAGAGGAGTCAGACAGGGTTGTGTTTTGTCACCAGATCTATTTTCACTATATAGCGAAAACATCATGAGAAACCTAGAAGAAGACCCTGGATTAAAGGTTGGAGGGAAAATGATAAACAACATTCGATACGCAGATGACACCGTACTAATTGCAGAAAATGAAAGGGACCTACAATACCTTGTGAATATACTAGAAACAGAAAGCAAAGGTAAGGGGTTGGAACTAAACAGCAGGAAGACTGAAGTCATGGTGATCAGTAAAAAACATGAAATCCCCTCCTGCAAAATAACAGCAAATGGCACAACCTTGACACAGGTTAATAAGTTCAAATACCTGGGAACGGTCATTTCATCAGACGGCAGATGCACATCGGAAATAGCTGGCAGAATCGGCCAAGCCAA
>JAPXFY010000025.1:40277884-40290384 GCA_030674185.1 Monoplex corrugatus | reverse complement strand
TCCTGATACAGAAGTACTAGAGAGAGCCAATCTCCCCTCCATCCACAATTTACTTCAAAAGAGTCAAGTTCGCTGGGCTGGCCATGTGTAATGGATGTCTGACACCAGAATTCCGAAGCAACTCCTCTACGGGGAACTAGCGTCTGGCAAGAGAACAGTTGGAGGCCAGAGAAAACTGTTTAAAGACTGCTTGAAGGCATCGCTAAAGTCCCTCAACATAGACTGGGAGAATTGGGAAAACCTTGCCCTCGACCGTACAGTCTGGCGTAGAAGAATCGAAACCGGATGTACCTCTACAGAAGTGTCTCGTATCCAATCTACACAAGAAAAACGAGCTGCACGGAAAGCTAGGGCTGCAAACCCTTCAACCACAGTAACCGACCACAGATGTCCAACCTGTGGACGTTACTTCCATGCCCGGATCGGATTGATCAGTTACCTCCGGACACACTGACTCAAATCAACTTCATGAAGCCGTGGTCATTGTCGATGACAGACGAACACCGTATTTCTTTGCATGCAGCTCACACCCAAAAAGAGAAAGTTACGATAATATGAGATATGACATAACCGCATGGAACATTCTGAACTTTAAACGTTGATACGTGAATATTGGACACACACACACATACACACACACACACACACACACACACACACACACACACACACACACACACACACACAGCACGCACGCGCACACACACACACACACACACACACAATATATATATATATATATATATATATGTATGTATATATGTACATGTATAGACAGACAGATAGACAGACAGACTGATAGACAAATAAATAGGTAGGTAGGTAGGTAGATAGATAGATAGACAGACAGACAGACAGATAGATGGATAGACAGATAGATAGTAGATAGATAGATGATAGATAGATAGATAAATAGATAGATAGATAGATAGATAGATAGATATTTGTTCTAGAATCTTAGAGAAAGATGTGGCTCAGGACTGAATATACTGACTTGATTTAACTCGTGAATAGCTTGTAGTTGCATCGTTTCATCTCAGAATCTTACAGAAGAACATGGTTCAGATCGGACACAATGAAATACTCTAATATGTAAAAACTGTGTAGTCACATGACGTCCATTAGAACATCAGGAACATTCAAGACATTAAGCCCTCTGAAAAAAGAAAAACCTTAGATAAAAGGGAATGCAACACTTTCCCGTCTTAAAGTTATCAAGTTAAAAGGTTCTTTTGAATTATATTTGGTGACACATTTCTACAAGGTGTATTTTCTCAACGACCTGTGATTCCTCGTTCAACATGATTAGTGTGCCATCTCCGATAAACCTTTCACTTACACACAAAGTGAGAGAGTCAGATATTGGTGTAGAAACTTTCCCAGTCTATCAGTTGGCTTGGTCACTGTTGACATTCTATTCTCCAATCATCATTGTCTTTGGAACGTTCGGCAACGTCATGAGTATCGTCATCATGAGCAGAATGACGTCAGGAGAATCCACCGTCAATGTTTTCTTCATTGCCATAGCTGTTGGAGATCTGTTGGTTTTGTATACAGGTAATTTTCTTTCCTTACTGTTTGTTTGTTGGGCAAAAGTGACTTGTTTTGATTTCGATAATTACTTTTCACTATTTTTTGAGTAAATTTAGAAGAGCATGCATTATGGTGAATGATGATGATCATCATCAGTTGTGTCTTCATGGAGCCTCCGTTTAGACCAGAGACAGTGTTTCTAAGCAGTTTTGTTACCCATTCCTTTACTACATTGTTTCCAAAGGGTAAAGCATCTTTTAGACATCAGGAGGTTATTATTGCTGTCTATTCTAGGGAGATAAAACAAGATAATTTCTTAACAAGTAGAGACATTTCATACTCATAAACATAGCCCACAAAACGAGTCCACGTTGTACTGTGAATACAATTAAATCAGTCTAATGTAAGTAGTCAAAGAACGAAGCAATGAATAGGAAAGTTTCATGAAAGTAAGAGGATGAAGTGACCAAACATTCTTTTTTGTGAAATATCATTGAACAATGCATAAAATGCCATGAACTTTGCGAAGAAAACGTTTCGCAGCACACACAGGGATAACCTATGGCTATACTCTGAGCATTGGGAATTCCATAGCAGATCGTTTTCTCTCATCAAAAGTTGCCTCTTAAACTGCAGACACAATTTCGAAATGGAAATTGAAGTTAGGAGTAGGTCAACGATGTAATAGCAATGTTCTTCAACATGACCACAGACAGGGTGATGAGACAAATGACTGAGGAGACATCAGATGGAATCTCTTTTTAATACTGTACATCTTGATTTTGCAGATGACCTGGAACAGATCTCCCACACTTACTGGCATATAATGACTTAACTCTAACTTGGTTATCTACACCACAACACATGTTAGTGCTGTCACCTATTTCATTTTTGTGATACTAACACAAACTATTTGGCACAATCCTCTATTTTTAAAAGAACATTGATTTCATATATATATATATATATATATATATATATATATATATATATATATGTTTATATATTATTCATATATATATGCACATGTATATATACATGTGCGCGTGCGTGTGTGTATATATATGTGTGTGTGTGTACATGCATATTTGCATATTTAGAGCGAGAGAGAGAGAGAGAAATGTATATGTATATATGAAATCAATGTTTCTAAAAGTAGAGGATATATATATATATATATACACACACATAATTATATATACACACACACATATATATATACATGCATATATGTATACACACACACACATATATATATGTGTGTGTGTGTGTACTTGCGTGCGTGCGTGTGTGTGTGTGTGTGTGTGTGTGGTGTGTGTGTGTGTTGTGTGTGTGTGTGTGTGTGTGTGTGTGTGTGTGTGTGTTGGGTTACCATTACTCATATTGTCATCATTAGTAATACTGGGTAGCATATCAATCTAAACAATAAAAGGGAATAGTAACATCACCAATTACTCGCCCTCCCCATGTGTAAAGAGCAAATAACCAAAGGATTTCACTACAGCCATGACATCTTTACATACAGCAAAGGGCATCACCAAAATATTGAGATTAATGAAATGCATGCTAATTCTCACTTTCTTTTGCCCAAATCAGGAAAAAAGAGGATACGAAATGCAATGTGTTTAGCAAGGTTACTTCTAACATCAAAATACATTTTTTCAACAATGTTAATACATGCACTGTGATTCACGGCTGTTTTGCTTGAAATAACACCTGTCTTACCTCAAACATATATCATCCGTATATATCAATTGCATCTTGCTTGCAGCTCCATAGCACAGCAATAATGTCAATATTATCCACAATTATCAAACTATTCCACTCAGAATTTTCTTCCTTAACCTCACTTCATAACATTTTCTGTTTCAAAGGAAGTCGTATTAGCTTATAAAATCGTGACTTTGGAAATTTGTCTATTGAATATCAAGATGAACATATCTTATTCGTGTAATGAAATAAACTTTTCAACTTATATTTTCTATCTCAGCATCGTCACCAGAGAGACGAGTTTCCTAACCTTGACCTGTAGGCTCAAAACACTGCCAGAGCAACGAAGAGTTTCAGTAGCTTGAGAAAAAAAAAAGACAAACACTAAACTCAGATTTCCCAAGGTAAAAAGTCTCATCATCATCATCATCAGGTGCCTTCCGCGTTGGCGATCATGGCCTTCCATCTGTCTCTATCTCTTGTTGCCTCAAGCATCTCTTCCACCCTCTTTGTCTTCAGCCACTCTGCAAGTCCGTCTGGTATCTTCTGCCTGGGTCTACCTGGTGCTCTCTTTCCCTCCAGCTTTCCCGTTGTGACCAGGTACTCCAATTCCCCTTTCCTCATAAAATGGCCTATAAATGTTGCCTGTCTTTTCCTAATCTTCCTTATGAATGATCTTCTTGTGTCTGTCTCCATCAACACTGTCTCGTTTATTTTCTTTGCTGTCCATGGAACTCTCAACATTCTTCATAGAAAACACATCTCGGCTGCCTCAATCTTGTTCTGGTTTTGCTTGTTGACTGTCCACGCCTCACATCCATACAGCAGTATTGGTTCTATATAACATTCAAGAACTCTCTTCCTAATATTAATTGATAGGCATTTGTTGGTAAGAATGCTTTTCATCGTCTTGAATGCTATTTTCGCTTGGCCGATTCTGCTGGCCATTTCTGGTGTGCATCTGCCGTTTGGTAAAAATCTACAAATAGAAAAATTAAGACATAAAATCACAATTTCAAAAATACTCTGAAATCCCATTTCATTTCACGTGGGTACACATTACATAAACACAAGTACAGGGTCACATTTGTGCAAGTCAAAACGTACACTTTTCTCATATTTACAGGTAAGATTTGCTCCAAAGTTAAAAATTGTACTGTTTTTCAAATTATCGTTTCATACTGCTTTGTATCAGAAAGATCTTACTGATATGTTGCAAAATTTCATGTTGTTTCATGTATTGCCATGACTTTGATCGAGGAATAAAATGCACAGGAATATCTTCCAAGCAGTCTCTTTGAAATAAGATTTGTTAAATTCGTGAATATTAAAAAAAAACTTTCAGTTTACATTGTACTGAAATACATGATATAATTAAATGTCTCTTTAGACGCGTGATATCAGAAATACTTCAAAGAACAAATCTTCAGACACTTCACCAAGCTTTTTTAAATTAAACCATGAAAGTATCCAAGATATGTATTATCATCTGGGAAGCAGATTATGGGTGTTGTTATGTAGTTGATTTTTGTCATTCTTGTTACTGCAACACGACTTATCATTGTGTGTTATTCATTTATGGTTGTCATTATATTGCAAAATTTGTTGCTATGTTCGTTTCGTTATTGTCAGTACCATTGCTGTTTGTGGCAGGATCATTGAGACTATGGATTGAGAATTTGTTTGGCTTCCTCTTCGTCAACACGCACCCTGTCCTGTATTATTTCCTCTTCTGGATCGCTTCCTGGTCTTCAACTACCGTCAGCTGGATGTTGGTGTGTGTGACACTGCAGAGAGCACTGTCTGTCGTCTGGCCTCACCACATTAACCGTATTTGTACCAGGAGAAGAGTTGTGTTTTCAATAATTGGTCAAGCCATTTTTCTGTTCATTCTTTACTGTCACTATGCGTACTGCATTCCTGTTGTGATCTTATCCGGCACAACAGATGTCGATTGCATGAGTATGGCGTCGTCATCTAACTACGTCTGGTTTGTAAATAATGTGTTTACATATATTAACACAGCGCTGTACAGTGTGCTACCTTTCACGTGTCTGGTAGTGGGGAATACTGTTTTGGCCTCAACACTGGTCAAGTCTATGAGACAGGCTCATGGAAGCATGGCAGTCGGAAATTCTTTGCAAGTAAGTAAACGCGAAAGGGAAACGTATTCAGTGACTATCACTGTCTTTGTTGTGTCCGTAACCTTCGTTGTTTTGACTTTGCCAATTACTGTGTACTTTATGCTGTTTCATTTCAAAAATCTTAGCAGCATGTCAGATCAAGAGACAGCCAATGTGCACCTGCTTTTCACGATCAGTTTCCTGATGGCTGGCACCAACAGTGCCATCAACTTTTATCTCTACTGTCTGACAGGTCGCAGGTTCAGGGAGGAGTTTTTGAAGATAATGAGCTGCAGAACAGTCAAAGGATCTTCAAAGTCTTTTTAAAAATGACCAATTGTGTCAATGTGGCGAAATGGTGGGCAAAATTGACTGATCACTACACTTGCTTGATTTCTAACTCCCATCCAGCTGTATCATTACAAGATTCTTCAGCATAAAATCTGAATGTGTAATTGTCTTATCAAGTGAAAAGACTGAGCTCTCATGTGTTATGTGTTTTATAGATGTGTGTTTCTGGATGTAGCTCAAGGAACATAAAACATGGAAAGTATGTGTATTTCTCAGGGTAAATTAACGCCATAGCATTATTATTGTGGCAGCAAGTATACAGTGCATACAGTCTGAATCTTAAACGAACTCTTTACCCATCATCCTATCCCCATTTTTTGAATGCTTGAAGCATAGAAACAATTGTTCCAGATTCTGTTTCATGCCATTCTGTCATAGTGACATATGTTAGGGTTCCTTATGCCGCTTCCATGCCTGATGTAACTTCATCTTGAGGTCTTAGTGTTAGAAGATTGTAGGAACCATTTCTGCAAGACCTTACGTGCATACGTCTTATACACAGGCTTGTAGCTTCAGGCGTGACCCTTCTAGTTCATCACAAGCCATCTGCAGTATCAGTGCATAAGGAATTTATTTCGAAGCAGACACATCTTGAGAACCTGAAACTAAAACTTCTTCAAGGTTTCCAAACAGAGGAGACGTTCAGTGTTATGTCAGAACAAGCATTACAGAACAGACATACTACAACTCTAATCAAAAAGACCCAACCCCAATGCAGCATCTCTTGTGACGGTTGTTCTCACAATGGAATAATGTTGATTTCTTCTGTGCACTCCCTACCATCAGTATTATACTCAATATACTAAGGTTTGTGGTGCCTGTGGAAGCTAGATAAGCAGCAAGAGGGAAATGTCACAGAAGTAAAGGAAACAATGAGATCGAATTTACTTGTTTAAGTTTCAGTTTTACTTGTTGATGTGTTTGTTGATTGACTGTTCATACTTTTTAACCAACTGGGCTAAAACGGGTCTAAAGATTTTGCCCCACCTAAGGGTTAAACCAACAACCCCTGCATCATCAGCAAGGGCTTTTATCAACAGAACCAACAATATGAGTGTGTCACTGAATGATTAAGACTATGGATTGCTCATTTATTGAGATGTCGCTGCATGGGTTTAGATCCCATCGTCATCGAGTTTTTAATGGTCTGTCAGCTCTGTTGCTTAGAGTGCGCTGTGCTGATAACACAGATCCTGGGTTCGATCCTTAGTGGGGGCTACAGATTTCTTAACACTCGCTGGTCAGCTCTTTTGGTAGAGCAATAGACTCAAGAATTCATGCCTCAAGTTCAATCCTACACGGCAACGTAAACCTTTGACCTGTACACTGCCTGTCTCAATACTCTAATCATTCTGGTGATGTAGGTTTTCTTAGGCTCCATTTTCCTTTCTTCCCATTTCAAAATCTTGCCAGCAAAATGGTTCTGTGGAGGCATACTGAGTGTGCCAGATAAGGAATGAAGTTCATGATTATGGAGCTATCCAAATGCCATAAATCCCTCTTGAACAAATTCCAAACTGCGAACGTATTTAACCCTTTGACTCCCCACAGCCTGTCCACCAGAATCCTGCATTGTCAACTATGCAAGCAAAACAAAAATGTAACCCTTTGACTCTCTCAACCTACCCACTGGGTTCCTGCATGAGGCTGGTGGATAGGGTGAGGGTGGCAAATAGTTACGTCTTGGCATTTGTCACTGTTTTCGTTTTATCATCGCTGTCATTGTTGTTATTAGTTTGTCAGTCAGCAAAATAACCTTTATTCTGAAATGAAATGACTTGAAAGTTTTCGTAAAATTATTGTATATGTTTCGAGTTCTAAGTAGGGTCTTTCTCAGGATGAGTGTTGTGTGTGTGATAATCTCCGTATCTTGTTCTGTTTACTTGATTTTTGATAATTTACTTCACATGCAGATTTTTATGGGATACATTAGTTTCAGTTTCAGTTTCTCAAGACGACATTCCTGCGCTTGGGAAGACTTTCATATGCACTAACGTCACAGGTGCCATGTGTATGGTGATCATGGCACAAGCCTTAAGCCTGCACATAAGCCCATGAGCTTGCCAGGTCCTGAGGCTCCTACCTAGACTATGTTTTACCTAGTCTATTTTTATACTGGTATTTTATCAGACTATTACTGGAATAATGAACATGTAAATGACATGTCTATCTGTGATACATTAGAAATCACATAACCTCTAGACATCATTTTGTTCATGAAGATCCCGGGGGTTGGGGTGAGGGATTGGATGTGACAATTGCTAATGATCCGCCATCCTCATCCTCAACACTCTGTGCCAGAACTGTTCGCAAAACACTCCAATATACGTTAACCTCGTGCAAACCACCTTGGCCAAAAGTTTGCTCCCTTGTCGTGGTTGGGGAGCTTCGTGCCTGGTGGTGGCTTTGGCTACTGGTAGGGCCAGCCAAGCTGGACAGGTCAAAGGGTAAAAGGACTAACAAAGCACGAGCCACTTGTCCTCCAAACTGACTAACAAACCCAGTCCTAATAGAAGAACTCGACTCTGCTATGTGTGAAGGGCTTTCAATAGGGATTTGAGCACAGGACTAACAAACCCAATCCTGAAAAGAAATTAAACTTGTTGCGAAAACAGCAAGAGAAAAAAATCGACACAAATGTGTGTGACAGACTTCCAGAGTCATCAACAGCTAAAGAAACTGGCCCAGAACAGACAGAAATAGCGAACGTGCGTTGCTGCCTTGCATGCTAATGTATAGTGAGCAGTAAAGTTAAGAACAAAACAAGCCTTGGCGTTCAGTGCCTGGCCTTGTCGTCAGAAGCAATGTAACATAGCGGCACTGCTTCTGGCGATGGAGCGGACTCTGAGTGCGGAGAAAGAAAGAATCCAATAGGCGATGGTTACACTAGAGCTGATGCGTTATCACAAGGAAATAGATCACGTAAGGCAGGGAGAAAAGCTCTGCTTTATGAAGGACACAAGAAGATCATTCACACGGATGATTAGGAAAAGACAGAAAACATTTATAGGCCATTTTATGAGGAAAGGGAAATTTGAGCACTTCGTCACAACAGGAAAGCTGGAGGGAAAGAGAGCACCAGGTAGACCCATGGAGAAAATATTGGACGGACTTGCAGGATGGCTGAGGAAGACAAGATGTGCTTGCGGCAACAAGGGATAGATACATATGGAGGGCCATGATCGCCAACGCCATGTGGTAGAGCACTTGATAATGATGATGACATGAACGAGTGGCTTAACGGTTAAGGTACCCGCAGAGAACGCAAGAGATCCTGGTTCAAATCACTGTTTGTTTTCCCCCTCTCTCTGTTAGATCTGAAATATTGGTCTGAAGTAGTTTTTCAGAAGAGATTACAAAGCAAATTCCGGTCCGAAAGACAGCATGCACTTAACGAACGCTAAAGATCCCACGGCAGCAAAAGAAGTGACCCTGGCAAAACTCTGTAACAAAAATCCACTGTCATAAGTTAATAAAAAAAAACTTACATACAGATAAATAAAAAAGGAACAGTGGATAGCGCCGTACTACGACGTGGTGCTTTCCCCAAGGGAGAGCAACCTGCATTTCATGCAGAAAAGTTCCATCGTGACAAAAACAATGATGATGATGATGATGATGATGATGATGATGATGATGATATAATATTACTAATAATGATGATAATGATGATAATAGCAAAAATGATAATAATAATGCATCTCATCCAGTTCAACCTAATTTCATCTAATCCAGTCCAAAGCAAGAGACCCTCCACCTTACCAGCATCACCACTGAGAGATGAGCTAAGGCAGCTATCTGTGTCAGGTGTTGTCTTGTTGAAATATGCCATAGATGAAACCTGATGACCGCCAACAGGTTTCTTGGTCACTTGGAGGCCATGTTTCACGTAAACTAGTTTCTGGTCGATAAATGGCCATTGTGCTTGGCGAGCTTCTTTTCTTTTCTGTATTTCTGTTCTTTCTTTTTCTTTAATAATGTAGCATTCAACAGTTTTTATGGAGAGTTCAAAGATGTCTTGCAAATAATGTTTGACTCATTCAGCAAACATATTGAAGTACGTTCCGGGAGATGAGTAACAACTGTAATGAAATGTTTATCAAGTTTAGGACATTAACAAAAAATAGTAATGAAAAGAAGAAGAAGGGGAAGACAGAAGAAGAAAAAAGAAGAAAAAGAAGAAGAAGAAGAAGAAACAACAAGATGAACGAGAAGAAGAAGAATCATCATCAGGTGCCTTGCCGCATGGCTTTGGCGATTATGGACTTCCATCTGTCTCTATCTCTTGTTGCCTCAAGCATCTCTTCCACCCTCCCTGTCTTCAGCCAATCTGCAAGTCCGTCTAGTATCTTCTCCCTGGGTCTACCCGGTGCTCTCCTTCCCTCCTGCTTTCCCGTTGTGACCAGGTGTTCCAATTCCCCTTTCCTCATAAAATGGCCTATGAATGTTGCCTGCCTTTACCTAATCTTCCTTATGAATGATCTACTTGTGTCTGCCTCCATCAATGATGGAGGCAGAAGAAGAACAAAAAGCAGAACAAGAAGAAGGATAGCAGCATTTGTTATCAACAACAACAAGAAAAATGGGTAAAAAAAAAAGTCAACACAAAGAAATAGGCTATGACAAAATGACCTGAATTATGTAAACGTATGATTGACTTCTGTTCAACTTTGATGCGTAAAGGGAAGCAAAATAACCGATTTCCCTATAAAAAAAATTCTACCGCAGAAATTACATACACGCCTGAACCCTGGGATTTTCTTTGTGCATCGAACTGAAAGACCTGGTCATCATGGACCACCTATACTATCACGCAAAACATGACCCATGTGTTTACAATGGAGACAGTACAGACTGCATGTATTTATCATTTCTGTACAGCGCAGACACAAGAAGGGATTTAATGGGAAAAAAAAGATGAAGAAAAGACAAGAAACGTTTATGGGGCATTTTATGAGGAAAGAGGAATTAGAGCACCTGGTCACAACAGGAAAAATGGGGGGAAGAGAACACCAGGTAGACCTAGAGAGAAAATATTGGACGGACTTGCAGGTGGCTGAAGACAGAGAGAGTGGGAATGTACTTGCAGCGACAGAGGATAGATTCGTGTGGGGGGCCATGATCACCAACGTCATGTAGCAGGGCACATGATGATGACGACAGCGCTATTTTCAAAATATTTGCACGCTTTGCGCATAACAAGACGTTTTAGTGGAACACAGAGTACTCAAGCTGTTAAGTGACCTGTCCAGAAGAACTCAAGCTAGTTAGGTGAACTGGCCACGCCCCACCGTGTTGTTGTGCAGTCTGCATCTTTGGGTGGGCATGCATATCGACTGATTTTGATGCGCACTGGTGGGCGTGCATGCTGAAGGTGATTTTTGATACATCTTGTTGGATGTGCATGCTAATGGTGGTTTTGATGCACCTTTGGAGAGCGTGCAAGTTGGGTGTTTTTGATGTTTCCATAAGCCAGCCACAGCCATGACTTACAGGATCTTTAACGTGCTTATTTGATATTCGGCAGTCCTATACACACGACGCACGTTTGGGCACTGGCAGATCTGCACACACACGTTGACCAGGGAGATGAAAAAAAAAAAAACCCTCTTTACTCACCAGATACCTGGGCGTATCGAACCCAGGACCTTCCAGTACAAAGTCCGACGTTTGTCCACTTTTCTAAGGCGCCCGTGGAGTCAGTTTATTCATAGCCTCCTTTGAGGGGGTATTTATTCATAATAGGTCATAGCCTCCTTTGAGGGGGTATGTGAGCAATACATATTACATTTTAAGTTTTTAATATGAGGCTTATGAATTAACAAATGAACGAGCCATTTTATGAAGCAGTTACTTTGTTAAGTGTACAAGAACGATGAAAATATTGCATACAACTATATTGTTTGTTGATGATTTCACTTTATTAAGTTTACACAAGCCAATCTGTCGGCAAAACTTCCTCTTACATCATTGTTTCAGAAGAGAACAACATGTGTTTCGTGTCCTTTGATTTAGTACAAAATGAACAGATTGAGTCACAATATCTATATCGGAAATGAGATACTTGAGAAGCCGAATATAGCAAAAATAATTCTGAAAATTAATATTCCAATCTTTCAATCAAAATGGAGGATGATTCGTGTGTAAGATTGCTGGCATTAGTACTATACATTGTACAAGACAAGGCGAGAAAGAAAGATTCACATGCAGTCTGTAAACAAGGTCAGACTAAAAACGCTGTTGCTGTGATTTGGTTTCTTTGACAAGGTCATGAATTACAGTATTAACCCTTTCGCTCCCGCACCATATCCACAAGTTTACTGCATTGCCAACCATACCAGCAAAGCAAACACTTAACCTTTTGATTCCCTCACCCCTATCCACAAGCTTCCTGCATTAACGACGAGATATTGCACATAACATCAAGGTTTGTTGCTGATATCAATTTACTAAGTTTACACATGCCGAACTGGTGGATAGGGTAAGGGAGTCAAAGGGTTAAGTTTGTGCTTTGCTGGCATGGTTGGCAATGCTGGATACTGGTGGAAAGGGTGCTGGAGTCAAAGGGTTAAGGTCGGAATTGGGATTAGGGTTAGGATTATATTTGGCTGCTTTCATATTTCTAACCACGAACATCCATAGACGCTTGCCAGGGCCACGTTTTCTGTCCGTCCTTTGCCGTGAAAGGGTTCTTATCACACATGCCCAAACACGGCAACTGACGGGAGAGAAACCCGATCTCAATAGCGAAACGATTGCATTCAACTGCAAACCTGTGCCTAT
>JAPXFY010000025.1:40250384-40272884 GCA_030674185.1 Monoplex corrugatus | reverse complement strand
TAGTTGTGAGAGATCCTCTTTAGTTGTGAGAGACCCACTTTAGTTGTGAGAGATCCTCTTTAGTTGTGAGAGATCCTCTTTAGTTGTGAGAGATCCTCTTTAGTTGTGAGAGACCCACTTTAGTTGTGAGAGATCCTCTTTAGTTGTGAGAGATCCTCTTTAGTTGTGAGAGATCCTCTTTAGTTGTGAGAGATCCTCTTTAGTTGTGAGAGATCCTCTTTAGTTGTGAGAGATCCTCTTTAGTTGTGAGAGACCCACTTTATTTTAGTTGTGAGAGATCCTCTTTAGTTGTGAGAGATCCTCTTTAGTTGTGGGAGATCCTCTTTAGTTGTGAGAGATCCTCTTTAGTTGTGAGAGATCCACTTTAGTTGTGAGAGATCCACTTTAGTTGTTAGAGATCCTCTTTTGTTGTGGGAGATCCTCTTTAGTTGTGGGAGATCCTCTTTAGTTGTGAGAGATCCTCTTTAGTTGTGAGAGATCCTCTTTAGTTGTGAAAAATCCTCTTTAGTTGTGAGAAATCCTCTTTAGTTTCAGTCGAATTTTGCTGCGCACCATGCAATGGTCCGTGCCGCAGTCGGCATTGTGATAGCTGTGTGTGAGAAGCACATTGTTGATAACAACTCTTCTGGTGACAGATGGATTGATTTGGTTCAGTTTTTACGTCGACACCCACCTCAAATGATATGGCCGACGGGGATAACCATCCTAGGGAACTGGGGGAAAGGGGAACTTATCTAATCCTGTACTGACACCACCAGAACAACAATGATGTTAAGATGGGACAGTGAGAAGGCCAGTTTTACTGTGGCGCACCCTGGGATTCCAACCCGCAACCATTAACATGTGAATCCGACGCTCAAACCAGCTGAGCTACTGGGGCCCGCTTCTGGTGATAATTACTTCCAACAGACTTTATGGCGAGTCTTTGTCTTGAAGAACGTGTTGGCGATGCACAATTAGCGGTAGGAGCAGAGCTTCAGCAGCCTCTTGCCGTTGTCGTTCATCCGTCCAACACTGAAGTGTCCCAAACAGTCTGGCACCTGTGCCGTTAGTGCATATGGAATTCGTTCCGAGCGCGGAGACGTCGTCTTGAGAAGCTAAAACTGAAACAGTCCGGCCACAAGTTGTGGTCCGATCCGATTCTAGAATTGAAATCGCCAAACACAATGATGTGTCAGATTCTAGACTCTTGCTGACGGTACCATCAAGTTCAACATAGAACTGATATTTTGTTTCTTGGGGTCAGCCAGCCCCACCGTGGGATTGCCCGGGGCTCTTTCAGTATAAACAATATCCTCCACCTTCTGGAAATTACATGCTATAAATTCTCTCTTTTCTGTCAGTCTCTTTGCTTCTGCCTCGCTCCTTTGCTTTCTGTTATTTCTTCCTGTCATTTTCTGCCGTGTTGGTCCATTCAGACGTATGTGTTCGACAAAGTCTTACGTACTTTCTCTTAGGATTGATAATTGAGTACATGTATTTAGTGATTTTTGGCTCCAGGGAAAAGAGATATGCGGAAACAGTTTTAGGATCATTTAGGTTCGTTTTTATACGTGCTTTAGAATCCTTAAAGGAACCAGAAAAAAAAAACACGAAGAAAAAGAGAGAAGAATAAGAACGCGTATTTAATACAACCGACAAGACAGGCGCAAATTTTCGGCCAACTGGCCTTTGTCAAGCGTAAGATCACAAGCAAACAAACACCAGATACAACAATTAGGAGAGAAAGACTGAAACTTCCCTGCTGCTGCTGCTGCTCTGTGTGTGTGTGTGTGTGTGTGTGTGTGTGTGTGTGTGTGTGTGTGTGTGTGTGTGTGTGTGTGTTTGTGTGTGTTGTGTGTTTGTATTTATGCCTATATATATAACGTATATTTTATGCATATACATACGTTCGCTCCTACACGCTCACACACACATAATATACCTATAACATGTACACACACACAGGTACAAGTCATACGCACTCACATACATAAAATTGAAAAATATAATGTAATTGTAACAAATGCACTGCAGTTCACCGATATGTTCTGAAAAAAAAGGAAAATAATGTAAGATGGCGAATGAATGCGTGACACAGTTGGGAAAAAGAATACCCAAAAATCCTTCAAATATTTAAAAGCTGACACAAAGTATTGACATATTTACAATGAAACGAACAGAAAATATGTAAAAGTATACACACAAACTGAAACAAAAAACACGCTACTTCATGCGGAAAAAACATGAAAAATAACTAAAGTTGAGACAGACAGACAGACAGACAGACAGATAGACAGAGGCAGAGAGACAGACAGACATAGAGACAGACAGAGAGAAGGAGACAGACAGACAGATAGACAGAGATAGAGGCAGACAGACAGAGAGACAAACAGAAAGACAGACAGAGACAGAGACAAAAATAGATAGAGAGAGAAAGACACACAGAGAGACAGAGAGATAGAGAGAGAGAGAGAGAGAAAAGAGAGAGAGAGAGAGAGAGAGAGAGAGAGAGAGAGAGAGAAGAAGAAAAAAATTACGCTTGTGATTCTTCCTATGTGTGTGTCCATTGTGCAAATCAGATCTCCTGTCCATTGTATAATTTCTACAATTAAGGGCATCTCTATCCATCCATTTTTTGCACTCACTACTGTTGTACTGCTGCTTTTGACTCAGCCAAAAGATGACAACTGCGAGGCCACACTGCTTCTGTCTTTCTGACTTGCTGAAAGTCCTTGATCAGGTGGGAGAGCTTGTCATTCTCCAAGGCCACAGACTGATATAGTCAGCAGGTGTAACTTGCCAATAGTCATATCATATGATTCCCAAACATACGAATGTGTGTACTTCTACTGATAATAACAACTTCAACAACACATTATACTGCTATACGACATATACTTATCACAAATTTAACCCCACTTTATTGCTATACGAAATACACTAATAACAAATTTAGCCACAGTTAATTGCTCTACGAGATGTACTAATAGCACATTTAAACAGACTTTATTGATGTACGAAATATACTTATAACAAATTTAAACATGGTTTATTGCTGTACGAGATATACTACTAATCACAAATTTAACCACAGTTGTTCCTTTTCTCTCATTGAAGACAGCAGCAGGGAAGTTTCAGTCTTTTTCTCAATTTTTTTGTATCTAGTGTGTTTGTTTGTTTGTAATCTTACGCTTGACAAAGGCCAGTTGGCCGAAAATTTGCGCCCGTCTTATTTTGTTGTATTAAATATTAAATACACGTTCACATTCTTATTTCGTGTTTTTTTCTGGTTCACAGTCTATTGTTTACGAAACATATGAATAATAGATTTAATCACAGTCTATTGCTATCCGAAATATACACGATGACTGAGGTATTTTGCAGCATGCATTTAGAAAGTGTCTGCACTAAGAGTGTCAACTGGACATAAAGATACAGAAAGTTTAATGAAACTGTTGTCAGTTTAAAGGATGCACATTTTATCTCGTTCAGTTAAGCAAGAGGCAGACTAAGGAACACCTGGACCGAGGCTGTGAGGGTGATCTTGGCACCACACGGCAAGTGTCATCTTCAGGCTTTCTAACCTAGTGCCGACCTTGAGCTTTTTGTTGTTTGTTTGTTTGTTTGTTTGTTGTTGTTGTTGTTGTTGTTTTGCTTTTACGGGTCATCGCACTCATGGACGTTACCTTTGTGCTCACCTTTCTTTTTTCGTCGCACTTTCTACGCCATCTTTCATCATCATCATCATCAGGTGCCCTGCCGCATGGCGTTGGCGACCATGGACTTCCAACCATCTCTATCTCTCGTTGCCCCCAGTATCTCCCCCACCCTCTTCATCCTCAGCCACCCTGCAAGTCCGTCCAGCATTCTCTCCCTGGGTCTACCTGGTGCTCTCTTTCCCTCCAGCTTTCCCGTTGTGACCAGGTGCTCCAAATCCCCCTTCCTCATAAAATGGTCTATAAATGTTGCTTGTCTTTTCCTAATCTTCCTTATCAGTGATCGACTTGTGTGTGCCACGCCATCTTTAATGGCCACAAAAGCTGGCAAAGTTTTTTTTACAATGCGATGATGATGATGTCGATGATGATAATCATGATGTTATGAAATTCCATCTAGGACTGAGACTGCGTGACAGGTTTGTACTCTACGCTTATTATCATAACATATCCTGACGTGAACCAGGCCCGAGAGATACATACACTTGCGATGCTGGTCAGAAGATTTGACCAACACCCTCAATGACACATCCATGAAGTGGATGAGACTCGACTGTGTGGTCTCAGTCTTCCCAATGAGCCTATAGCACGCCCAACTCCGGGTAGGAGTCGGTTAGAGCCGAAAAATCCCACAATGATTTTTGAAGGGACTGATGGGGATTCGAACCCACAGCCTTCCAGTCGGTAGCCGCTGGGTTAGCCACTACACCATGGCGACTGGTACCTTCAGCTCTTTCTGTCTGCAACATCCTTGAAAATACTACAAGCGGACAAATGAAATGAGAAGACACAAGACATTCGAGCAGTTCTAACAGTCTTTGTTTTTTATTGAAGAAAAAGCAACAAACAAACAACAACAACAACAACAACAACCCACCTTTCCTGTTACGTCTCTAGAGATGTCTGAAAAAAGTGTACATGTGTAAGTGATTATTCGTTTGTATGTAGGGGGGCTGTGTGTGTGTGTGTGTGTGTGTGTGTGTGTGTGTGTGTGTGTGTGTGTGTGTGTGTGTGTGTGTGTGTGTGTGTGTGTGTGTGTGTTGTGTTGTGTGTGTACTACACGTGTGTGTGTGTGTATGTGTATCTATGTGTGTGTTTGTGTGTGTGTGTTTGTACGTGTGTGTGTGTGTGTGTGATTATCAACAATGTTATTGTTATCAGTATTGTTATTGTTATCATTATTGTTATTATCATCATTATTGTTATTGTTACTATTATTGCTGTTCTTGTTCTTCTTGTTCTTCTTCTTATTATTATTATTATTATTTATTATATTATTATTAGCACTATTATTGTTGTTGCTGCTGTTGCTGCTATTGTTGTTGTTGTTGTTGTTGTGTGTTGTTGTTGTTGTTGTGATGTTGTTGTTGTTGTACCTGCTGTTGTTGTGGTTGTTGTTGTTGTTGTTGTTGTTGTTGGTGGTGGTGGTGTGGTGGTGATGGTATCATTTTCAAAGTAATATAAAGCTTCAGGACTGCATAATTGTTAGACTTTGATACTGAATCATTTTATGACAATGGAAGAAATAATTATATCTTGAAATCAGTTGTTGATTCTTAATATTCGATTTACGTCTGAGGATTTTTTTAAACTTTTCCTGTACAACGGGCCGCTGTGAGCGGCTCGGCTCGGCTCGGCACGGTTCGTCACTTTCTACTGCCCGTTTTTCTACATTTTTAACGACATACAACCGCATGGCAGCAGATAACGACAGTCGGAATACTTCCTTTTCCTTTTCAGCCATTTTTCCACGGTTTTTTGTTTTGTTTTTTGTATGTGTGTGTGCGCCTCGTTTGTTGATATGTTTTCAGTTTCGTAAGTTGAGTTGCCATGGCGTCAGGCAGTTGGCGTCCTGTTAGGCTCACTGCTGCTCAGGCTGTCGCACTTTTTCAGAAATTTCTGACAAAAGTGATGATGAAATAGCTGCCAGTGACAGTGATAATAGCTTTGTTGAGAGTGCATCAGATGCAGAGTCAGAAGAAGCAAGAGTTGACGATCATGAAGGGCCTTCTTGCTCTGCAAAGAGACCACGGCTATCCTGTTCTATTTCTTTTACATCATAATGAACAGTATAATGTTATTACCTGTATGTTAGTTAGAATTTAATTCTGCACAACCCAATACCAACCTTTTTGTTCTATGTAGAATACAAACATATCTACAAGTGTTTTACTGACCTTACCCCCTGTTCCAAAATAGGTCGCACATGAACCCTGCGTCCAGTCTGAAAACCTTTAACGTACAGAAAGAGTTAAAATCATTGTAGATAACAAGTAAAAATGAACAGCACTGCCAATCAGTAGTACGACATGTAATGGACTTTTTAAAAGCGTATGACGCTCACAGGGATCCAGCCTCTCAACAGGGAACGAAACCAAAGAGCATGATACTGGCTCAAAAGTTCAGGTGTTTAAGAGATCATCCCATGAATCAGAAGTTGGATGGTCTCTTCAGAAAATCACCTGCAACGAAGAAGCTTTGTACACGAGAGCAAAATGTTACTACAGCGACGCACATATTAACAGGCATGTACTTCTGATTTTGGCTATATCAAATCGCCAAACTTGGACACTGGCAAGTCTATTGCATGAGACTGCTAAAATTATGGAACAAGATGTGCTCATTTCAAACGTACTGGTGATGTTGTTATTCTTAGGGATGACACTGTAAACCTTTTGACAAAAAATTGACTGTCTCTGTAACAATGGTTGGGATTTTGAAACATTTTATATACACACACACACACAACACACACACACACACACACACACACACACACACACACACGCACGCACGCACGCACGAACACACACACACACACACACACACACGTACGTACGTACACACACTCTCTAACACATGCAATTTTGTCTTGGTCAAAATGCAATAATATCCTTTATCAAAAGGGAAACGAGAAAAAAATCAAAACGGGTCAAATTTATAGAATTGGATTGGTTGAAGCATTTCAAACTTTAAGCTTTGGGGTCGCCTTTAAATTTGGCATGTGATTATACGCGTGTTGATATCTCTTGTTAAAAGCTGAGTCCATTTTGATTCCCCCACCATATTTGAGTTTGAGCAAGAAAATCGTCAGGCGACGGTGCGTCAACCTCCAAAAGGGCTGACGTTACAACCCCAGGTTTGCAAAGTGACCAATGGATGAGTGCAGTATGTTTTGTATATGTGAAAAGAAAGTTCCGGTTATTGAGAGAATTCGTTATGCGAATAAGACCTTTTGTATGTGATATGTTTCAAATTAAAAGTTTGTACTTCTTCTTTTACTGGTTTTGTTGGGTTTTGTTTTTATTCATTTACTAGTTATTTTCAATAAAAAAAGACTATGTAAAAATGTACGCGTTTCTCTGTTGATTGTTTGAGTATCAAAAACTCGATGTTTTCTTACACGTGTGCAAAACAAATGTGTTCATGTGTTCAAGTAGCATCTGTCACTCCTGCATAACATCTGTGGTGCAAGGTGGTAAATGGATGATTGCCCTAATGTGCTTAGCCCTGTTCAGTTCATGTTTTATACCCTCCACTTACCCCTATCGTCAATATGTACTTTGTCCACCATGAACCATAATATTATGGTGATGATACCAAACTTTACATGTAACACTACGAATCTCATTCAAACTACAACCATCTAAATTCAGATTTTTCAACGCTGTACGGCAGAAGTGAAACTGGATGTCGGAAAATCAACTGAAACTTGATGGCAAAAAAGACTGAGGCTCTCTTCAGTCTCCTTCCTTCATTTCTTTAATCTATGTCCCTGCCTCCCACTAGTCCTCTAGGACACTGTATTATCCTGTTCTCTAACCATGTCTACAACCTTGGCTTTTTCCTTCAACAAAGATCTTTCCATACAACAGACATCACCAAAAACTTGCCAAGCCACACAACTGGAAATTAGACGAATTAGCTCCATTCGCCACTACCTCACTCTTGATGCAAAAACGATATTTGTTAATATACGCCAAGCCAAAACAGCTTTCAAGAAGATGAAAAGCATTCTTACCAACAAATACCAATAATTTAACATCGAGAAGAGAGTTCTTGAATGTTACATAGAACCGATAATGTTATACGGTTGTGAGGCGTGGACAGTCAACAAGCAAAGCCAGAACAAGATTGAGGCAGCCGAGATGTAGTTTCTAAGAAGAATGTTGAGAGTTCCATGGACAGCAAAGAAAACAAACGAGACAGTCTTGATTTAGGCAGACACAAGAAGCTCATGCATAAAGCATATTTAGAAAAGACAGGCAACATTTATAGGCCATTTTATGACGAAAGGGGAATTGGAGCACCTGGTCACAATAGGAAAGCTGGAGGGAAAGAGAGCACCATGTAGACCTAGGGAAAAAATATTGCACGGACTTGCAGGGTGGCTGAAGACAGAGGGTGGAAGATGTGCTTGCGGCAACAAGGGACAGAGACAGATGGAAGGCCATGATCGCCAATGCCATGTGGCAAGGCACTTGATGATGATGATGATGATGATGATGATGATTATGATGATGATGATGATGATGATGATGATACGCATTTTGTCTAGATTATATTACTGCAATTCCCTAGTCACTGGCTTGCAATTTCTTACTCATTGGCTGTCCTTAGACATTTTTCAGACTACAACAACAATTTCAAAACGCTACTGCTCAACTGATTTTTAAAACAAAACTATATAAAACTTCACGCACTTTTTTAAAGAGTTACAATGTACACTAGTTACCCATTGAAGAACGAATCGATTACAAAGATGCTTGTGTTTGCTACCAAGCCATTTCCGGAACCGCGCCCCAGTACCTTTTAGAACGTTTGGAAATCTATGCTCCATCTCGATGATCTTTCTGTTCAGCTGATGATAACAGAACTGTTAGTGTCCCTAGATTTGAAAGAGACAGGTATCGTGGTAGAGCTTTTACTCCCTCTCCCATTAACCCTTTGACTCCCGTACCCTATCTACCCACTGCAAAAAAATTAACCTTTTGACTCCCTCACCCTATCCACCAGCTTCCTGCAGGACAGGATCATCATCATCATCAGGTGCCTTGCCGCATAGTGTTGGCGATCATGGACTTCCATCTGTCTATATCTCTTGTTGCCTCAAGCATCTCCTCCACCCTCCTCGTCTTCAGCCACTCTGCAAGTCCGTCTGGTATTTTCTCCCTGGGTCTACCTGGTGATCTCTTTCCCTCCAGCTTTCCTGTTATGACCAGGTGCTCCAAATCCCCTTTCCTCATAAAATTGCATATGAATGTTGCCTGTCCTTTCCCAATTTTCCTTACGAATGATCTTCTTGTGTCTGCCTCCATCAAGACTGACCCGCTTGTTTTCTTTGCTGTCCATGGAACTCTCGACATTCTTGTTAGAAACCACATCTCGGCAGCCTCAATCTTGTTGTGGCTTTGCTTGTTGACTGTCCACGCCTCACAACCGTACAACAGTATTGGTTCTATATAACATTCGTGCGGAAGTCAAACGCTTAAAATCTGGAACTCACTTCCTTTCACTGTTTGGCATAGTCCGTCATTGTCTTCATTCAAGTTCAGACTCAACACTTTTTTTCTTCAGCAGTCCTTTCATTACCGTTCTGCTGACGTCTTTTTGTAGGTCGTGTATCGCTTTATTAGATTGTGCTTTTGGATGTGTTGTCTGCGCGGGCATATGTGAGTGTGTGGGTGTATATGTGGGCGTCCGTGCGTGTGTGCGTGCGCGCATGTGTGTGCGGGTGTGGGCGTGAGTGAGCGTTTTTAGGATCTGTCTGTCTGTCCTTCTGTCAGTCTGTCTGTCTGTCAGTCTGTCTGTCCTTCTGTTTGTCTGTCTGCCTGTCTGTCTGTCTATATGAATGAATGTATATATGTATGTATGTATGTATGTATGTATGTATGTATGTATGTATGTATGTGTGTATGTATGTACGTGTGTGTATATATGTATTTATGTATGTATGTATGTATGTATGCATGTATTTATGTATGTATGTATGTATGTATGTATGTATGTATGTACGTGTGTGTATATATGTATGTATGCCTGACTGTCTGTGCGTTTTTATCTGTTTGATGATAAAAAATCGTAAATTGTAAAACGAGTTAATTTTTTTTTTAAAAGTGCAATGAAAATCCTTACTTTGTAGTAGTAGTGGTAGTGGTGGTGGTAGTGGTTGTAGTGGTAGTAGTAATAGTAGTAGTAGTAGTGGTGGTGGTGGTGGTGGTGGTGGGTGGTGGTGGTAGTAGTAGTAGTAGTAGGGGGAGGAGGAGGAGGAGCAGCAGCAGCAGCAGTAGTAGTAGTGTTATTGTTAGATGTCCCTTCATAACTATGCTTTATTTCACATACAAAAACATCAGATATTATGTATGAAATATTGGCTGTGCATATTGCGTACAGAGCGAAACACACAAGTACGCTAAACTAAGCTTAAGAATAGCACGGATGAAAAATAGTATAAGCATCTAAGATAAGAGCAAATCTCGGTAGCACCAGATTGAGTGACTGTTCTGTCTTGAAAATAGTTCAAACAACGAGCTAGTTGATATCAATTTTACTTATAAGGTTGACTTTCTTCCTGAGTAACTCATGTTTAAAGTTGTCTTAAAAACTGAAAATATATTTCTTTTGATTTTGGTGATGTATTGCCGATAAATAACCATGTTAATCTACAAAGGAGTACCGAGTTCTGTCTTTACAGCTGACAGTATCTGTTTATATAATTATTTGGTGGCGTATTTTCGTTATAAATAAATATCTGTCAATGACCAAAGGAGTACCGAGCCCTGTATACCTATAGCAGTTAAACGGAGGATGAACGTCATTTTTATTTAAGAAAGTAGCCTACCTTACCTTCTTCACTCAACAACCTGGCTGATTGTGACTTTTTTTTCTGGCAGTCTGCACTGATTAAAATAATGGTTTAAAAATATCTTTCTTCCCTGGCATACAGCATCTTGTCACGTATATTCCAAATTGATGAAACATGTATGCTGATTTAAAAAAAAAAATGTTTTCCTACCTTCAGAATCTGTGTGTTCTCGGGGCGTATAATTCTGTTAACGTGAGGATCGAGTCTTTTACCGATACACAACACCTCTCTCTCTCTCTCTCTCTCTCTCTCTCTCTCTCTCTCTCTCTCTCTCTCTCTCTCTCTCTCTCTCTCTCTCTCTCTTTCTCTCTCTCTCTCTCTCTCTCTCTCTCTCTCCCTCCCTCCCTCTATCTCTCTCTTTGTAAGTGTGCGTGTGTTTGTCTGTGTGTCTATATGCACAGTATAGTCTATGTATGCAAGCGAGTGGTATAGGGAAAACAGGTGGAATGGTGTGACCTTGTGTCGCTGAAAAGTTTGCGTGGATTGATCATTTCGTTCTTAGTTTGTTCCTTCGTTCGATAATGTACTTCTTCTGTGTATTGATTCTGTTCATGTTTCTCAAATCTCTTTCTCTCTCTATCTCTCTCTCTCTCTCGCTCGCTCGCTTGCTCACTCGATCCCTCTTGCTCTCCCTTTTCCTCTCTATTTCTTTTGTTTGATTTTTTTTACCTGCCATCGAAAACATGCCAGGGGTCAAAACACACCCACACGCACACACACACACACACACACATACACACACACACACACACACACACACAAACGCACATAGACACATACATACATACATACATACATACATATATACATACATAAATGCATACATACATACATACACACATACATACATACATGTATACATACATACATACATACAGACATACACACATACATACATACATACATACATACATACATACATACATACATACATACATACATACATACATACATACATACACAGCGGGAGGGGAGAGAAAGAAAGTGAAACAGAGAGAGAAATGCAAATGTATGTATGTGCATATTCGTATTCTATTTAAAGGGTGCTTCATATACCTACAAGCAATGAAAATTCATCCGTACATGTATTAATTAACTTTACCATAGCTTTCAACAGCATCAGGAGCAAAATCCCAGAGTCCAGAAACTGTCTGAAAGTAAATAGGGTGAACATTTCTTGCTCTGATTTCAGTGTTAGGCGCAGATCACATAATTTCTGTTTCTTCATGATACCTTCATCAGGCGAAAGGACTGTCACTGTTTCTGTTTTGTTTGGCTTTGTTTTGTTCTGCTCTTCCCATTTTTTCTTTTCTGCACTGTATCGCTTTCCAGCACTCCTCCACATCTCCTGAAACTGAGGTCAACATAACAGCATGACTTTAAAAGCCACTGAATCTGTGGCCATTTTTTTTTCCACAGCTCCTTGAGGATAAGAATGGGAGTGATAGTGATGGTGCTGCAGATCCTCGTTTAAAAGTATCGAGGCTGCATGACAGGGCAGTACTCTACGTTTATCGTAAAGTTCGGGCTATTGGGCACACCGGTATATTATGGAAAAATCTTAACTATATTCACGCATAAGCCGCACTGGTTTATAAGCCGCACTTTTTCAATGGCCAGATCGATCGCCTTCAACTGGAAGGCTGCTTCGTAGGCATTACGTCGCGTTTTCGGCATGGTGAGAGTGTACGCTTGGGCAGAGCAGATCTGATTGCCGATCCAAATGCTTCAACGTGTGCGGATTTGATGTAAAAACCTGAACAGTTAACAATTAACACTTTAATATGGAGCTCGCCGAAAAATTCATGAATGGTAAACACGATTTTGGTGAGTTAAAGAGAAGCTAAGAATACACGAGAACGTGACGCTCCTGGGATCGGGAAAAATCCGCAAATAAGCCGCATCGTTTTAAAAGCCGCAGGGGTTAAAGCTGGGGGAAAAAAGTCGCGGCTTATAGCCCGAACTTTACGGTACTTACATAATATATCCTGGCATCAACAAGGCTCAAGATATAAACAACAACTGCGGTTTTGCTCAGGAAATTTCAACAGCATCTTTGATAACGTATCTTTTAAAGTGGAAGAGACTTAAGTGTATGGTCACAGCTTCCTAACGGGCCCATAACACACTCAACACAGGATAAGAGCAGGCCAGGGCCAAAAAATCTCCACGATAAATTTTCATAATGACGAGGATTCGAACCCACGATGTTTGAGCCTATAATCTATAGTGTTAATCCCTTCACCACGTTGGCCGGTCTGACTGAGTCTTCTTGATGGTGGTGGTGGAGTGGAGGGGGGGGGAGGTTGTTTCTGTCCTGGCAATCAGAATTGCAAGGCAGACGTCACACGAAGACAGGCAATAGTAATAACAATGACAACGATATATGTTTTTTCCAATAACAAACGTTACTTGCTAACAGTCATTTCTCAAACTTACATTTGCTCTTCTACATACCTTCCTATGAAGACCACCTGACTTCAGTGAAAAGACGCAAACTGAGGTAGTACGGGCACGTCACACGATCATCTGGACTGGCCAAGACCATCTTGCAGGGAACAGTTCAGGGAGGGAGACGAAGAGGCAGACAGAGAAAAAGATGAGAAGACAATATCAGAGAGTGGACTGACCTTGAATGGAATATCATTCTGCGGAAAGCTAAGGACCGTGAGGAGTGGAGGAAGTTGGTTGCACAATCTTCAGTGGTGCCCCAACTGTCAACCAGACTACGGGACGTACGCGGACTGATGATGATGATGATGATGATGATACCTTCCTAGAACTAAAGAAGTAAAGACACTCGAAAAGAAGTACATCAATAGAGCAATGATAAAAGACGTAATGCAGAAGAAAACCAAAGAGCAACAGTATTTGCTGTCGGTTGAGAAATTGAGGAGAGACGTAAAATTAGAAAAAAAAATAGCATCAGAAATATACACGGTGGGCCAAATGTAGGTATGTAGTTTTTATTTTACAAAGTTACGTTTAAAAACAGGTAAAGTTTTTTATTTTCCTGTACTGGTCGCCCTAGTTTCACATGGTAAACTCATTGTGATAGGAAAAACGAATGACTATATTGGCACGCAGGCCAACTGAACGATTCTTCCCTCGCTGATCTACTTGCATTAAAAACAACAGAAAAATAAGACGTAGAGACAGCAAAACAGAGTAAACGAAAGAGAAAGTGACGTACGGAGGAGAGGGGAGAGAGACAGAGAGAGTCAAAAGAGGGAATATGTTGGAATAATGTGGTATGTGTGTGTGTGTGTGTGTGGTGTGTGGCGCGCGCGCGCGCGTGTGTGTGTGTGTGTGTGTGTGTGTTCTGTCCGTCTGTCTGTATGTGTGTATGTCTGTATTTCTGTGACAGAGGCGATGACATATTGGGTTGATGTTCACATGCCTAACAGGCTGAGTGGACCCTAGCTCCGCATCTTTTTTATTTTGTGTGTGTGTGTGTGTGTGTATGTGTGTGTGTGTGGTGTGGTGTTGTGTGTGTGTGTGTTGTGTGTGTGTGTGTGTGTGTGTGTGTGTGTGTATTGTTGTGTTGTGTGTTGTGTGTGTGTGTGTGTGTGTGTGTATGTGTGTGTGTGTGTGTGTGTGTGTGTGTGTGTGCCTGTGTGTGCATGTGTGTGTGTATGCATATGCATTGTGTGTTCTGTTCCGGTAAAGTACAATGAACAATCTTTTTACACACTGCCAGCCTCCATACTGGACATTCAGTCATAAGACCTGGTTCGTCTGGTGGCCACCCATCAACACAACAAGCCTGATAATGCAGCACGTGACGTGGCAGCTTCAACAGTAGACTCAGGTATTGCCCACAGTTTACTGGTTGCCTGGATCCTTCTGTTGGACGCACCAGGGTCTGGAGGTGGCATGGAGTGTGGTTTGTTATTGTAGCTGCCTTGAAAGGAATTGCATTGATGAGAGGGATCCATCATGGTGTGGGGTGGCATACGCACACACCACAGAACCTGCACTACTGTATCACAGAAACCCCTCAGGTAGAAACAGGCCCATACCTGCATCTCAGTCTGAAACGAGATTCTGACAATGCCTGGCAAGCCAGAAAACTATCCTCTCGACTGAAGGCTTAGTTTGTCTGGGTTGCCAGATTTTGTCAATATCCTGTTTCATACTGAAGTACAGGTAAGGGCCTGTTTCTACCTGAGAAGTTCTATGTTGGTTAATCCTAAGCCTTCAGTCGAGAGGCTGCATGGTTGAGAACGTGAATGGTGACTACAACCACGCTGGGATTTTGAAGCTTCCGGTGATTCCAGCCCTTCAACAAGATTAGACGTCATGTAGTCTTCCAAGATGACAATGTCTGGCTCCATCGCTCCAGAGCAGTAAACCTGTTTCTTCTGATCGGCTTTTGTCAACAGAATGCAGTGGCTCACAAACACCGTTGATTTCATGTGTGTACATGATCACTAATAACTGTTGTGTATATATCGGCCTGCATTAGAGCAGGTACATCTAATATTTAAGGTTATAAGTTCAAATGTTTCTTGAAAACATTTCCAATAAGGAAACAAAGAGAATATGACAATGATTTAATTTTTACCAATATCAACTCACTTCTTTCTTAGCCGTTTTTCAGTATAAAGTGATATTTTGGTTCAGTAAGTGTTACAGTTTTTTTTTTTCAGGATCTTCAACATGTCTTTGGCAAATCAGTCAGCTACACAAAACCTAACAGAGTCCGATACTGATCTAGAAGCCATTCCAATCTACCAACTGGCTTGGTCACTGTGGAAATGTTATACTCCCATCATCATTGTCTTGGGAACGTTTGGCAACATTATGAGTATCGTCATCATGCGCCAAATGACATCAGGAGAATCCACTATCAATATTTTCTTTATTGCTATAGCCATTGGAGATATGGTAATATTGTATACAGGTAACTTAACACAAATTCCTATCATTTTACTTATGATCTGATTTTCTCTTTGTGTACTTGTTTCTCTTGTATCTAATTCCTTATTTATTCATTCATTTATTTGTCATCGCTATTGTTTTCAGTGCATTTCTTTTTCCAAGCTTTTGTAAAGTCTTTCTTTCAAGTTATCATAAAGAACAGTTTGCAATCAAATAAGAACAACTATCTGTCTGAGGCTGTCACTTTCATCATGGTAACAGAAAGATTGAGCATTACTTGTATGAAACAGCTGTAAAGTTCACAGAAGATGGGGAGAACGAGAACGAAGATCTGGACTGTTTGGCAGTGGGGGGGGGGGGGGGGGGTACACGGAAAAAGCCAAGTCAGGAGATCCCAGTAGTGTTGGCATCAATGGGAGAAATTGCAGAGGTTCTTGTTGGCTAGCAGGAGACGTCGACAAAAGGAGAGATGAGATGGCAGTATTTTGATTTACTGCACTTGTTTGGAAAAGTTTCCTTTGTTTGTTTGTAGCATTTTCATGATAGATAAACATCAGTCTCTCTTTGAAGAAAGAAGAATTTGAAAGATAACTCTTTTTATAATAATTGAAATTTAGTTTACAAAATAGTTTGTTTGATATTATGGAGAAAAGATTTTTTTTAAAAGTACTCTTTATAGTCATTCAATTTTCATTTACAAAATAGTTTGATTATTTCCTAAGTAAATTATGGTTGTTCTTTAAAACATTGAGTACGCTTTAACATGAACTGAGAATTAATGATCCATTATGTGATGTTATATGCAATGGTCTTTATAGTACCTTTGACAATACATTGTATAATCTCTGAATTAATGCAGCTATAGTATATCGTCTTCAACTTTTATCATCAAATTCTTCATCATTTGTACAAGAATTCTATTTGATTTATTATTTTGTTATTTACCCTATAGCTCCCAGTAACTCAGTAACCAACCTTTCAAATTTTATTAATTTTTGTCCCGGTAGGAAATTATTCCGAATTATTGGACCTGCCATGAAAAGGTCTATAATGATTAAAATGATAGAGTGGGTGTCTTGTACAAAATACAAGACTGAAATTTTCATTGTCCTTTTCATAGACTGTGCTGACAAATGGCGCATTCAGTTAATACCAGACATAATCACTGTGTGGTTATTTGTACTGTTCATCTGTGTCCCTTTGCTATTGAAAACGTTCATTTGAACTTTTGCTAAATCTATACCAGCATGAAAGTAATTTTTCATAAGAATAAGCGTATTAAGGTTACTTTGTTTAGAGCAATGAACCTATGAGCAATTTCTGTTTTGAAAAGATGTGACAATATTTCTCCATTTACGGCTGCAGTTTTACTTGTTGACTGACAAATGTCAGATTTCATAATAACGAATCTGTCAAGGAGATTCATTTAGTGATAATGTTTGTGGAAGCAATACTTTATTATCATAATTATTATTGTTATTAATATCATTATTCATTTTTCATATTCATTTTATCAATTGATTTTACCAGAAAACTTTGGCTGCTCTCCCTGTTGAGAATGTAGCAATGTGGTGTAGAGCCATCCTTTTATCTATGTCTGTATGATTTTGTACTTAACAGGTTCATTTGTACACTGGGTAGAGCACATGTTTGGTTTTGTACTTCGTGACACACAACCTATTCTGTACTATCTCCACTTCTGGGTCGCTTCATGGGCTGCAACTTCCGTCAGCTGGCTGTTGGTATGTGTAACACTGCAGAGAGCACTGTCTGTCGTCTGGCCTCATCACGTCCACCGTATTTGCACTAGGAGAAGAGTTGTGACCACAATCGTTGGTGTCACCATTTTCATAATCAGTCTGTATTTTCACTACTTGTACTGCATTCCTGTTGTGATCTTCTCAGCGGAATCTGGCGTTGATTGTCTGAAGATGCCTTCAACTTCTGACTACGCCTGGTTTGTGGACAAAGTATTCTCTTACATGGAACTCATTGTCTTCAGTGTATTACCTTTTATTTGCCTGTTAGTATGGAACAGTGCTCTGGCTTCATCGTTGATCAGGTCTACGCGACGGGTTCATGAAACAATGACTGTTGGAAATTCTGTGAATATTACTAAGTGAGAAAAGGAAACGTATTCAGTGACTATCACTGTATTTGTTGTGTCTTTAACCTTTGTTGTTTTGACTTTACCGATATGCGTCTACTTCACGTTATTTCAGTTCAAAGATCTTAGTGGCATGTCGAATCAAGATAAGGCCAATGTGTACCTGTTCTTCACGATAAGTCATCTGATGACTGGCACCAACAGTGCCGTCAACTTCTATCTCTACTGTCTGACAGGTCGCAGGTTCAGGGAAAGGTTTGTGAATATTGTGAGCTGCAGATCAGTGAAATGATTTTTCAAAATCTTCATAAGTGCATGAACAAATGTTGTTATTGTAATAATAATAATAATAATAATATAATAATAATAATAATTATGATGATGATGATGATAATATGACAATGATAATAATAATAATAATATAATAATATCAAGAGCAAAGCAATATTTATAATGATAATAATGTTAGTATTACTACTACTACTACTACTACTACTACTACTACTACTACTACCACTACTATTTTGTTGTACTAATAATAATAACAGAAATTGTGACAGTAGTAATGATACTACTACTATTAGTACTACTACTGCTGCTACTACTACTACTGCTATTTTCTTGTTGTAATAATAACAACAGAAATTGTGATGATAACGATGATACTACTACTACTACTACTATTACTATCATTCTTATTACTACTACTAAATAAATAAATAATGATAATAATCAAAAACTCATTATGTTACATGAGCCGTGAGCGTTTCACAAAGCATGAAAGACAAAAGGCAAATACATGTATATATATATACATTTCAATATGTCGTTCAACATTTCCATCACGCCATTGGATTAGGCATGCTATGGCATTGGATGCAGACCTCTGATGGCTAGCCATTAGTTCACCACCTGCACCATTTGTCCTGTGAACTGTGTTCTATGATCCGTCAGAACTGAAGCTGGGATACCGGTTCGAGTTCACAAGGTCAATGCAGCTTCTTCCACATTTTCAGTATTAATATTTCGCACAAAGACTGCTTATTGATAACGTGTGGTGAAATCCACCATCACCAAAATGTGACAATACCTTGCCCTAATCAAAGAAATGCTGGAGATTAAGAGGCCATTGCCAACTTGTTGAAAATGTTACTTTTTGGGTGTCATCTCACCAAGTGGCTTCTTGGGTAGCCTCCCTTTATCTATGCTGCGTTGGCACTTTATACAGGACTGTCAGTATCCACTGGTGTCTCTGTATTCTCCACACATCCCTGGTCAATAGAGGTAGGCAAAGATGAGATCCTTGGTTTGGGCAGTGCCCACATGTCTTGACATGGTACATGGTGTCTTAAGGTTAATACTTTTCTTCAGTGTTATGGACTCTGATACGCATACCTTGCTTGTAATATTGCCCTTGTCAACATAATAGGCACACATACCTTGGTTGTAATATTGCCCTTGTCAACATAACTGGAACACATGCTTCGGTTGCAATATTGCCCTTTTCAACATAACTGGTACACATAAATTATCTTGGTTGCAATATGGCTCTTGTCATCATAACGTCGTATCAGTACTCCATCTGTCCTTTTGTACGATACTTTTCCATCACTTGTCCGATGAAGAGTTGTTTGTTTTGCACAACTGTCTTGGACGCTGCAGGCTCGGGTCCTGTTCTTGTAACTTTACAAACTGAGAATCCAAAACAAGGGCGACTGCCCGCGTTCAAGCAAACTGGAGCCAGGAAAACACGAAAATAGTATCAGAACGTGTATTTGATATAACCAGACAAGACAGGCGCAAATTTTCAGCCAACTGGCCTTGTCAAGCGTGAATGTAAGACCACAAACAAACAAAGACAAACTACAAAAATTACGAGAAAGGGATTGAAACTTCCCTGCTGCTCGTCCAGTGAGAGAGGAGGATTAAAACTAATTTTTGTATTTGGTGTTTATTTGTTTGCGATCTTACAATCACGCTTGACAATGGCCAGTTGGCCGGAATTTTTAGCCTGTCTTTTCTGGTTGTATTAAATACGCATTCGGATTCTGTTTTGGTGTTAACCAACTGGGAGTTTGTAGTCTCCAGAACCTATTCGTGGACGAGAAGTGGTTTCATGGTTTCAACGTTCCTTCTTGCTTGGCCTTGGTTTGAGCTGCACCCACCAGTGCTGGGTCTGCATATGGTGATTCCTGCTATGATTTTAGTACCTGCTGTAATTTCAGTACCTGCTGTAATTTTAGTTCTCTTTGGTGACGACAAAAATTTCCAGTTAGTTTTTCCTCAGCTGGTCACTCTGTAAAAAGAACCTGATTTTCCCCAAAAAAGGGGAATCAACTGTCATTACTACAACTGGTAGCAGGCTGCATCATAGAAACTGTAATGTCAAGTCCTTCTGAAGGGGACAGAAAACGAGCCAGACTCGTATGCCTATTGGTCTGTACACGCTTAAAGATCCCACGACAGTAAAAAAAATCATGAAGACCAGGGCATTTGCCTGGCCTCCCTGGCATGAAAATTGGAGAGATAATTTCAATTCCCAGGTCCTCCCCCCCCCCCCCCCCCCCCCAGTGAAGGCCAATTAGCTTTCTTGCATGTGTAAAGCCTTGGTAGATAAGAAAAAACGAATGGCATTGGCTTGACCATGTAGACGGCGAACCAAAAATAATGAAGGATGGCAATTAAGATTCAAGGGAAGCAACTTTGTCAGAAACGAAACGACTAACCTGCTTATGGTTGTCTCCCACTATTACACATTTTCGTAATGATTTGCAGCCAGTCAATGTGGCTTATCTGTTATTGAAACACTTTCTGGGTAAATCCACAATTAACTCCCGTACTGTTTAAATGGGGCCTGTCACATTGACTGTAGGGAAACAGTATATTACTCACTTTCAGTAAAAGTGGCCATTGATATGACATAAACGAAAACAAAATATCAACAACAATGATCTAATGTAACTTTTTGAAGAGAAGTTGTGTGAACCAAGTGGACTCTGATACCGTTCACCTCACCTCACCTGTGGCGTCACCGGCGGGTTCACTGCTGGCCGCTGCACACTTTGTCACTACCATCTCCCTCCAGGCCGCTCTGTCTTGACATTTGTGGACAACTTCTTGAATATTTACGCCACTGATGTTGGTTATGTTCTCGATGTATGAGATTGGGAGAGGGAGGGGGAGTTTCTCTAATACCCTGATTTGGATAATGTACAAATCAAAAGAAAACACTGCAACAAAACGAAATAAAATCAATTTAAAAAATCGGGTAAAGGAATGGGTATGCATACTTTAACAAAGCGGACACACGGAACAAAACCAACAAGCAGGTGAGCGCATTTCAAAGTCTTGCCAGTATATACGGTCTTGTGCTGGCTCAAGAAGCCTGCCAGATAAATCCCTGCCAAATATGCACGGGTACGGCAATGATAAACCAAGTGTATTTTGTGAATATGTAACGGATTATACCGAACTCTACCTGATATTAGTTACAAATATGGCGGCTTCTACGTCAATTTTGCATTGTTTTCTTCTATGTTTTTTTTGTGTGTGTGTGGTAAGGCATCTTACAAAAGCAGTGATGTTACGGAATGGTTCTTTTTTGTTTTTAGTTTGTATTTATGAATATGTATTTTATCCAAGAAGGATTTAATGAGAACATTGAATCTATGAGCATGCGTTTTAATCAAAAATAAAATCGTGTTTTCGTTTTAATCATTTTTATTCTTTTTGTTTTGTTTTGTTTTGTTTTCCCATTCCCTACGCTACACCACATTCATGGCCACAGAATATGGGACACTTTTCACCGTCTCTGATGATGACGACGATGGGGACGATAATAATGATGCTATGGAATTTCATCTAGGACTGAAAATACCAGACAGAACTGCCTTTACGATCGTAACATATCCTGGCATCAGCCAAACCTGAGAGATACAGACACCCGCGGTTCTGGTCAAGATATTTGAGAAAATTCCGCAATGACTTATGTAAACTTAATCCCGTACCTGCCTCTCTCTCTTCACACTTTCTGAGTTTCTCCTACTGATAATGCATATCATCAACACATTTCTCTTCTCGCTGAATCTACCCCATCTTGTTTTAAAAACAGCCATTGTTCAACTTCAGCTGAGAAAGAATAATCTCGACCCTAAAACTCTCAAAAACTGGCGTTCTGTCTCCAGCGTGTCGTTCCTTTCCAAGCTCCTTGAGAAAGTGATATTGAAACAGTTGACTAATCATCTATCAGCTGACAATCTTTACCATCCTTTTTTCAGTCAGCTTACCTCTCTTAATCATCATCATCATCATCATCAGGTGCCCTGCCGCATGGCGTTGGCGACCATGGACTTCCATCTGTCTCTATCTCTCGTTGCACCTAGCATCTCCCCCACTCTCCTCGTCCCCAGCCACTCTGCAAGTCCGTCCAGCATTTTCTCCCTGGGTCTACCTGGTGCTCTCTTTCCCTCCAGCTTTCCCGTTGTGACCAGGTGCTCCAAATCCCCCGTCCTCATAAAATGGCCTATAAATGTTGCCTGTCTTTTCCTAATCTTCCTTATGAGTGATCTACTTGTGTCTGCCTCCATCAAGACTGTCTCGTTTGTTTTCTTTGCTGTCCATGGAACTCTCAACATTCTTCTTAGAAACCACATCTCGGCTGCCTCAATCTTGCTATGGCTTTCCTTGCTGACTGTCCACGCCTCACATCCGTATAACAGTATTGGTTTTATATAACATTCAATGACTCTCTTCCTGATGTTAATTGATAGACATTTGTTGGTAAGAATGCTTGTCATCTTGAATGCTGTTTTGGCTTGGCCGATTCTGCCGGCTATTTCCGATGTGCATCGAAACTGATCTCGTTCATATTATGAATGATTTCTTGCTTTCAGCTCACAGTGGCCAAATTTCTCTATGTTACTCTGTTCGATGTTTGTGCTGACTTT